>CM019710.1:634470-1143569 GCA_009760885.1 Achatina immaculata
ACATTTCAAGTTAGTTCTTGCAGTGAGATTAAGAGAACATTTCAAGTTAGTTCTTGCAGTGAGATTAAGAGAACATTTCAAGTTAGTTCTTGCAGTGAAATTAAGAGAACATTTAAACTGAAAAGAAAACTGCAGGTGGATAAAGAAATGTTTTAACGGGACGCGTGATGCGGATGTGGGCATAGGACAGGGAAGAGAAAGGGAAAAAATGTTCACAAAGACAAGGCAGATTTATTGATTGATTGGTTTGTTGACTGATTGATTGATTCATCATCATCAGGTGCCCTGCCGACTGGAGTTCGTTATTATGCTTCTCCAGAGAACACGTTCCTTCATGCAGGCCATTAGCTCAGTTGTTGATCTCCTCTCACACCATCCCGTCAGACTGTCCTGTATCATTTCTCTTGGGTCTTCCTCTTGATCTTCTTCCTTCTATTTTTCCTGTTGTTATAATATTTTCAATGCCCCCTCTTTTCATTGCATGTCCTATGAAAGTACATTATCTTTTTCTTATTGTTTTGGCAAGATTTGTTGTCTCTCCAGATCTTCTCATACATTCTTCATTAGTTATTTTTGCTGTCCAAGAGATTCGCAACATTTTTCTAATAAACCACATTTATCAACTGACATGATTGATTGGTTGATTTTTTATCGATCTTTATTTCGGAAGGGGTAAGAAAGTAGAGGAAAGACCTGGATTTGTCATTATAAAAAAATCACTTTATTCAATATTGTAACACCACAAATCAGTGATAAACCGTAATATTAAACACGAGACGCTTATGAAAGAACTCCTGGAGATTGTGTCTCATAAAGAAGTGATTTTGAAACGAAGAAATGAAAGATCCTAGATGTAAATTCATAGCAGAAATGTTATTTTTAACAAATATAAAAGAGCAGTTTTTGAAAGCCCCCGTTTGATGTGAGATAGAAGTTAATAATATCGTCTTTTATGAGAACATTTTTTTTTATGCAAAGCAGGAAAGAATTGCTCAAGAAAACTAAACTCTGGCACACATCAAGTTAGAGGTCAGCTGTAAGAGACGATTTTTTTTTAAAAAGTCAGGATTTACACATTAGTGTGTTAATGAAAACACTTTCACTCACTCACGTAAACAACTGACTGCCTTCCAGTTATCCCGGATAATTCAGGGATGGCTGTTTTCTGAGTGTGTGTTCCCCCACCCCCTCCCCCTCGCTGTCGATGTAATTTCCGCCACAGAATCCCCGTTTGGTTCCGGACGTTTAGATGAGTCTGCATACTGGAGCCTCGTTATCTACAAGACACGTCTGTCTTACTTACCTGTGTCTTGAAAGCCGTTAAAAAAAAAAAAGTTGAGCCGGAACTAGTTTTTATTTCATATTACTAGATCAGAAATGCGAAGTCAACATAAAACAACTGGAAATAAACATTTCAACCCTGTTTTAACAAGGAGAAGACAAGTTTTGTCTGTTTGTAATTTATACTGAAGTTTTGAAAAAAAAATCGGAGTAAACAGTCTATATGAAGTCATTATTATTATTATATTATTATTAGTATATAAAATTATTTATATTGCTCACGAAAAGGAAAACGAGGTAGTTTGCTATTATATAATCCACATCCTTACAATGCCAAGTCATAGAGCGCGGCTTCGCTGTCCTGGCTGATATAGGCTATCGAGACCTCCGTGGAAGCTGCATCATTGGACCCTTCGAAACGTTGAGTTTTAGTCCTAGCAGATTCTTAGCGTCAACCGTTTTGTTCACTGTAGTGGAAGATGTCTGGGACTAGCCAGCTGTTGTGTGTCGGGGTATTTTGTAGAAGTACGGATTACCTTTCCTTAAAAAAAAAAAAACAACAAAACAATAATTTCTATATTGAATGTGAGAAAGAAAGTATTACAGTGTAATACAAGGTCCGACAATTAAGTAATGAGACTAATTACATAAAAATTAAAATAAACAAAGTTGAAGATATAACCTGTATTTTATTCAAAGTACCCTCCTTGTGCATTAATACAGCGCTTGGCACGATCTAACAAACACTGGAACGATCTCTGCTGCTCTTCTGTTGGTATGGCTCTTAAACTCGGTGTTATGGCCCTTTAGATGTCATCAGTATCGTCAAAGAAGCGTCCTTTCAATGGTAACTTTAATTTTGGTAATTGAAAATAATCGCAGGGAGACAAATCTGGGGAATAGGATGGATGGTTGAGAACACATACTTGTTTTTGTGCCAAACATTTCTGTACAGCTACCGCCCTGTGAACCGGTGTGTTATAATGAAGAAGGAAAAAACTGCCAGGTGTTGAATACTCGAGTCGGACACGGAGAATCCTTTTCAATACGCGTTTCAAAATACTTAAATAAACTTTGGCAGTAACAATCTGTCCCCTTGGAATACATTCTTTGTGAATAACTCCTTTGCTGTCGTATAAGCACACCAACATTGTCTTTCTACTGACCTGGTACTTGTAAGATATTTCTTTCTCACATTCAATATAGCGCTGTAATAACGTATTTATGACATTCAGTATAGCACACTAATAATTTCTTTCTCACATTCAATATGCGATAGTACTGTAAAAATAGATAGATAGATAGATAGATATAGATAGATAGATAGATAGATAGATAGATAGATAGATAGATAGATAGATAGATAGATAGATAGATAGATAGATAGATAGATAGATAGATAGATTAGACAGATAGATAGATAGACAGACAGATAGACAGACAGAAGATCAGAAGATAGATAGATAGATAGATAGATAGATAGATAGATAGATAGATAGATAGATAGATAGATAGATAGATAGATAGATAGATAGATAGATAGATAGATAGATAGATAGATAGATAGATAATTTTAAATTACTATTGCTTAGTGAAAAAATAGCACTAAGATGGACACCACAGGGGAGCAGAAGTAAGGGTAGACGAAAAGAGACATGGAGAAGAACAACAGAAAGGATGTTGAGCAATAGAGGGCTCACCTGGGCAAGAGCAGAAAAAAAGGCAAAGGACAGGCATTTGTGGAAAACCCTTGCGGAAGCCCCATGTGCCCTGGGCACTTAAGGTTCAGAGAGAGAGAGATTGCTTAGTGACATACCTTTTGTATTCCTAGAAATAGGTACAAAACATTATAAGCTGGTTATAACAAAACTGGGAAAATTATTGTGATTTAATTAAAAAAAATAGAAAGGAATGAATACTTTTCTCTTTTATTCTTCGAATTGCTGAATTATCAGCTTTTCCGAGCCACTGAAGCTCATTGTTTCAGACGAGACACGTCTCAGTTCCTCTCTGTTTGCTTTCTCCATTCTTATCTGTTCTTGATCTGTTTTTTTGCTAATTGTCGATTCCAAGAACCATATATCTTCTTGTAGGTTGTCTCGACATCGTTGTCTATGTCTACCTCTCGATCTCCGCCCTTTCATCACTTCTGCATAGGCCATCTTTGTTTGTCTATCCTCCCGCATTAGAGATAGCAGACATCGGAAATATCATTTTTTAATCACCAAACCTCATTAACCAGTAGACATTTATTTACCGTTATGCAGATTAAGATAATGCATTCTTTCATAATTTTTTTCCCCCGACAAATTACAACATCTGTGAGATTTGTGTTATTGATTAATCATTTAAATCGATTGTTTAAAAAACTGAAGACAGTCAAATCCTGGGTTTGAGATTATAGCAGACATGAGGATTATAACAAGTTATGACTGTGTTGTAGCTTAGAATCATCCATTCAGGTGCACAATGAATGTTTTCCAGCCATCTCTGATTTTAGAGATTACTCTCTGACTCTGCGTATTTTTCTCCCTTTTCTGTGTGTAATTTCTGCCACAAAATCCCTGTTTGGTTCCGGCCGATTACCCGAAATTCCCGTTTCCAGGCATAAAGAAGCGGTTTATTTCCAAGACGTTTATGAATCTACCTGCTTACCTGTGCCTTGAGAAGCCTGGAGAGTATCAGCCAGAATTAACTGACTTCAGAGCTACTTAGGTGCAGAAAGGAAGTGCTAGAGACACGGGTTGTTTTTTTTTCTGCGTAAGGCGGTACTGGGTTTTTTTAAAAATTCTGACTTAATGTAATATTTCCGGTTCATTCCAGGGATGGTAAAGTGTGTTGATTTTCCTACAAGGTGTTTTTAAAAAAAAGGTCGTTTGAAAGTGGTTGTGTTTTATACACATATTTATTTGTTTGTTTTAAAGTACTGCCAATTAAATGATGGAAATAAGATGTGGCAGGTTTTACTGTCTCTCTGTGTTCCTGTTTGTGTTGTTGCTGCTGCTGTTCTTCATAAAATAACATTTCATGTGTGAACTAAATGCTCTTAGCAGCTGCTGCAAGGAAGTAAGCCCTTGAGATTATGCAGTTAAGATATCAAGTTGAATAGGGAATAATCCAGCACTGCTTGTATTACTTTCAGGAACGCGCATCAAAAGCATGTTTTCGTTCAGGCTCCAGCGCCTTTTTTTTATGTTTATAAAACGATCTTCACATTCTAGAACATATTCCATACACCTGTACTCTCTGCAGAGACTTAAATGGCTCAAAGTTGGCCTTAAGAACAGTTCAGTGATGGAAAACTGGTGGACGCAAAGGAAGTAACTCCTGCTGGCTGTTAGATCTGTGGAAATGAGCCATGTGCATGTCTAGGCGACTCCGCATATGAAACTGACCGAAGCAGTATTTTGTTATTGTAATTACTCCACGTGGTACTCGGTATCTGGGCAGTTGCCTGGGACACAAATAACAGGACAGCTGTACTATACTTAAGCAGCTAAGGAGGGTTCGGCATAAGGTCAGCAACCCTATCTGCTTTGGAAAAGAAAAATCCGATAGCTACTGAAACGGAAGCGGAGGACATAAAACTGGCGCAGGCGGAAGTAGAGAAGCACATCAGGAAACGTAACTTGTTACCATATATAACACAGAAATGGACAGCCCAGGGAAACATGTGAAAGGGTAGACCAAAGGAGGCCATGGAGAAGAAGATGGTGAGTAATAGAGCACTGACCTGGTCAAGAGCAAGCACTAAAAGAGAAGGACAGGCGTTTGTGGCAAGCATCTTGCGGAAGCCATCTGTGCTTTGGGCACCTAGAGGTTCAGATAGAAAGACAGACAGACAGACAGACAGGCAGACAGGCAGATAGATAGATAGATAGATAGATAGATAGATAGATAGATAGATAGATAGATAGATAGATAGATAGATAGATAGATAGATAGATGGGTTGGTGGGTGGTTGGACGGGCGGGCGGACGGACGGACAGACAGAAAGACAGACAGACACAGACATACAGACAGACAGACACAGACAGACAGACAGACAGACAGACACATAGATTATTTGGCCGCTATAAAGTTGCACTATACCCATGTTTTAATTCTTAAAAACCTTCCTTTCTTAGAGCATGCCTTCTTGCCACAACTTTTCTCTTAACTTACCTAGCAACGGAGAGCTGAAAAATAATTGAAATGTTTTCCAATCAGAACAAAATAGGGATCTTTCTGCATGTGCATAATTATTAATAGCTGCAATTAAGTCTTATTTGATTGGACAGCACATCTGATGTCTCCCTTCCCGAGATTAGTAAACTTTGATGCCTGCTTCGTTTCCTTTCCACTTCCCTCCTCTTCCATTTCTCATTTTCTGTGTATTTAAACCACTCAACCTAATTTAGCTCTTAACTTTATTAGATGACGTCATCGCTGACGTCACTGTACAGCAGGAACATTCCGAAACGCTTCATCATGGGAAGGAATTAAGAGCTCTTTTGGCACGGTTTCGCTCTGAACTGAGATGACAGATATATGTAATCAGTGCAGGAGATTAATAATTAATCTTATCCCTGGTGCATCGTTTCTTTTCTTCTTCTTTTAAGAAAAAGCTGCGCTCAGTTATGAACACTTGACACATTTTAACAAAGAATAAGAAAACATCGTTTTTGATAAAATGGTAATTGTGTACTAAATCTGTTTTATCAGAGGAAAACAAATGGCAGACATGAAAGTCATAGGCTGATTAGTAGAAGTAATGGTCGGATATCGTCAGTAAGGGCAGACTGGCCTTTGCTATCGCTGCTAAAGAAGAAAGATACCTGGTCAACTGAAGAAGGTGGGACAAGTTGTAAAGTTCCGCCTGACGCTGGCATAGTTGATACGTGAAAGTTTATTGCAGGCTGTGCAGGTTTCAGGTAGTATGGCACCCAAGACATGTTTTAACAAATCTGCATCGTCAAAGGAAAGTTAGCCGCCCCACTGATGTGCGAATCCCAGACAGTTGTCTAGGGGACTTAACTGTAGCGACGGCTGTTAGTACTGAGTTAAGATGATTCCCAAATGTTTTTTTTAATCATTTGTTTATATTTAGTCGACTTTCTATGTGGTGTAGATGATATGTATTGGTATATGGACTTTAAAATTAATTGATTGCTTACCCACCTGGTTTCTCTGCGAGAAAAAGAGGCAGACCGCGTGAAACTCTGAAGAGGACATTGTTAAGAGAGGCCAAATTAACAGGCATAAAATCCTTTGATGAGGTTGAAAGACCCGCCGAAGACAGGAAAAATTTGCGAACTACTTTGCGAGCCCTATGTGACGTTTAACGGTACGGGAAGGATATAAGATATAAGATTACCTACCTGGCCTTGCTGTTTCTGGTGCCTTAAAATAATATAATAATAGTTTGTAATGAGACATAAGTCAGAGACAGTTCGCCACACGACATCTCTATATAAATGTGATGTACAATTTATAACCTGTAGTTTCTAGATTCAAAGCCTTGGTTACATGTATGGTCAAGAAAGAAATGGTGCGCGATTGGACGAGACATAGCTTCGTGAGGTCAGGCACGGTTTAGGTCACGTGAGCATCAGGATAAAAATCCTGGGCAGAGAAGGAAACTGTGTGTATTCCCTCAGAAACGAAAATCTGAACTGTCGAGCCACACGGGTTTAGTTCAGCCACACAGGTTTAGTTCAGCCACACAGGTTTAGTTCGGCCACACAGGTTTAGTTCAGCCATACAGGTTTAGTTCAGCCACACAGGTTTAGTTCAGCCATACAGATTTATTTCAGCCATACAGGTTTAGTTCAGCCATAAAGGTATATTTCAGCCAGATAGGTTTAGTTCAGCCATACAGGTTTACTTCAGCCATACAGATTTATTAGAGCCATACAGGTTTAGTTTAGCCATACAGGTTTAGTTTAGCCATACAGCTTTAGTATAGCCATACAGGTTTAGTTCAGCCATATAGGTTTGGTATAGCCATACAGGTTTAGTTCAGCCATACAGGTTTAGTTTAGCCATACATGTTTAATATAGCCATACATGTTGACTTCAGTCATACAGGTTTAGTCTAGCCATACAGGTTTAGTCTAGCCATACAGGTTTAGTTTAGCCATACAGGTTTAGTATAGCCAAAGAGGTTTAATTTAGCCATGTATGCATATTCGCGCATCATTTATATGTTCATCATGCTTGTAGATATAGCCTCCGCACAGAAACCACGGAATCAGACTTAATTTGGCGAACCTTCTCATATCATCATCATCATCATCGTAATGCGCCATGCCGGGTGACGTAGGCGGTCACACTCCTCCACAAATCACGGTCCTTGACATTTCTGAGTAGCTCTGCTGCTGATGCCCTCCTTCCGTGCCACAAAGTCAGGGCTTCTAACATCTCTTCGCTCGGTCTTCCTCTGTCTCTCCTTCCTTCAGGTTTGGCCCTTGTTATGATGTTTTCTAATCTCTCTCTCTCTCTCTCTCTCTCTCTCTCTCTCTCTCTCTCTCTCTTCACATCACATGCCCCAGGAATGATTATTATCTTTTTCCTTATCTTTGTTATTCTACAACGTTTTCCGCTAGCTGGTCTCGAGCGCTGCTTCTTCGTTATCCTGGCTGTCCGTGGGATCCTCATCATTCTTCTCAGCAACCACATCTCTGCTGCCTCCAATGATTCTACTCATTTTCATGTCAATAGTCCATGATTCACATCCCTATTGCAAAATAGATTCAATATAGCACTGTACTACTTTCTTTCTCGCACTCAGTGACAGTTACCAACTGCACACGAAGGTTTTCAGTTTCTGGAACGTTTTCCTGGGATATTCTGCTCTTCATTCCTGTGACACATCTTCCATCAGCTGTTATCACTGATCATAGGTCTTTAAATTTGTTCACTTGATGCAGTGTTATTCCATTTATATTCAAATTAAAATCCGGTGGGCACTTTCTCTTGGATATAACCATTGTATCTGCTATCTAGGTCATTTTCTGAGAAGAGTAGAACTGGAAAACATTGTGGCAAATGGAAAAATTGAGGGGAGAAGAGACAGAGGAAGACAGAGAGAGAATTTATTGGATGGGCTGCCAGTGTGGCTAGGAAGAAAGTCAAAGGCTGATCTCATAATCAAGTCTAAAGACAGGGAATTGTTGAGAGAAATGATCACCTACGCCACACGGCACGACACTTGATTGACTGATTTGATCTGTTCTCTTAGATATAACCAATGTATCTGTTTTCTTGATCTTCTGACTCTCTCATATCTAGAGAAAGAAAGAAATAATGTAGGTTTCAAAGTTTCCACTCACACATGTCATCTTATTTCCCATAGTGTTACACATATTATCTACTACAAGCACAACCGTTTCGTATTTATTTTCTTACTCCAAAGATCAGTCAAGCTACATTATATAAATACTACATCATACACGCATACTCTACATTACATGCACTCACACGTGCAAAACCTACACCATATACACATACATTACATCACACACAGAACATGCATCATATACACAGATTCTACATCACACACACAGAACATACTTCATATACATATACATTACATCACACACAGAACATACATCATATACACAGACGCTACATCACACACACAGAACATACATCATATACACATACGCTACATCACAAACACAGAACATACATCATATACACAGACGCTACATCACACACACAGAACATACATCATATACACAGACGCTACATCACACACACAGAATATACATCATATACACAGGCGCTACATCACACACACAGAATATACATCATATACACATACGCTACATCACACACACAGAACATACATCATATACACATACGCTACATCACATTCACATGCTCTACATCACACTAATAGTTCTACACCCCCCCCCTCTCCGGCTCACACACACAGAGACACCACATCACACACACACAGAGAAACCACATCATACACACAAACACCGCATCACACACAGACACTAAATCCCATACACAAACACCACATCACACACACACAGACACCACATCACAGACAAACACCACATCAGCAGACAAACACCACATCAGACACACAAACATCACACCACACAGACAAACACCACATCACACCCACAGATATACACATTACACCCACAGACTCCCCATAACACACAGAAACCACATCACACCCACAGACACCACATCACACGCGCAGACATCTCACATTGTCAATGTTAACTCTCTTTTGGTTTGGTCTTATCTCACGTGAAGCATGAATAATGGCGATGCACTTTTCAAAATCTCTTGTGAAGACTGCTAACAAAAAAGAAATTGCTGAGCTATAAAAGAACAATAAAAGAAAAATCACAAGAAATTAAAAATAAGCTCACAAAAACGCACAGTTTGTCTTGGAATTTCACCCTGCACTTGTAAAGAAAGCTGTGAGAAATGTAGGAAAACATTCAGATAACTAAGAAATATCTCATGGAAAACTTCCAAATGACAAGAGGAAGGCAACCATTCCCTACGAGCTTGTCTAAACCTCAGGCTTCCAGAAACATTTGTTTGTAACCCAGGTTGATCTAGTAAACTAGATACATCAGAATTTATGACAGATGATGTAGAAACGTTAATATATCAGGATTTATGATATTGGTAGGAGAGACAAAAACACGCCAGGGGTTTATGATATTAGTAGGAGGGACATATTTACATAGCAGGATTTATGACATTAGTAAGAGAGACATTAACATGTCAGGATTTGTGATATTAGTAAGACATATTTATGATATTAGTAAGACATATTAACATGGCAGTATTTATGATATTAGTAAGAGAGACATTAACTTGCCAGGATTTATGATATTAGTAAGAGAGACATTAACTTGCCAGGATTTATGATATTAGTAAGAGAGATATATTAACATGGCAGTACTTATGATATTAGTAAGAGAGGCATATTTTTTGCCAAGATGTATGATATTAGCAGAAGAGACATATTTATATGGCAGGATTCATAATATTAATAGGAGAGACATATTTATACGCTAGGATTTATGACATCTGTAGTAGAGATAGGCTTTATGATACATCAAACAGAAACGTATTCATGTAGCAATATGTCTTAAATGTGCAGAAATAAAAAAAAATATTAAAGAGGAAGAATAGTTTAAGTTCCTATAATTTGGTATATTAAAAATATTAATTATTTGTGTCTTAAAATAAAACAGAAAAACATCCAAGTGAAACAAACTGATCTTCCCAAGAAAAACTGGAAATATTGAGAAAAAAAAGTGTTTTAAATGCCTGCATGAACGCAACATAAAAAAGAGCAATTATAAAACGAAGAAAAATTGGTTAGGAATATCTTCTTCAGCATAGTAAGAGACAGGTTAAGAAAAACAACCTAAAAGAAAGAAACATGGTTCTTTTTGTGTGTGTGGAACAGCTTTATAAATATAACCAGATTCTTAAACTGTCAATAATAACTGATTTCAAAGTTTTGGTTTCAGACTTTCACCTGAAAATTTGAGTAGATACAGAATCTCCATTTCTTTCTTTCTTGCATAGTAACACAATTTTGCGAAACATGCCACGAATGTGGCAGAAATTTGTTAGCAAGATTGTCGTTAACACAACTGGCACAAGCTAGCTTGTAGTAAGTACAGAATAACCGTAACAATAAGTTGTAGATCTAGTAGTAATAAGATCAATTACAAAAAGGGCATCTATCTATCTATCTATCTATATCTATCTATCTATCTATCTATCTATCTATCTATCTATCTATCTATCTATCTATCTGTCTGCTGTCTGTCTTTTTATCGATGTGTCATGCGTCTGTATGTCTGACCGTCCGTCCTTCCGTCCATCTGTCTGTCTGTCTACCAGTGTCTGTATGTCTATCTATTCCTCTCTCTCTCTGTCTCCCCTTTTCTCCCTCCTACTCTCTCTCTCTCTCCACTCTAAATGAGAGGAAATGTGAATGATAATCATGTTCTCAGATGAGAATGCTTACTTAAATTTTCACCCCTTTACAAATAATCACGAATCAATGAATGACTGAATGAATGAATCAACCAGTCAGTTAATCAATCATTTAATTTCTTTTTTTGTCTTTATGTCTCTGCTTCTCTCATTCCTTCCTCCCTCCCTGTATCTCTCTCCTCTCTTACTCTCCCTCCTTCCCTCTCTCCCTCTCTCTCCTTCTCTCTCTCTCTCCTTTTTTCTAACAAATTTAACCATAAAACGACACCATGGCTTTGACACGCATATTATAACAATCACACAATGTAACAGACACACATATTATTACAATCACACAATGTAACAGACACACATATTATAACAATCACACAATGTAACATACACACATATTATTACAATCACACAATGTAACAGACACACATATTATAACAATCACATAATGTAACAGACACAAATTTACTATAAGTTACTCCCTGTTACACGTATTGGAGTAAGCAGATAAAATATCAAATCCTTTGCCCAGGTGTCACTAACCCAGATATAAATATACAAGTCCTCTCTTAGTGACATGTTTATTAATTTGGCGGCGGTATGATCCATAAATCCCAGTGCTTTACCTTAAAAAAAAAGTTATTAAGAGTGGAAGCTGAATACTATTAATGAAATCAGCATAGCCATGAATTTTGGTTCGTTGTGCATTTTTAAGTTCTCTAGTACAAACTGTGGTGTAGTATCTTCTATGCGAAAGTGTTGTTTGTTTCTCTAATATATTTTTAAATTCTACAAGAACTATAAGAACTGCAAGAACGGAATAAAATAGAAAAAAAAACAAACGTCACTTTCCCTATCCAAAATACAATTTCTTCTTGTTCTTCATCTTCTTGGTTCTTCTTGTTCTTCATCTTTTTGTTCTTCTTGTTCTTCATCTTCTTGTTCTTCTTGTTCTTCTTGTCTTTGTTCTTCTATCTCCGTTTAACTTGGTGAACTTTGGCGGCTATTCTTCCAGTCCCTAGGTAGGGGGTGTGCAATACTTCTTTAGTAGACTCCACCGCCATTGGGGTCTTTAGCGAAACATTAGCTTGTTGTTGGGGTAAAATTATTGCCCTTCTCCAAATTAATCGTATATTAGAAGAATAATGTATTTATATGTTAAAAGCGGGCGGCTTTACGTACATATACATCAAAGATTGGCAGAGTGGCGTTCATCTATGTCACTGTGCACGTTGGCATCCAAGCAACATAATAGAGCTCATAGGTTGACTGGCTCTGCCTTCATCGATGATGGACAACCGCTGGATCGAGCTGATATTGTTAAAGCGCTCAGAGAAACAGGCAAAGTGGAGGACTTCGAGAGCGGCTCTCTGCTTTGACTGAGAGAGCTAGGAGTACAGATTAGCATGACCAGGGAAGAGATGCGTACTGGACGGGCGAAAGGGGAGCTTGTTAACCAACACAAGACAGGCACTACCAGCCGCAGGGCCGTGACTGATGTTTTGGGTGGGGTTGGGGGGATCTGAGAACTCATGGGCATGTTCGGAATGCAATGACGATGACCCAGACCATAATCAAAAACCATAAAAAAAACATACTCCAGTCACGTCTCAGCTGAGAGTTACATCGTCTCATTATCTCTCTCTCTTTCTTTCTCTCTCTTTCTCTCTCTGAATCTTAAGTACCTAAGGCACATGGGCTTCCGCAAATGTTTTCCACAAACGCCTTTCCTTTGCCTTTTTTTTTCTACCGCTCTTGCCCAAGTGAGCCTCTATAGGTCAGCATCTTCTCTGTTTTTCCTCTCCATGTCTCCTTTGGTCTACTCTTACTTCTGTTCCCCTGTGGTGTCCATCTTAGTGTTATTTTTGGTAGTGAGTTGTCAGTCATCGGGAGCACATGTCCTAACCATCGCCAGCGTCTTTCCTCAATAATTGTTGTCAGTGGCTTCATCTGCATTTCTGCCAATAAGATGTTATTTCTTATGGTGTTTGGCCAAAATATTTTTCTAATTCTTCGTAAACATTTAGTCTTGAAAGAATTCAACTTGTTTTCTATGGTTTTGGTGATTTTCCAGCATTCACTTCCATAGAGTAGTACATTTAGAACATTACTCTTAAATATCCTGATTTTCATATTTATGCTTAGTTTTTTTTTATTTCCATATAGTCTTCAGCATTGCAAAAGCCTGGTTTGCTCTAGTAAGTCTGCTGTTGATGTCCTCTGTGCTGTCTCCATTTTCTACTACTCTACTGCCAAGGTATACAAATTCATTGACCTCCTCCACTAACTTGCTATCTACTCTGTCCTAGAGCGTTTTATTTTTTGTGGGCACTGGAAACGCAGGAACGTGTCTATTTTTGTAACTTTAAACTAAAAGCCAAATGTTTGTTTTTAAACTGAAATCTCCTGATCAGTCTTGCAGGTGTCGGCAGGCATGTTTTCCCAGCATTCTCCGCGTTCATGGAAGTCTCTTAACCTAAAGTTAAAACATAAATCTTAAGATATAAAAACATAGACTTGCTCAACATTCATCTGGGGAACATAAAAACCTTGACTTTCTCAGTGCCCGTGTGAGGAAAATAAAACACATAGAATTGCTCATCATCCAAATCAGAAGATAAAAGCATAGATTTGTTCAGCGTTCATGCCGGGAACATAAAAACATAGATTTGTTCAGCGTTCATGCCAGGAACATAAAAACATAGATCTACTCAGCGTTCATGTCGGGAACATAAAAACATAGATTTGCTCAGTGTTCATACCGGGAACATAAAAACATAGATATGCTCAGCGTTCATGCCGGGAACATAAAAACTAGAGGCCCTACTTTCTAAGCCTGAATATTAGGAATATAAAAGCACAGACAAGTGCCAGGAAATTAAGAAATTAAGTCGACGAGAGACGTTTGATGTATTGCTTTTCTTCTTCTTCTTCTCATTATTATTATTATTATTAAGTTTTCAAAACAGTCAGTGTAATAAAATGTCGAAGTATAGGCAATTGTTGAAAATCTTGCGGAAGACCAATGTGCTTAAGGCACTTACAGGTCTTTATCAGAGAGAGAGAGAGAGAGAGAGAGAGAGAACAGTCAATATTCTTAATTCGAATCTAAATAATTCAAGTACCAAATGGTAGATTTGAAATTTTGCTTTCTTTGCACTTTCGCTTACTTTTTGAAACAAGAAATGACGAAGCCTTTCGCACAGTAAAGTAGTAGAGACCAGTGTTACATTGTTAGTAAAGTAGTGTTATGTTGTTAGTAAAGTAGTGTTATATTGTTAGTAAAATGGTGTTACATAGTTAGCATTCGATAAATTACCAGACGCAGTAATTCTGATGTGGGAGGAAGGAAAGGGATCGAGACTTGAACCATGGACTAATTGGGAGTGCAGCACGTTCCTGCTTGTGAATGGAAGTTTGTTTTTTTCTTCTTTCTTTTTTTTTTTGGTTCTGTTGTAGAGAAGCGAGTTTTGTGTTAGTCACTTTATTATGGTATGGGCAGTGTTATTATTAGCGTGTTGACGGTGTGCTAGTCACTTTATTAGCGTGTTGACGGTGTGCTAATCACTTTATTAGCGTGTTGACGGTGTGCTAGTCACTTTATTAGCGTATTGATGGTGTGTTGATGTGTTAGCATACAGAAACAATGTTTGGAATGTGCAATGTTGGTTTTGTGTTGAGAAAGAAAGAAAACGTTCGAGAAGAAAGGAAAGAAATAGAACTAGAGGGAAGTATTGTGAATGGAAAGAAGGAAGAGAGCAGATAACATGAAAAGGAAAACAAAAGAGTGGACACATTATAGACACGAAGAAATGAAAGATGAGACATTTAACACAGAGGGTGAGAAAAAAACAAATGAGAAAATAAAAATGAAAGACATAAATAATCAGGAAATGAGTAATTGACCTCCTTCTTCTTAATTAACTTTTTCTTCTAAATTAACTTTTTCTTCTTAATTGACATGTTCTTAACTTAATGTTCTTAATTGCCTTCTTATTATTAAGTGACTTCTTTTTCTTAAATGACCTCTTCTTCTTCTTCATCTTAATTGACTTCTTCTTCTTCTTAATTGACTTTTTATTCTTCTTCTTTGTCTTCCTCTTCTTTTTCTTAATTGTCTCCTTCTTCTTTTCTCTTGTTCTTATTCATTTTCTTAATTGACTTCTTCTTCTTCGAACAGTTTCTGACGTCGGCGTGTAAACTTTTGTGTGTTTTTATATGACTAAGGCTCACGCCGAAACGTCACAACTGTGTACTCGTTAAGTAATGAATCTATTCCTATTTATTTTCTCCTAGTTTACACATTGTGTTATCACAGCTTTACTGCCAATTCTTCGTGATAGTTATATGCTTATACACTAATTATTATCTGTACTTTATTACCAGTAGCATTACTCAGGGGACGCTCCTATAAAGCAAAATGTCGGCTTTAGTCCGATCATGTTTCTCAGCTCCGTCTTAAGTCATACATCTGGCATCCGGAGGAGAGGGGGGGCGGAGGGGGGAGGCCTGTGGAGGAAGGGACGACGTTATTTTGTGACACAATCTTGGCTCGGCCTAAGCCTTTGTTTACATTGTGGCATGATAATGCAATTTATCACCGTGATTAAAGGCGTTAAGAAGGCTCTCACTGGGTGAAGAGAGATAACGAGGACAAGGTAGCTAGAACTAGAAGATTATGGCCCCAGGGAGAATGGTTTTTTTGCCAGGAGAAGAAGGATGTTGAAACGGTGTGCCAGGGGAAACATACTAGAAAGTGGAGGCCAGGCTGGTGAGGAGGTTCTCTCTGTTCTCTTACCATATACAAGTAAATCTCATACGCGGAGAAGGAAACAACCACAACATTTTCTTGATCGTCAGTAAAGTGTTCTATCCTACCCTTGGCCGTTCGAGCAGCTTGAGGAAGGAAAAAAACAATAATTAACCGTAGTTTATCATGTTTTGTAGATAATTTAATCTTCCGTAGAAGCTAAAAACACCGTAAGAAATATCATCTTGTTGGCAGAAATGCAGGTGAAGCCACTGACAGCAATTATTGAGGAAAGACGCTGGCGATGGTTGGGACATGTGCTCCGAATGACTGACAACTCAGTTCCGAAAAATAGCACTAAGATGGACACCACAGGGGAACAGAAGTAAGGGTAGACCAAACGAGACATGAAGAAGAACAACAGAGAGGATGTTGAGCAATAGAGGGCTCACCTGGGCAAGAGCGGAAAAAAGGCAAAGGACATGCATTTGTGGAAAACCCTTGCGGAAGCCTCCTGTTCCTTGGGCACTAAGGCTCAGAGATGGATAGAGAGAGAGAGAGAGAGAGAGAGAGAGGAGAGAGAGGGAGAGAGATGCTAAAAATACCTCTTATTTCTTGGTAATAACATGGCGTCAGTGCTTTTTGATTACAAGAATAGTTATTGTTACTTGCTATTTTTCTTCACGATTATAGCTATACGTTAATGTTTCCTTCTCAGCTAGGTCACCACCTGCGGCTTCAGTTACCCGAAATCCGTTTGAAAAGTTTTTTAAAAAATAAGAACAAAATAGAAATCGTTGGCTGTGAAGTGACAAGTCTCAGGCTAGCACGCTTGGGTGATCGGCGCCATGAATTAATTATCTCTTGGTCAGCGCCCCCCCCCCCCCCACCCCCTTGCTCTCAGCCTGGAATATGGCAGCCATCACAGTCAAGGGCATTATTCTGTGCTCACAGTTTTCATATTGTGATTTATTATATAACAAAATTTCCTCCAAATAACCGCAGAGATATATGTTAATGATGACAGGAATTCTTCCAAGCTATATGGAAAATGTGAATTGCGTCCCTTTATGTTCTTCTTCTTCTGCAGCTTTTCGAGCGATTAAGGCTTATTGCTGCTGATAAAATTCGCCTCCAATTCTCTCTATTCCTAATCTTCCCTCTCCAGTTGATGACACTATTTTTAAAAAATATCTTCTTCTATGCTGTCTTTCCATCTCTGTCTTGGTCTACCCCTTGGTCTTTGTTTCCCTCATCTCTTGTGCGTACACACATAATTTTCGTTTGTCTGTTCTCTCCTATTCTTTCTATTCTTTCCCAGCCAGCGTAGTCTGTTCAGTTTCAAGACATTTATAAGTCCCTATGATTTAAATAAACTGTTCAGTTCTGTGTACTTTCTAGCTCCCCGTTCTCCACTGTTGGTATCTTTTATGGGCCCAAAGATTCTTCTTAAGGTCGTGTTGTTCATCTTTCTTTGTTGTTTTCTGACCCACACATGACGGCTGGTCTTTTTGTAGTTTTGTTATTTTGGTGTTTTGTGACAGGATTTAGAAATTTTTCAGGTGTTGCAAAGCAAAGTACTATCTTTGTATTATTCTCTATCTGTACTCTGCTTTTAATTTCCTCACTTACTATGTTGGTCTATTTTTTTTTTACTGCAAATTAACCAGCCTTTTAAAAATACATTTTTTGTTTGCCATCTTGCGCGATTTTTTTCTGGACCTTGAATGATGCGGGTGATGCTTGTATGTTTCGTTTCTCATAGTATTTCTCCAAAGATCATCGTAGGTAAACAAAAATAAAATAAAATTATGTTTAAAGTTATTTATTTAACAGTGTATCTGAACATCTGAGTATGATACAAGTTGTTTATTTAACTGTGTATCTGAACAATTGAGTATAATACACGTTTTTTATTTAACTGTGTATCTAGTCACCTGAGTATTATATGGATTTTTACACAATAATTGTCGCAGTATGAAAGCTAAACAAAAGCTTAGACCAGTCACGCTACAGACACACACTGTGTTAGTGTTAACGTTGTCCATGATCTTAAAGCACACTTCTTCTACTTCTTCTTCTTCTTCTTCCCTAGAATTGTCAGGTAGTGTTCTATGTTGACGGTGCAATGAAGATGTTGAGACACAGCTTGACGTATAATTTGGTTGTTTTTTTTTTCAGTATCGGATTAGAGCTAAAAATCAAGAGGGCTTTTTAGTACTTCTCTAGCAGACTCCACCATCATGTGGACTATGGCGATCCCCGTCCAGTTTGCCAAGCTTGGTCTGTTAAAGGGGATACCAGCGGAAAGGTGGGGCAAGGTCTTGGTCAGCTATAGTTCGCCATCCCTGAAGCTAGCAAATCAGTTGTGGGTCAGTGATTGTCAAATCTGACAGCACCCCATTCACAGCCCCGACAGCACACTACAGGGTGAAGTAGTCACTATTCCCCTCCCCTCACCCTCGCCCCAACGGCACACTTACAGGATGAAGTAGTCACTATCTCCCCCGCCCCACCCCGACGGCACACTTACACGGTGATGTAGTCACTATCTCCCCCGCCCCACCCAGACGGCACAACACAGGGTGAAGTAGTCATTATCTCCAAGCCCCGGTGGCACAGTACAGGGTGAAGTAGTCACTATCCCCCCGCCCCGGTGGCACAGTACAGGGTGAAGTAGTCACTATCCCCCCGCCCCGGTGGCACAGTACAGGGTGAAGTAGTCACTATCCCCCCGCCCCGGTGGCACAGTACAGGGTGAAGTAGTCACTATCCCCCCGCCCCGGTGGCACAGTACAGGGTGAAGTAGTCACTATCCCCCCGCCCCGGTGGCACAGTACAGGGTGAAGTAGTCACTATCCCCCCGCCCCGGTGGCACAGTACAGGGTGAAGTAGTCATTATCTCCAAGCCCCGGTGGCACAGTACAGGGTGAAGTAGTCATTATCTCCAAGCCCCGGTGGCACAGTACAGGGTGAAGTAGTCATTATCTCCAAGCCCCGGTGGCACAGTACAGGGTGAAGTAGTCACTATCCCCCCTAACCCGACGGCACAGTACAGGGTGAAGTAGTCACTATCCCCCCTAACCCGACGGCACAGTACAGGGTGAAGTAGTCACTATCCCCCCTAACCCGACGGCACAGTACAGAGTGAGGGTAGTCACTATTCCCCTCCTCCCCCCCCCCCCCCCGACGGCACACTACAGGGTTAAGTAGTCACTATCACGTCTAGAAGCCTTTCTTTGCCTATCTCCAGACGTAGTCGAGTATCCGCCTCTAAAGAGTTGTAGTCGAGTATCTGCCTCTACAGAGTCGTAGTCGAGTATCTGCCTCTACAAAGTCGTAGTCGAGTATCTGCCTCTACAAAGTCGTAGTCGAGTATCTGCCTCTACAGAGTCGTAGTCGAGTATCTGCCTCTACAGAGTCGTAGTCGAGTATCTGCCTCTACAGAGTCGTAGTCGAGTATCTGCCTCTACAGAGTCGTAGTCGAGTATCTGCCTCTACAGCAGAGCAAATGAAGCTTCTCCGGTTGGATTTAAATCATTGACATCGCAGTGCGAGACTAGATTACTATCAACTGCGCAAGTCGAAGCATCTAAGAATGCTAAATGCGTTACTGTTTTTGTTTTCCCGTTTTGTGTCTTCATTGTTTAAATCGGACGTGCTCCACAGACAGGAGAACATTTTTACATGGGTGTTTTGTTTCCAGTTAATGAGGCCAACAGACTTGCATACGGGTGGCAGACCTACAGCACGCGCCTCAACGATGGTAGACCTACAACAGGTGCCCCAAGGATGGCAGACCTAAACAGGCGCCCGAAGCATGCCAGACCTACAGCACGCGCCCCAAGGACGGCAAACCTACAACAGGCGCCCCAGGTGTGGCAGACATACACCACGCGCCTCAACGATGGCAGACCTACAGCACGCGCCTCAACGATGGCAGACCTACAACAGGCGCCTCAACGATGGCAGACCTACAGCACGCGCCTCAACGATGGCAGACCTACAACAGGCGCCTCAACGATGGCAGACCTACAGCACGCGCCTCAACGACGGCAGACATACAGTACGCGCCCCAACGATGGCAGACCTACAGGACGCGCCTCAAAGATGGCAGATCTACAGCATGCGCCTCAACGATGGCAGACCTACAGCATGCGCCCCAAGGATGGCAGACCTACAGCATGCGCCTCAAGGATGACAGACCTACAGCACGTGCCTCAACGATGGCAGATATACAGCACGCGCCCCATGGGTTGCAGACCTACAACATCCGTCCCAAGGATGGCAGACTTAAGCACGCGCCCCAAGGACGGCAGACCTACAGCATGCGCCCCAAGGACGGCAGACCTACAGCACGCGCCCCAAGGACGGCAGACCTACAACACGCGCCCCAAGGACAGCACACCTACAGCACGCGCCCGAAGGACGGCAGACCTACAGCACCCGCCCCAAGGACGGCAGACCTACAGCACGCGCCCCAGGGATGGCAGACCCACAGCACGCGCCCCAGGGGTGGCAGACCTACAGCACGCGCCCCAGGGATGGCAGACCCACAGCACGCGCCCCAGGGGTGGCAGACCTACACTACGTGTCGGGGAGGGGGGTGTGGCACGCAGGGAGTGTCTTTATCTTTCACACTAAAAGAAACAAAAAACATACAAACAAACACACAAACAAAATCACACATTTCCAAGTAAACAACGAAAGCTTTTGAGATTCCACCTAAAGTAAGTTTTTAAACAGACATTTTGACTTATTCTGACACTCGTTTTGAAAAAAATATTCTCATTTCCAGACTTAGTTTTTAACTGGACTTGTCCTAATGCAGCCATCCATTTATTTTCGAGTTCTAGCTATTAGGTATCTAACTCTTTCACGTGAAAACAACACTGCCAGGGTTGGTAGATCTTGCGTGTCTATACGAATCAAAGCTCAGAGAGATATCTAGGCGAAGTATAACTAAAACGAAAAGTTTCACATTTCTAACCCAACCCATATTTTAAAATTACAGAGTAACTCCCAGCTTATTTCTACCGAAACGACGTGTGGCAGATCAAGGAGAATAATCAAAGAGTGAAAGAATTAATTCCATTTATGGAACATTGCCAGTTGTGACTGGTTAGATATAAAGGGAAAATAAATTGAAATTACTTCTGCTCAAGACTAGACAAACTTCTACTCAGGACTAGACAAACTTCTACTCAAGACTAGACAAACTTTAATGAATTATAAAATTGTTTGAAAAACGTTTTGTTTTTAAAAATTCAAGTTAAGACTTTATCATTTCCAGATACTTTTTTTTTGCAATATAAAAATAGAGATCTACGCATGACATATGTCTTTGGGATTTTTTGCCCATTTGTTAGCTGTCCACGTGGCACAATCGGCAAGAAATGCGGAAGAAAGCTGCCTAGATCTATAATGAGAGAACACTTTCCATGCTGCTAGCAGTAAGAACACAAAATAATCCTCGAGTATAATTTTAGTAATCATTTTACATGGTTTCTTTTTAAATGAAAGGTTCGGGTAGCCGTGCAGGTGAAAATAATTAGGAAAATATGTAGATTCCCAGACCGCTGGCCACAGCTGGGCTCAGATTTCTTTTCTTGGGTTGTAAGCTGGAAGAAAGCTGTAAAACTGTGATATGAAGGAAGTAAAGCATAAAGTGGTAGTAGTGAATGTTGGGTTTACGAGCAGAAGAAATTACCTTGGCTATAAAAACCACAGGAAAATGGCGCAGTGATGTTCTCTCATTTTCTGTGTTGGCCTCGCCAAACTAAGTCGCTTAGTGTTGTTTCATTTAGAGCGAAGACAAGATGTCAGATGGGACATTTCCTTCTGGTGCATCTTATGATAACCTCGGTGTTACAGTTTCTGTGTGTGTATGTATGTAGTATGTATGTATGTATGTATGTGTGTATGTATGTATATGTATGCATGTATGTTTGTATGAATATGTATGCATGTATGTATGTATGCATGCATGTATGTATGTATATGTGTATGTATGTATGTATGCATTATGTATGGATGTGTATGTATTTATACATCTATTTATGTGTGTATGTATGCACGTGTGTATGTAAATATATATGTATGTATGTATCAATGTGTTTTATGTAATGCAAATTTTATGCATGTTTGCACGCATGTATGCGTGCATGTATGTCTGTATCTACGTATGTGTTTATATGCCTTTATAAAGAAGATCAAATCCCGGTGTCCATGTCATTAAGGCATATTGGGGATACGGTGTTAGGCCCATATTTCCAAGACCAATGGCTCATGAAAGTCCGATATGGTCAGTATCACGCCTGGCCGCATTTACCTTCCAAGATTTCGCTGGTACTCAGTTTTAGAGGCTGGGTGGACCCCGGGGACCTTCTTTTGGTGTGTGCCAGAAAAAAAAAATATCCCACTGCTTGGACTTTAACCCGGTAGCCACCAGATTAGTGAACCGAGCGCCTAACTACTCAGCTAACCAGGCCGCCACATACGCCATATATATATATATATATATATATATAGCGTGAGTATGCATTTGAATGTATATATGTATATATATGTATATATTCTATATATATATTCTATATATAATGTATATATTCACACAGTGAATAGATTTTATCTTTGTGTAAGAGAAAAGGCGTTATTTAACTCTCTTATCCCCTTCCATAAACAAAGAACAAGCTATATTTTACGATTTTTTTGCCCTTTTAACCACTCGATGATGTTGTTGGCACGCCAAGAGTTAATTAGATTAAAAGCTCCAAACAACAACAACAACAACAACAACAAAAAGCTGATCTGTGCCAGCCGACATAAAAGTGTGCTGCATCAAAGCTCACCCACCGGATGCTGGTCTTGATTTAAAATACGTGCTTACTCCAGGTTCTAGAAGGCGGGAGCTGTTGTACCTGAACTTTGCCGAGTAAAGTCAGTCAAAATGTCTATGCTTTTAGCTGGCTCCGAGAATGGTACATGTGTTTCTCGGCTTTTCTCGAATAGACCCTTTAGGGTACTTATTACTTTTTGTTCTTTTAATATCGCTCAATAAAAGGGCGACTGAGTAGCAAAGTGGTTCGTGGACTAGTCTCTCATGGCGGAAGTCGGTGACTGGATCCCACAGAAGGCAACCCAGACATTGAGTTTTAGAAGTAAGTAATCTGGCTTTATGGAGCAAGGGACATGGGCAGAAAGGAGGTCAGGCGTGACGCTGACCACATCACCCTCTAATACGCTGACAGGTCACAAAAGATATGAGCGCTAGCATCATCTTCCTCATCAGCCTCCTTGACGCTATAAACTTACCTTCAGTTCCTAATATCTGTAAGAGAAAAGAGAGAGAGAGAGAGAGTCTGAAATAATTTCTCTTGACACATTCGGTCCTGAAGGAACTCATTGTCTTTTAGAATCAATAAAATAATTATTTGCATTTAAAGACGCGTGTAAGACAGTTCTCTGTAGTGAGGAATGTGCACAATAGTTTTTTGTCGTTAGAGGCATGTACAATAGTGTGTGCCGTTAGAGGAATGCGTACAATAGTTCTTTTCATTTAAATGAATATGTACAACTTATGTGCATTTAAAGGAATATGTACAATAGTTCTTTTCTTTTAAAGGAATATAGAGGAATGTGTACAATAGTGTGTGCCGTTAGAGGAATGCGTACAATAGTTCTTCTCATTTAAATGAATATGTACAACTTATGCGCATTTAAAGGAATGTGTTCAATAGTTCTTTTTCTTTTAAAGGAATATAGAGGAATGTGTACAATAGTTCTTTTCATTTAAAGGAATATGTACAAATATGCACATTTAAAGGAATATCTACAACAGATCTTTGTATTTAGAGGAATGTCTACAATAGACCTTTATATTTAGAGGAAGGTGTACAATAGTTCTTTGCATTTAGAGGAACGTGTACAATAGTTATTTTGCAATTGGAGTAATTTGTATAATAGTTCTTTACATTTTAGAGGAATGTTTACAATTGTCATTTGCACTTAAAGGAATATATGCAACAGTTCTTTGCTCGTACAAGGAATGTGACAATAGTTCTTGACATAAAGTTAATTCCTGCAGTAGCTCTTCCCGTCTAAAAAAAAAAGGATTAATATTTTGAGAAGTCTTTCACCATCAACTTAATACTATCATTTGTCAAAAATAAGTCTCTAAGAGAAATCACTTTCAGCTTTTTAGCTCTGTGTTAAAGTATACTTAACACAAGTAGATTATAATAATGATAAGTTTGATGTAAAATAAATCCATTCGTTCAGTTTAGCAAGCCGTGTTTGCTTTCAGTTATCTTTAAAACTTTCGTAAAGATGTGAAAAGATTTCCTTGTCTCTGTAGCTTTCATAACATAATGACTGTCTGTAGTATTCAATCAGAAAATGGACTATTCAACGTTTAATAAATTTGACAGAAACTATTTCGGTAGTGTAGAAGTCTTTGGTCATCCGTCTGAAGTATATACTTCGTACCTTGAAAAAATTGCCACCTGTTATCATTTACTGTATTAAGCTTTCTGTTATATGAAGTTTGATCAAAGGGTCTTATTACTATTCAACTTGTGAAGATTTCGTCATGTAAAAGTTGTACCTGTGGTTCTTGCCACATGTTTGTCACATTTCCTCCATGAACATTTTCATGTCTTTCTTGTGTAAATGTGTTCTACCTGCACCTATGAATCAATCGTGGACTCACACGAAAACTCAAAACAAAAGAACAATACGGCGATAATGAAACGTGCCGTAGAAAGGCACATTTACATACAGTATGCATTATACCTCAGCTTCATAATTAGAATGTTCTTGAAGCATGTGCTTGCTGTCATATCACAAGGACTCTCTGTCGGGAGGTCCATACTAAGACTAGTCTGTAGGTGACGTCTCAGTCTGCTACGTTCTTCTTGTAGTCTTGACGTTATAACGTGTCCTCTTCTCCAGAGCTGATAACATGCTCCATTATTCTGCTATCCCGTGATAACATGCTTCATTATTCTGCTATCCCGAGTGCTCTCATTTGGCTCTTGTTTATGCCGGGCTAAAAACCTTGTTGCAGCCACTTAATAAATTATTCCTGTATCGTTCTGTGGCAGATTCCACTCCAGATTTAGCTCATTAGTCGTCTCCTCTTCCTCGGAATTTGCTGTGTGGTGTTCATTATATTCAGTGTTTTTGGTTGTTTTTTTTTTTGGGGGGGGGGGGATTTTTTTAGAAACATTTCATAAATGAATCCAAATACTTTCTAGTAACACTTTACTCAAGACAGGAACTAACGAACTTATGAAGTTTTAGTATCTTTATTGGAATTTTGGTTTTAAAAAAAATGAAAAAAAAGAGTTAAAAAACAGTGAAAAAGCAAAGCAGGGAATAAGTCTAGATTAGCCACGTATTTCTTTATTTACAAACCAAAATACGTGCCCTAGTCGAGGATAACCTATACAAATCAAATACAAACTGCCGCAGTGTTATATTTAAGTTATAGTTAATCATATGATCGGAAATAACGTCGATATTCGGGCAGTGTGTCGCAGTCTCAACTAGTACAGAACCAAGTGGCTCGGATCAGCAGAAGTCGTTCGGACAGAAACACCGAATGAACGAACAGTTGTACACCGTGATCCCCCCTCATACACGTACGATATTATCTTGTGTTTGATGAGTGTAGTTGTGATGAGTCACGTTGTGAGTAGTGCTAGCTCAACATACAGTAACATCCAAGCAAATGAAAACTTCGTGGTTGACTCTGACCGCGACTGAGGTACGATGTCTTCTTTGAAGAACAGATCCAAGCCCAAGTAGGAGTCCTAGACCTCGCATACATACTTCATGCTTAATCACTCCCTTAGCACTCAAGTAACAGCTACACAGACCTCGCATACATACTTCATGCTTAATCACTCTCTTAGCACTCAAGTAACAGCTACACAGACCTCGCATACATACTTCATGCTTAATCACTCTCTTAGCACTCAAGTAACAGCTACACAGACCTCGCATACATACTTCATGCTTAATCACTCTCTTAGCACTCAAGTAACAGCTACACAGACCTCGCATACATACTTCATGCTTAATCACTCTCTTAGCACTCAAGTAACAGCTACACAGACCTCGCATACATACTTCATGCTTAATCACTCCCTTAGCACTCAAGTAACAGCTACACAGACCTCGCATACATACTTCATGCTTAATCACTCTCTTAGCACTCAAGTACAGCTACACAGACCTCGCATACATACTTCATGCTTAATCACTCTCTTAGCACTCAAGTAACAGCTACACAGACCTCGCATACATACTTCATGCTTAATCACTCTCTTAGCACTCAAGTAACAGCTACACAGACCTCGCATACATACTTCATGCTTAATCACTCCCTTAGCACTCAAGTAACAGCTACACAGACCTCGCATACATACTTCATGCTTAATCACTCTCTTAGCACTCAAGTAACAGCTACACAGACCTCGCATACATACTTCATGCTTAATCACTCTCTTAGCACTCAAGTAACAGCTACACAGACCTCGCATACATACTTCATGCTTAATCACTCTCTTAGCACTCAAGTAACAGCTACACAGACCTCGCATACATACTTCATGCTTAATCACTCCCTTAGCACTCAAGTAACAGCTACACAGACCTCGCATGTTTCCGTACGCCTGTCATTCAGCTTCTACATAGCTGTTCTCTCTCCGAAGGTCCCAACAAAAGCCTCTTTCATGACCAGATTCAGTACAACCTCAGCCACATGACCAACTTTCACATCTCAACTTCTTTAACGTGCACAATTTATACTTTTAGTTAATGATATTTCTTACACGGTGATAGGTATAAGCCCATACCCTGGTGTACCCGGGCGGCGCCGGGTATATTATATATATATGATGGTCTTTAGCCGTGGTACAGGTGACATTTATTAGTCAAGTTACATATAATGTGTATTAGTGAAGAATTCAATTATATGATCATATGTACTAGAGTACTCAAGTTACAGATGTTCTCATAATATATCGCTTTCGTGGTGAAAAACCTTCTAGAGTATCTAGAATGCAGTTAGACAAAGATAACACAGGAAACACATCAATCTTTTGTCAGAGTAGAGTATAAGCAGATTTACTGAAAGTAGACGGTGTGTTGCTTTAGTGAAAGTAAACGGTGTGTTGCTTTAGTGAAAGTAGACGGTGTGTTGCTTTAGTGAAAGTAGACGGTGTGTTGCTTTAGTGAAAGTAGACAGTGTGTTGCTTTAGTGAAAGTAGACAGTGTGCTGCTTTAGTGAAAGTAGACAGTGTGCTGCTTTAGTGAAAGTAGACAGTGTGTTGCTTTAGTGAAAGTAGACAGTGTGTTGCTTTAGTGAAAGTAGACAGTGTGTTGCTTTAGTGAAAGTAGACAGTGTGTTGCTTTAGTGAAAGTAGACAGTGTGTTGCTTTAGTGAAAGTAGACAGTGTGTTGCTTTAGTGAAAGTAGACAGTGTGTTGCTTTAGTGAAAGTAGACAGTGTGTTGCTTTAATGAAAGTAGACAGTGTGCTGCTTTAATGAAAGTAGACAGTTTGCTGCTTTAGTGAAAGTAGACAGTGTGCTGCTTTAGTGAAAGTAGACAGTGTGCTGCTTTAGTGAAAGTAGACAGTGTCCAGTCTTACAGAATATAGGCACTGTGCGGTTTTAGCTAAATCAGACAGCATATAGTCTTACAGAAAGTACACAGTCCGCAGACAGTGTGTAGTCTTATAGAAAGCAGATAGTATGCAGTTTTACAGAAAGTGGACAGCAAGAAAAGTACAATATAACGATTTATTTAAACATCTGTTGTGAGAAGGATCTCAATCACCAGTAAATTACGGCCACTTAAGAGAAGATTTAGCCATGAAAGTCATGTCACAGAGGCTGGCTCTTGAGGTATGAAAGAAGGCAACATGACAACACAAGCCAGTGGCTCATTATTTGTATCACGGACAAAATTAGAAACACATTTTAGCACTCGTATCATATATTTTGCCAAGATCGGTATGAAAGGTAGTTTCTAGTGTCAAACAAAAAATCAATTGGAAACGGGTATAACATATTTAGATGCCCTTTATGCTTTCTATGATGATGTTCTCACATTCTAGGAGCAGCTGAAGAACGATGAACTAATGGATATACTGGCTGGCGGCTAAGAGGAACGCTGATTACGACGTAGAAGACTTCATCATAAATACCAGCCCCTTGTGTAGATTTTTTTTCTATTGCGACGTGGAGAAAGAAGACATACCATGGCAGATCCACAGGTCTTTGTAGCTGAAGATGTAATGCGGTTATAAAATCGTAGCAGACCATAAATCTGTCCTATACAGACATTCTAGTCAAAGTGCCTGAATTCTGAATTACTGAGCACTTATAAAATGTCTGTCTTGGAGCACTGGGTTCTTACATATATGTCTGTGAAGGTTATGAAGTAGGGGGCTATAAAACTGTCATTTTCAAGCAATGAGTAATTGAGAACCGGCAAAGGGTACAAAGCAATTAATCAAATCATTCTGAGATGAGAAACACATGCACTAGTTATAAAGTGTTTCACAAGTCTGGCACATCAGATAGAGTACTTGCACAAGTTATATAAAGTGTTTCTCAAATCTGGCATAGCAGTTAGAGTACTTGCACAGCTGATAGAGTATTTGTACAAGTTATAAAGTGTTTCACAAATATGGCACAGCAGATAGAGTACTTGCACAAGTTATAAATTGTTTCACAAATCTGGCACAGCAGATAGAGTACTTGCACAGCAGATATAGTACTTGCACAAGTAATAAAGTGTTTCACAAATTTTACACAGCAGATAGAGTACATGTACAGCAGATAGGGTACTTGCAAAAGCTATAAGGTATTTCACAAATCTGGCACAACAGATAGAGTACTTGCACAAGTTATACAGTACTTCACAAATAGTAGGTAAGCGTTCATAAACAAGTTACAAAGCACTCGCAAAATATCTGCGTTAAAAACAAAGTTAAACAATTAAGAACATCAGAAAGAACTGACCATATGGCGTGTAAAGAGAATAGCATTTGACATCCCTAGATCACTGAAGACAGCACAAGATGGAGATGCATGGCCGACAAGAAACCTAATGACTAAATGAAAGCTTAATATGACACAATCAGTCAAGTATTCTCATAATATGCGGAAATATTTCTTGTGGACAGATAAAGGAAACTTTCAGCACCAACAACTCTTGTTGTATATTACTTTGCGCCTTTTGAAGATCCAAGTAATCCGTGTAAAATTATACTTCTCAAAGATCAGTATGTCGCTCCTCTAAGATCTGAGCCATGGAAGCTGGTCAGGGTGGTCTAATTGGTGGCAATGAAACTCAGCACAAGGTGAGAGAGAGTGAGAGATTGATTGATTGATTGATTGATTGATCTTTATTTGAAAAGTATTAAGAATTGGGCACGCAGGCCCGTCTGACATTCTGCCCTTTATCATACAACTTTCACTCTGTTCCAGACATTCTACAAATATGTTGCTCATATAACAAACATAATAAAATAACTACATATACATAAAAATGACTAACTACATTACACATAAAAATGACTAAATACATACATATAAAAATGACTAACAATGACTATCTACCAAACACAAAATTCATTACTATTCAGAATAAACAATCAACTGAATTCGGTGTCTGTATAAGCAGTCTAAAATAACTTTTAGAGAGGGAAAGCAAGAGGGAGAGAAAAAGAGAGAGAGAGAGAGAAAGAGAGACAGAGAAAGAGAGAGAGAGAAAAAGAGAGAGAGAGAAAGAGAGAGAAAGAGAGAGAAAAATAGAGAGAGAGAGAGAGGAAGAAAGAGAGAGAGAGATATATGTAGTTAAAACAAGCAGAGCATATTTCGTTTTTTTATTTTTAGTTATAAGATCTAGTTCTGAAGACAAAGCTTATTTCTTTTCAGCAACAAGTTTCATGTCATTTTATGGGCAAACTTAAAACCTAGGTATCACACTGCACCCTTGGTTCTGTATCCAGAGAGCACCACTGAGGAAGACAGATACAGAGGCTAATACTCATGTGGTTAAAATAACTGCCGCTTCTTGCCAGGAAAGTGGATTCCGATGTGGCACGAAGCCCGGGCGCCACGGAACATCTTCTCGTATGGTCTGAAGATGCCTTCACTGCCAAGTCTTCACAGTGGCTACACTGGGTCAGAAACTCTGCAATCGCTTTTCATTCATTCATTTGCATGTCCCTTGCGGAACTTTGCCTCCCTAACAACTCTCATGTAGGCCTCTCGGTTGTAAGCAAGATGCTCTGCTGCTGATGCATCCATTTGCAGATTATCAACGATATCTTGCAGCCATCTTCGCCTTGGTCTTCCTCTCTTTCTTTTACAGAGAGATATAAGAACACTCACGTGACTTAACTGATCATGTGGCATGGAAAAAGAACATACACGGTGGTGTAGTAGTTAGTACACTCGTTTGCCGGTCAGAATATCTCTGGTTCGATTTCGCTCTTGGGCGAAATTTTTGTTGTTGTACCGACCGGCACCGGGGTCAATCCAGCCTTCAAAACTGTGGGTGCCTGGGGCTTTCTTAAGAAAACGCAGACAGCGAAGGCAGGTGCTGGTGTTTTGGCATCATTACGTCAAATTTTGTAGTGGTTTAGAAATGTGAAGGACTAGCACTTCACAACATCCACATGCTAGGGGGACATAGATTTTTTTTTTTACATTAGAACAGCGAAAGTCACGTGACTACACTACAAACTGTTTATACTACTAGTTCCTTGAACGCTTTCCTTTATAGCGTATTCATTCATCGTATTTACAGGCGGCAACAGACGTCTCCTCCTTCTTTTCCCATTCTTCTTCTTCTTCTTCTTCTTCTGCTTCTTCTTCTACACGAGAGTATAGAGCGTATGGGCAAGAGATAAGTTAATTATTTATTTATGTAATGATTTAATTGTGTCTTCATGATTATTACGCTCATTAAAAAATGCCGAATGACTGTGACTAAGTGAGAGCTGTGTGATGAAGGGCAGAATGTTAGACGGGCCTGCGTGCCAGATTCTTAACCCTTTGAAAATAAAGTATGCTCATTCATTCATTCTTCTCAGTCGGAATGCGAGCTGATTTTCTTTGCGGTCGATACGGTAAAGATGTGCAGGCCCAGCGTCAAGTCGGATTGGGAGCGGGTTTCGGTGGTTATTTTTCAGTGACTGGGTGGAGCAGAAAAGACGGGTGTGTGTACTGTTTCTTTAGCTGACTCAGACATCATGTGGACTATGATGATCCTTGGCCCGTTAACCAGGGCAGGCCTGTTGTTGGGACTACCAGCTGAGTGGTAAGACAGGGTTTTGGTCAGCTGTACTTCGTCAGCCCTGGTGCTAGCATGTCAGGTTTGGGTCTGGCCAGAAATCTGAGAACTGCCGAAGCAAATTTCTGTGTGGAATATGCAGCAACAAACGTCAGGTAAATCTTTGTGTAGCAGCAACAAACTTCAGGTAAATCTTTGTGTAGCAGCAACAAACGTCAGGTACATCTTTGTGTAGCAGCAACAAACGTCAGGTAAATCTTTGTGTAGCAGCAACAAACTTCAGGTACATCTTTGTGTAGCAGCAACAAACTTCAGGTACATCTTTGTGTAGCAGCAACAAACTTCAGGTACATCTTTGTGTAGCAGCAACAAACTTCAGGTAAATCTTTGTGTAGCAGCAACAAACTTCAGGTAAATCTTTGTGTAGCAGCAACAAACTGCAGGTAAATCTTTGTGTAGCAGCAACAAACTTCAGATAAATCTTTGTGTAGCAGCAACAAACTTCAGGTAAATCTGGATGTAGCAGCAACAAATTTCAGGTAAATCTGGATGTAGCAGCAACAAATTTCAGGTAAATCTGGATGTAGCAGCAACAAACTTCTGGTAAATCTGGAAGTAGCAGCAACAAACTTCTGGTAAATCTGGAAGTAGCAGTGATAAAATAACAACGTAAATGTATGCCCAGCATGATCAAAATAACCTGTAAATGTTGGGTAAAGCACCAACACCGTTGATAATCTGCAAATGGATGCATCAGCAGCAGGGCATCTTGTTTATCACCGAGAGGCCTACAGGAGAGCTGATAGGGAGGCAAAGTTCAGCAAAGGACATGCAAATGACTGAGTGACTGACTGACTGAACAACTGAACGTCCTGTAACTTTGAGTAAACAGCAACAAACAGTCCTGTAAAATTGCTTATAAGGGCAACAAAATCCGTGTCATTTTGAATAAAAGAAGTATGTAAATTTATATTATGCTAATGGTTAACTAATCTTGAGAATTTATATATGTTCTCTACAAACTGAACACGTAAATTTGTGCACATACTGTGGCGTGTATTTTGAAGTCCTTAATAAAATTAGCTATATATTATATTATATTATATAGAGAAAACCGTCTTGGAAGGGTACATAATGGGAAAAAGAAAGAGAGAAAGACCAAGGCGAAGATAGCTGCAAGACATCGTTGATGATCTGCAGATGGATGCATCAGGAGCAGGCCATCTTGCTCACAACCGAGAGGCCTACAGGAGTGCTGTTAGGGAGGCAAAGTTCTGCAAGGGACGTGCAAATGAATGAATGATAATAAAATTAGAGACATATGATTATTTGTTCTTCTGTTTAAGCGAATGTTTCTAACAATTTGAAAGTACAGTCAGATGGTCTGGAAGTCTAGAAATCAGTAATTGTATAGTCAGTCTGAAGTCTAGAGATCAGTAATTTTATAGTTTGCCTGAAATCTAGAGATCGGTAATTTTATAGTCTTTTGAAGTCTATAGATTGGTAATTTTATAGAATGTCTGTGGTCTAGAGATCAGTAATTTTATAGTCTGTCTGAAGTGTAGAGATCAGTGATTATATAGTCTGTCTGAAATATGGAGATCAGTAATAGTATAGTCTGCTTTGCGAGCACATTGCTCAAAAGCCCCATAACTCTGGGGAAAATTGGCAAGCCGCGTGAAATCAGAAAATAATCAAGTAGGTGTCTACATGATCAGAAGTAGGTCATAACTTAATACATCACCAGACTGCTTCTTCACCTCCTACATGCTAATGAACGTGGCATTGGTTATAATGAAGATAAAACTCCTGACATGACAGTCGTCTAGAGTAGTCTGATTTTACGATCGTCTAGACTAGATTGACTCTTACGATCGTCTAGACTAGTCTGACTCTTACGATCGTCAAGACTAGGCTGACTCTACAATCGTCTAGACTAGGCTGACTCTACGAACGTCTAGAATCGGCTGACTCTACGATCATCTAGACTAGGCTGACTCTTACGGTCATCTAGACTAGGCTGACTCTACGATCGTCTAGACTAGGCTGACTCTAAACCAAGCTGACTCAGCTCCGCTGATGAGATGCCTTCAGCTGGCCTGTGCCGTTGATAGACAGCTGTGATATCGTGCTGCTTGATCCCTTCACCCCTCCCCCCCCCCACGCCGGGCAGACAGCTTTTCTTTAACCCGTGTGAACTGTTTATATGCTTGCTGCCTCTTTCACGTCGATACAACAGGTGGTCTTAGCGGACGCTTACGGTAAGACGGTCGTAACCTTGATTTACGCTGGCGTTTGGAGTTGTTTACATTTTTTGTCATGCTGTCAAAGCTCGTTACTTGTACTCTTCCTGGAGATTATATAATGCATCGTTTAGTCTGCGTTATAATATTATGTTCTGTTGCTTTCGCTGAGTGCGTCAGTGAGTGAGTCAATGAATCATTTTGTGAGTGAGTCAGTGAGTCAGTCAGTGGGTGAGTTAGTGGATTCTGTCTCTCTGTCTATCTCTTTGTGACTATATGTCTTTTTCTCTCTCAGTCTCTGACTCTCTTTGTCTCTCCATAGCTGTGTGTCTCTCTCCGTCTATCTCTCCGTGTCTTTCTGTCGCTATCTCTGTTGATCTTTCTGTGTCTCTCTCTGTCTCTATTGGTGTCTCTCTCTCTGTCTCTATCTAACTGTGTCTCTCTCTGTCTCTATCTCTGTTTATCTTTTTGTGTCTCTCTCTGTCTCTATCGGTGTCTCTCTCTGTCTCTATCTAACTGTGTCTCTCTCTCTGTCTCTATCTAACTGTCTCTCTGCTCTGCCTGTTACTCATTCTCTATCTCTTTTTGTCTGTCTATCTCTCTTTTACTCTCTCTCTCTGTCTCTCTCTCTCTGTTTATTTCTCTCTCTCTCTCTCTCTCTTTCACTCCTTATCATTGATTAACTTTTTTAATAAACCGAACCTTGCAAGAAGATCTCAATCTCTTAACCGCCGTGTCCTTGCGCTATCTTCGCTGCAGATCTGACAGCAAAACTTGAGTCTCGGCAACCACGCTTAACATGGATGCTCCCAAGAGAGTCAGGAGGACAGAACAAATATAGACACATCCAGTCCCCAACCGTGTCAGCTCACAGGAAGTTGTTTCCCCTGTTTGAGCTCTTCTCATTTGACGTAATGTTTCAACAGAGGCTATTCAGAAGGTTGAAACTTGTGCCCTTTTTGAAAGAAAGAGGTCTCATCCGTGTCTTTTATGTTTCATCCAATGTGGATAAATGTACATTAATTATTTGTGAACAGATAAATAGATAAAATACTGAAGTACCAGGGATGTTCTTTTGAACAATATATATATGTATATATCTGGTTCATGCCAATCATATGTTGGTCGTCATTGATTTCCTCAGCCGTCCATCATTTGCTCTTCCTATAAGGTGTGTGTTGAACAGTGCTCCGTGCTACTCTTTTAGTCCATCAGGTATCTTGTTTCTTTGTCTTCTTCTGTCCCTTTTTCCCTTCCAGCTTTCTTGTTGTCATTAAGTTTTCCAATTTGCCTCTTCTTAAAAAATATCCTACAAATCTGAACTGTCGTGTTCTGAATGTTATACTTTCTCTCTTTCGCCCAGCCTTACTTAGAACCTGTTCATGTGTTTTCTTGGCATTTCTGGTATTCTCATCATTTTTCTTACGAACCACATCTCCGCGGCTTCCAGTATATTTTGAATGTTCTTTGTTACAGTCCATGCATCGCAACCATATCATGATATGAGCTCGATGTAACACTGAATAACTCTCTTTCTGGTGTTCATCGACAGAGCTTTATTGCAAAGTATGTTTTTCATTTTCACAAATGCTGACTTAACCTGAGTTATATATACGACCTCCATATCTGGAGCGTCGTGTTCTAAAGTGTGCCATGGTTTCTCTCTTTCGCCCAGCCTGACTTAGAACTTCTTCATTTGTTTTCTTGGCTGTCCATGGTGTTCTCATCATTCTTCTGTACATGGGTGTGCGAGTGTGTGTATGTACGAGTGTGTATGTTAACAATTATAAGGTGTGAAGTGTTTGAAGTTATCGCAGTGGCCGGTATATTTACTCCACGTTAAGCACAGAGGATGAGGTAGGATGCAAAGGACAAGTAGGTTTAATGATCTTACAAGGACAAGGACACAAACAAAAAGTAGGTTTAATGATCTTATAATGACAAGGACACAAACAACAAGTAGGTTTAATGATCTTAGAATGACAAGGACGTAAACAAAAAGTAGGTTTAATGATCTTAGAATGACAATGATCTGCGATGATGTTTTAGTAAATACTATGATTTTATGAAGCGGACTATTTGATATCATAATTTTGTGAAACTAGAACAAGACATAGCAAGTATTCGTCGTCTTCTTCTTCTGTCTCCCTGGAATTGCGAGCTGGCGTTTTTTGCAGCTGATGTACTCAAGATGTTAAGAGCGCAGCACTGTATCAGACTGAGAGTAGATTAAGCCGGCTATTTTTCCACTCCGTGAGGGGAGGTAACTAGCAAGAGGTATGCAGTACTTCTTTAGCGGACTCCACCACCATGATGGCTATGGTGATCACTGACCCCGTAGCCGGGCTAAGCTTGTCACTGGATGAACCTACTTAGAGATGGGACATGGTCTTGGTCAGCTATGGTTTGACAATCCTGATGCTTGCTTGTCTGATATGGATGGCTGACTTATAATCGGACAACGTTTTCACTTCTTTAATACCTATAACAAGGATTCTCAAACGAGAGGTGTGGGATCCAAACCACTGGGATTATGGTAGCCAAAACCCCTAGAACTATGGTAGCCAAAACCCATGGGAGTATGGTAGCCCAAACCTCTGGGACTATGGTAGCCCAAACCTCTGGGAGTATGGTAGCACAAACCCCTGGACTAATCTAACCTCTGGGAGTATGGTCGCCCTAACCCCTGGGAGTACCGTAGCCTTAACTTTTGAGAGTATGGTAGCACAAAGCCCTGGGACTATGGTAGCCCATACCCTTGGAAGTATGATAGCCCAAACATCTGGGAGTATGGTAGCCGTAACACATGGGAGTATGATAGTCCAAACCCGGGGAGTATGGTGGCCCTAAGCCCTGGGAGTACCGTAGCCTTAACTGTTGGGAGTATGGTAGCCCATACCCTTAGAAGTATGATAGCCCAAACATCTGGGAGTATGGTAGCCGTAACACATGGGAGTATGGTAGTCCAAACCCATGGGAGTATGGTAACCCAAAACTCTGGGACTATGATAACCCAAACTTCTGGGAGCATGGCAGCTCAAACCCCTGGGAGTATAGTACCCTAAACCCTTGGGAGTATTGTCACCTTAACCCCCTTGATTATGGTTGCCATAAGCGCTGGGAGTATCGTAGCCCAAACATCTGGGAGTATGGTAGTCAAAACCTCTGGGAGTATGGTAGTCCAAACATCTGGGAGTATGGTAGTCCAAACCTCTGGGAGTATGGTAGCCCAAACACATGGGAGTACGGCAGCCACTAATGATGGTATGGAATAGAGCTTAGCAGGAATTGACTAGTTAGGAACAGGTTCTTCGGTTCTTCCGATTATAGCGGATCCCCGGTTTCTACAGTCTGATTCCTGACACTGGAAAAACTGGAGAGTTCTGAATATCTTGGATCACTGCTAACTAGTAATGGAGATACAATGAGGGAAATTAAAAGGAGGATATCTATCGCTCTTCAGAAAGTAAAACTACTAAAGAATCTGTGGAGAGGAACACACAGAACAACAAAAATAAGATATTTAAGGGCATGCATTTTTCCCATCACAACATATGCCTGTAAGACCTGGATCCTTAACAAAACATCTGAGAAACACATAAATGCCTTTGAATGTAAATGCTACAGAAGAATTCTTCAAATATCATGGACACAGAAAAGAACAAATATATCCATACTACAAGAGCTTAATATTGAAGAAGGCTGGCTAGTAAAGAGGGTTAAACAGGGAAAACTTAAATATTTTGGACACATTAAACGTCATGAGAATTTAGAGAAGATGGTCTTGGAAGGGTACATAATGGGAAAAAGAAAGAGAGGAAGACCAAGGCGAAGATGGCTGCAAGACATCGTTGATGATCTGCAAATGGATGCATCAGCAGCAGGTCATCTTGCTCACAACCGAGCGGCCTACAGGAGAGCTGCTAGGGAGGCAAAGTTCCACAAAGGACATGCAAATGAATGAATGGTTCCTGACACGGAGTAGCAGCGACTTGGAACTGCTTTAAAAACTGAAACCAAACTTCCAAGTACGAGAGGAACCGTCTGCTGACTGGCAACAGTGTAATCGGAATCGCATCTGATGACGGGAGAATTTTGTTTGGAAGCCCTGACATCAGAAAGATACCGCTATCGCCCTGTGTCAGCTCGCAACTTCCACACCTTTCGTTTTCGAACAAAAATTAGAGCCTTTTTTGTATTAAGTGCTGAATCATTTTAAAGCACAGTAGCCAAGTATTTCTGCACTGTGCAGTCGTTAAGTGTGCTGATTTTATTTCTTAATTGTGACGAATATATTAGACCCCCCCCCCTCCCAAATTGTCATTGTTATAATCTTTTGCCTCCCCCCCCCCGAAATTGTCATTGTTATAATCTTTTGCCCCCTCTCCCAAATTGTCATTGTTATAATCTTTTGCCCCCTCCCCCAAATTGTCATTGTTATAATCTTTTGCCCCCTCCCCCAAATTGTCATTGTTATAATCTTTTGCCTCCCCCTCCCAAATTGTCACTGTTATAATCTTTTGCCTCCCCCCCCCAAATTGTCATTGTTATAATCTTTTGCCTCCCCCCCCCGAAATTGTCATTGTTATAATCTTTTGCCCCCTCTCCCAAATTGTCATTGTTATAATCTTTTGCCCCCTCCCCCAAATTGTCATTGTTATAATCTTTTGCCCCCTCCCCAAATTGTCATTGTTATAATCTTTTGCCTCCCCCTCCCAAATTGTCACTGTTATAATCTTTTGCCTCCCCCCCCCCCAAATTGTCATTGTTATAATCTTTTGCCTCCCCCCCCCAAATTGTCATTGTTATAATCTTTTGCCTCCCCCCCAAATGTCATTGTTATAATCTTTTGCCTCCCCTCCCAAATTGTCATTGTTATAATCTTTTGCCCCCCCCCCCAAGTTGTCATTGTTATAATCTTTTGCTCCCTCACCCAAATTGTCATTGTTATAATCTTTTGCCCCCTCCCCCACATTGTCATTGTTATAATCTTTTGCCTCCCCCTCCCAAATTGTCATTGTTATAATCTTTTGCCTCCCACCCCAAATTGTCATTGTTATAATCTTTTGCTCCCTCCCCCAAAATGTCATTGTTATAATCTTTTGCCCCCTCCCCCAAATTGTCATTGTTATAATCTTTTGCCTCCCTCCCCCCACTCCCACCTTGAGATACTGTCTCTAGATTTGTTTCACTCACTGCGGTTCGGTGTGTTTTACTGTGAATCTTATGTATACATAAACGCCTCAAATGTCTTGCAGCAGTTCTGTGTGAAGACATATAGAAGAGCACGGAGAAATTGTCATTTGTTTTGTATACGAATCATCACTTACATTTAACAAGGGCAGTAAGTCAAGGAATCGGTTTCATGAACCGGATTCATGAGTACATACTGAACGGTTACTTGAAAGATTCGGTTCCTGAAATAACCCCCCCCCCCCCCCGGGTAATGCCCAGCTCTAGTATGGAACTCAGGTCTCTGAGTAACCGCCGAGATCAAATTGCTGCAAGGTTAGAAATTTCTCCCATATATTTTGCTCCTGGCTATCCATGCGCAAGTTATTTATCCGGAAACCCCAGAATAAGGAATATTCCGAAGTCCGAAATCTATTGAGCCCCCGACATGACGTCACAAGCGGAAAATTCCACATCTGGTGTCACGTGACGGGTGGCAGTCAAAACATCGGCCCTAAAGACCCCGCGCGCGCAAGCTTACACAGACGCAAGCGCGCGCTATGATCTGCAAGGATTATTGACTACCACCGGATAACTGACCCTCCCAGCGCCCTTCAGTTGTGGCATATTTCTTTCCTGTGAAGTATTTATGTGTGAATAAACATGTCAGTTGAAGAAAACGATCGCTTATTTATAAGCATATAAACTCCGAGTCCGGGATAATGATGAAGCCACACACAGCCACAGATTGTCCTGGCTGGTAGCTGAGAATGTACTTTTGCCTTCATGCTGTGTGCTGTTCACACAGTTTCTTTTATGCATAAAATTATTACAAAATGTTGTATACAAACATGGACAATAGGCAAGTCTGCACAAAAATCATTGGAAGCAGCAGAAATGTGGTTTATTAGAAGAATGTTGCGAATCCCCTGGACAGCAAAAATAACTAATGAAGAATGTAGGAGAAGAGCTGGAGAGACAAAAAACCTTGTCAGAAAGATAAGAGAGACAATGCACTTTCATAGGACATGCAATGAGAAGAGGGGGCATTGAAAATATTATAACAACAGGAAAAATAGAAGGAAGAAGATCAAGAGGAAGACCAAGAGAAATGATACTGGACAGTCTGACGGGATGGTGTGAGAGGAGATCACCAACTGAACTGATGGCCTGTATGAAGGATCGGGTACTCTGGAGAAGCATAATAGCCAACGCCAGTCGGCACGGCACCTGATGATGATGATGATGTATACAATTATGTTCAGGCCTTTTGTATAAAGAAAAAAAAAGGTAAAGGTGACCCTGTCATGCCTTAGAAGCACATAGGGATATGGTGTTAGTGCCCATATTTTCCTTGACCTGTCAGCACACTAGAGGGTGATATGGTCAGTATCACGCCTGGCCGCCTTTCCTTCCCCAACTCCAGAAGAAGTCGGGTACCCATTTCTACAGCTGGGTGACTGGGGTGCCGCCGGCCGGATTCGAACCCCCGACCTTCGCCATGAGAGACCAGTGCACTAACCACTTCGCCAATCAGACACCCCTTTTGTATAAGGTGTATATAAAACATAACAGTATATTGTAGTTTGACTTTAGCCCCATTGCCACACATTATGAATATGTAAGCATTCCAAAATTGGAACAAAATCCAAATAAAACCGAAGCAATTCTGGAGCCAAGTATTCCTGACGTGGGAGGGTATTCAGCCTGTGTAAAGCAAACAAACAAACAAACAAAACAAAGTACTGACATTTTTTTTAGTGCATTCCAAGATTTGATGGCCTGGTTGGTTGAGTGGCTAAGCGCTCGGTCTGCAAATCTTGCAATCCCGGGTTCAAGTCCTGAAGTAGAAGGATTATTTTTTTCGGGTACCATCACAAGAGAAAATGTCCCAGGGTCCACCTAGACTCCAAAAAAAAAAAAAATGGGTTGCAGAGAAATCTGGGAAGGTAAATGCAGCCAGGCGTGAAACTGACCACATCACACTTTCATGTGTCAAATGTCCTGGAAATACGGGCCCAAAACGGTATTCCCCAATATGCCTTAATGGCGTGGAAACGGGGATTTTAATTGTTATCTTTATTCTATAACTTACCTAAATAAATGATCATGATTTCCATAATCTGTTTAAGGGTATAATAGAGGAATGGGGAGCGTATAGGCAAATCGTTTGGTGTCTTATATCGTGAAAAAGTTTAAAACCTTTGCCACATAACATCAGTATCAGCGACTATGTTGAGGTAAAACAGGTAAGGATAGATAGTCCCATAGCAAATGCCGTTGGGGATGAAGAGTTAGAGACCTCATTATGCTGGGCCATCAGCGTATGAGGTAGGGTGGCCAGTTCCTTTCCTCGCTGCCTTTCCTTCCAAGATTTTCTCTGGTGCCCATTTTACGAGGCTGGGTCGACATCGGGGCCGTATTGGTCGGAAAACAAATCGCGCTCAGCTGGGGATTCGAACCCTCGACCATTCGGTTGCTAGACGAGTGCTCTAACCACTACGCTAGCCCGTCCCACTATGTAGAGACCACTACAATGTTTGGCAGTACGTTATTTACATCTCCTTAATAGCTAATATTTTAAAGTGATTTCCCCTTTTGTTAAATAGTTGAAAATACTCTGTCCACATTTCTTCAAGGGAAAATAACAAAAGAATAGGTTTGACAACAAAAAAACAAAAAAACATTTAGCAGAATGAGGAAGATCCTTACATCAAAACAAATATCACAGCAACTGAGGTTACTTATCGTAAAATGCTACATATTTTCAATAACACAATAATTAGTGTATAAGTATACAACTATACACGAAGAAATGCAGTAAAGCTGTGATACCAGAATGTATAAAATAGGAAAAAAGTAGGAGCAGCTTTATTATATATTTCTTCGTCCTGTACGTTTTTGTATGATTAAAGCTCACGCCAAAACGTCACAACTTTGTAATCGTTAAGTAATAAAGCTGCTCCTACTTTTTTCCTATTTTATACATATATTCAATATTCTTTTATGATGTTGAAGTCTGGACCTTGAGTAAGACAAGAGAAAAGAAAATCGAGGCCCTTGAAATGTGGACTCACAGAAGAATAGGGCGTATTCCATGGACAGAAAAGAAGACAAACAACGAAATGCTAAACCAGCTAGAAGTAACAAGAGAAATATTGAACATCATAAAAAACAAGATAGCTAAGATAGTTTGGGCATGTCAATAGCATTATACTATGCTGAAGACCCTTCTTGAGTGCAAATCTAAGGGAAAAGAACAAGAGGACAGCAGCGATATAGATGAGTGGACAGCGTCAAGAGAAGGACAGGGACAGGCTCGACCGAGTGTTCTACGAAGACAAGAAACAGAGCAGAGTGGAGATCCATTGCAGATAACCTTCCGTAGGAAGTAGGCACGAAGCGATGATGATGATAATGATAATGATGATGTTGATGATGATGGTTGTAACGAATCTGTCAAAATCCTTCCTGTAAATCTGAAAACCGCAGAAGTCTCTCTGTCTCTCTCTTTCTATCTCTCTCTCTTTCTCAAAGGGCAGAATGTCAGACGGGCCTGCGTGCCCAATTCTTAACCCTTTTGAAATAAAGATCAATCAATCAATCAATCAATCACTCTCTCTCTCTTTCTCTCTCTCTCTCTCTCTGAGAAAGCAATTTTTTTATGTATACTTGTATGTGTGTGTGGGCGTGTGAGCTATTTTATTAGGTTAATTACTTCTTTCCTTTACTTTGAATGTAATAGTATAATCTTTCACTCTTTTGATATGTTTTTTTTTCCTAATGTAATTTGTAAATTTGTATTGAATCGAGTGTGTGGGAAGAATGAAAGATGGAGTGATGAAGGAAAGAATGTTAGACGGGCCTGCGTGCCCGATTCTTTACCCTTTACAAATAATGATAATTTATTCATTCATTCTCTCTTTCCCTCCCCCTATCTCTGTATATTTCTCTCTCTCTGTCTCTATTTCTCTCGGTCTCTCCATAGCAAATGCCGTTGGGGATGAAGAGTTAGAGACCTCATTATGCTGGGCCATCAGCGTATGAGGTAGGGTGGCCAGTTCCTTTCCTCGCTGCCTTTCCTTCCAAGATTTTCTCTGGTGCCCATTTTACGAGGCTGGGTCGACATCGGGGCCGTATTGGTCGGAAAACAAATCGCGCTCAGCTGGGGATTCGAACCCTCGACCATTCGGTTGCTAGACGAGTGCTCTAACCACTACGCTAGCCCGTCCCACTATGCAGAGACCACTACAATGTTTGGCAATACGTTATTTACATCTCCTTAATAGCTAATATTTTAAAGTGATTTCCCCTTTTGTTAAATAGTTGAAAATACTCTGTCCACATTTCTTCAAGGGAAAATAACAAAAGAATATGTTTGACAACCAAAAAAAAAAAAACATTTAGCAGAATGAGGAAGATCCTTACATCAAAACAAATATCACAGCAACTGAGGTTACTTATCGTAAAATGCTACATATATTCAATAACACAATAATTAGTGTATAAGTATACAACTATACGCGAAGAAATGCAGTAAAGCTGTGATACCAGAATGTATAAAATAGGAAAAAAGTAGGAGCAGCTTTATTATATATTTCTTCGTCCTGTATGCTTTTGTATGATTAAGGCTCACGCCGAAACATCACAACTTTGTAATCGTTAAGTAATAAAGCTGCTCCTACTTTTTTCCTATTTTATACATATATTCAATATTCTTTTATGATGTTGAAGTCTGGACCTTGAGTAAGACAAGAGAAAAGAAAATCGATGCCCTTGAAATGTGGACTCACAGAAGAATAGGGCGTATTCCATGGACAGAAAAGAAGACAAACAACGAAATGCTAAACCAGCTAGAAGTAACAAGAGAAATATTGAACATCATAAAAAACAAGATAGCTAAGATAGTTTGGGCATGTCAATAGCATTATACTATGCTGAAGACCCTTCTTGAGTGCAAATCTAAGGGAAAAGAACAAGAGGACAGCAGCGATATAGATGAGTGGACAGCGTCAAGAGAAGGACAGGGACAGGCTCGACCGAGTGTTCTACGAAGACAAGAAACAGAGCAGAGTGGAGATCCATTGCAGATAACCTTCCGTAGGAAGTAGGCACGAAGCGATGATGATGATGATGATGATAATGATGATGTTGATGATGATGGTTGTAACGAATCTGTCAAAATCCTTCCTGTAAATCTGAAAACCGCAGAAGCCTCTCTGTCTCTCTGTCTCTCTCTTTCTATCTCTCTCTATTTCTCAAAGGGCAGAATGTCAGACGGGCCTGCGTGCCCAATTCTTAACCCTTTTGAAATAAAGATCAATCAATCAATCAATCAATCACTCTCTCTCTCTTTCTCTCTCTCTCTCTCTCTGAGAAAGCAATTTTTTTATGTATACTTGTATGTGTGTGTGGGCGTGTGAGCTATTTTATTAGGTTAATTACTTCTTTCCTTTACTTTGAATGTAATAGTGTAATCTTTCACTCTTTTGATATGTTTTTTTTCCTAATGTAATTTGTAAATTTGTATTGAATCGAGTGTGTGGGAAGAATGAAAGATGGAGTGATGAAGGAAAGAATGTTAGACGGGCCTGCGTGCCCGATTCTTTACCCTTTACAAATAATGATAATTTATTCATTCATTCTCTCTTTCCCTCCCCCTATCTCTGTATATTTCTCTCTCTCTGTCTCTATTTCTCTCGGTCTCTCTTTCTCCCTCTCTGTGTCTTTGTCTGTCTCTTTCTCTCTCTCTCTCTCTTTCTCTGTTTCTCCTCTCATTCTCTCTCTCCGCCTCTTGATCTCTCTCTTTCTCTCTCTCTCTCTCTGCCTGTCTCTCTCATAACCACCCACACACATACACACTCATGTTTGTCCTCATCTCAGAGTTCCCAAAGTTCTGAAGAACATAATATACTGTCTGCTGTAAACAGACATACTTCTAGCAACAACATACACTTTAATATACCTCTAGCAATAATATACATTTTAATATACATCTAGCAATAATATACACTTTAATATACCTCTAGCAATAGCATACACTTTAATATACATCTAGCAATAATATACATTTTAATATACCTCTAGCAATAATATACACTTTTATATACCTCTAGCAATATTATACACTTTAATATACCTCTAGCAATAATATACACTTTAATGTACCTCTAGAAATAATATACACTTTAATATACCTCTAGCAATAATATACACTTTAATATACTTCTAGCAATAATATACACTTTAATGTACCTCTAGCAATAATATACACTTTAATATACCTCTAGCAATAGCATACACTTCAACATACATCTAGCAATAACATACACTTCAATATACATCTAGCATTGGCATATACTTCAATATACATCTAGCAATAACATACACTTTAATACACCTTTAGCAATAACATACACTTCAACATACATCTGGCAATAACATACGTTTCAATATACCTCTAGCAATAATATACACTTCAACATACATCCAGTAATAGCATCCACTTCAACATACTTCCAGTAATAGCATCCACTTCAACATACTTCCAGTAATAGCATCCACTTCAACATACATCCAGTAATAACATACACTTCAACATACATCCAGTAATAACATACACCTCAAAATATATCCACATACCGGCCGAGATGAGAAGAGTTCTTTGTTTGCCTTCACCTGTTGTGTCGTGGTGGTTTTCAGTTCATATGTGTTTACGTTCATACATATGGTTTTTGGTGTGTAAGAACTCCGATAATGTAATGTGATGTTCATGTGTTCATAAACATTAAAGAGTGAGTACCTTATGCTACAGGTGCCAGTCGGATATGACTGTACCGAGAACGTTTTTTGTAGTGGCTGAGTGTTCTATCTATTTTTTGTAGTGGCTGAGTGTTCTATCTATTTTTTGTAGTGGCTGAGTGTTCTATCCATTTTTCTGTGATGGCTGAGTGCTCTATCCAGTCTGTGTAGTGGCTGAGTGTTCTATCCATTTTTCTGTGATGGCTGAGTGCTCTATCCAGTCTGTGTAGTGGCTGAGTGTTCTATCCATTTTTCTGTGATGGCTGAGTGCTCTATCCAGTCTGTGTAGTGGCTGAGTGTTCTATCCATTTTTCTGTGATGGCTGAGTGCTCTATCCAGTCTGTGTAGTGGCTGAGTGTTCTATCCATTTTTCTGTGATGGCTGAGTGCTCTATCCAGTCTGTGTAGTGGCTGAGTGTTCTATCCATTTTTCTGTGATGGCTGAGTGCTCTATCCAGTCTGTGTAGTGGCTGAGTGTTCTATCCATTTTTCTGTGATGGCTGAGTGCTCTATCCAGTCTGTGTAGTGGCTGAGTGTTCTATCCATTTTTCTGTGATGGCTGAGTGCTCTATCCAGTCTGTGTAGTGGCTGAGTGTTCTATCCATTTTTCTGTGATGGCTGAGTGCTCTATCCAGTCTGTGTAGTGGCTGGGTGTTCTATCCATTTTTTTTGGGGGGGATGGCTGAGTGTACCGTTCATTTTTGTGGTTGCTGAGTGTTCTATCCATTTTTTGTGGTTGCTGAGTGTTCTATCCATTTTTTGTGGTTGCTGAGTGTTCTATCCATTTTTTGTCGTTACTAAGTGTTCTGTCCATTTTTTGTCGTTACTGAGTGTTCTGTCCATTTTTTGTGGTTACTGAGTGTTCTGTCCATTTTTTATGGTTAATGAGTGTTCTGTCCATTTTTTGTGGTTAATAAGTGTTCTGTCCATTTTTTGTGGTTAATAAGTGTTCTGTCCATTTTTTGTGGTTACTGAGTGTTCTGTCCATTTTTTATGGTTACTGAGTCTTCTGTCCATTTTTTATGGTTAATGAGTGTTCTGTCCATTTTTTGTGGTTAATAAGTTTTCTGTCCATTTTTTATGGTTACTGAGTCTTCTGTCCATTTTTTATGGTTAATGAGTGTTCTGTCCATTTTTTGTGGTTAATAAGTGTTCTGTCCATTTTTTATGGTTACTGAGTGTTCTGTCCATTTTTTATGGTTACTGAGTGTTCTGTCCATTTTTTATGGTTACTGAGTGTTCTGTCCATTTTTTGTGGTTACTGAGTGTTCTGTCCATTTTTTGTGGTTAATAAGTGTTCTGTCCATTTTTTATGGTTACTGAGTGTTCTGTCCATTTTTTGTGGTTACTGAGTGTTCTGTCCATTTTTTATGGTTACTGAGTGTTCTGTCCATTTTTTGTGATTAATGAGTGTTCTGTCCATTTTTTGTGGTTAATGAGTGTTCTGTCCATTTTATTTGTGGTAGCTGAATGTTCTATCTGTTCTTTTGACAGAACCCGTCTTAGTAACAGGAGAACAGTTCATCCATGTACCGAGATTCAGTTCGTTCTTACCTCGTGTCTTGTAGCTTAATATGTATAGATTTGGGTTGATGGAAGTGATGGTTATGGGTGGGACTGATGGAATTGATGGTTATGGGTGAGACTGATGGAATTGATGGTGGTGGGTGGAACTGATAGAATTTATGGTTGTGGGTGAGGCTTGTGGAATTGATGGTTGTGGGTGAGGCTTATGGAATTGATGGTTGTGGGTGAGGCTTATGGAATTGATGATTGTGGGTGAGGCTTATGGAATTGATGGTTGTGGGTGAGGCTTATGGAATTGATGATTGTGGGTGGGACTGATAGAATTTATAGTTGTGGGTAGGGCTTTTGGAATTTATGGTTGTGGGTGGGGCTTTTTGAATTTATGGTTATGGGTTGTGCATGGATCTTGCTGCTCGTCCACGTGATCTTTTATTAAGATATTCTTCATCAAAATACGAGGAGAAAACGAAACAGAAGAAGAAGATAAAAAAGAAGAAGAAGATGATGATGATTATGATGATGATGGATGATGGATGATGATGATAATGATGATGATGATGATGGTGGTGGTGGTGGTGGTGGTGGTGTGGTGGTGGTGGTGGTGGTGGTGGTGGTGGTGGTGATGAATTTGAAAAGAAAAAAAAAGAAGAAGAAATAGAAAAAGATCAGAAAGAAAAAGAAAAGAGGAATAAGACAATGAAAATAAGAAGAAATAGAAGATGAAGGGGAAGATGAAAAAAATAAAACAAGAAGACAATAAAGGGAAGTAGAAAACAATGAGAAGAAGGAGAGAAAAAAGAAGAGGAAGAAGACAGAGGGAAAATAATAATAAGAAGGTATAGAGCTCCTAAAAGAGGAAGGATGAAACTAAAGCTGTCGATATCGTCATACGGGCTGTTCAAGTATGATTCAGGTGATGACCACTCGACGCTTTCTTATTCTTACACGTGGCAAGACACTCATACAGCAGGTGCTGATCTGCGGTGCCAAAAGTGCGCACATATCAGCTCTATCTGTTCCTGGCTTTGTTCAACATGTGCTGAACCTTCTGATATCTGTAGATAATCGTCCGAGCAAGGAGCAGGTAGCATTCTTCTGTAGCACTGCATGCTCTTTCCCGCTATTCCTCCCCCTTGTGTCTGACATTGATTAGTGTCTTGGTTTTCTTGTGTCTACCACTAGTTCCTGTTTTAGATCTTTCACACTTTTTTCTTGCCAGAGTGCCAGGTCCTGCGTTCCAAGATGTATGATAATGGTAAATATTTAATGTAAAAAAAGAGCAAGATAAAAGCAACAAAGTACAGGCAAGAAACAGCTTAGCATGTGAAAACAAGAAAGACAGAAAAAAAAAGAGCACGATGGAGATGTATATCCTGGCCGTCTTCGCAGGTAAATGGCACATGATGATAATGTCGGGGATTGAGTCCACTGTATCATAAAAACTTTGACAGCTCTTCCCTGGCCGTATTTAGTTAGATGTCTAGGTTTCTTGTCACAAGTAACAATGAGAATAAATAAGTGCTAGAGCTTGGATATAAAGCGAGAAGTGGAGTCTCATTGCGTGATCACTTTGTGAGTTAAATAAAAAGAAGACGTGCTCAGACCAAGTCAGCATTCCAGAAAATGAGAAACATCTTGTGCAACAGATCCATATCAATGGAAACAAGATTCCGATTACTCAAATGTTACATAAAGCAAATGTTTTATGGATGTGAAGCATGGTCCATGAATCAGAGAGTACAGCGAGAAATGGAGGCCATGGAAATATGGTTCATAAGAAGGATGTTGAAGGGTACCATGGACAGCTAAGAAGACCAACGAAGAAGTCTTAGGAGAGGCTGGAGTTAAAAGGCAAATTACAGCAAAGATCAGAGGCAGACAAGCGAGATTTGTAGGGCATTTTCTGAGAAGAGGAACATTGGAACACATTGTGGCAACTGGAAAAATTGAGGGACGAAGTGGCAGAGGATGACAGAGAGAGAAGTTACGGGATGGGCTGTCAGTGTGGCTAGGAAGAAAGTCACCGGCGGATCTCATAATCATGTCTAAAGACAGGGAAATGTGGAGAGAAATGATCGCCTACGCCACACGGTACGGCACTTGATTGATTGAATTGTGAGTTAGAATCCATAACACTTCAGCGTGAGAGCATTGAACTTGGAACCTTGTTCGTCTAACCTTGACATGCATTTACTAGATTCAAAGTCTTACTCCGACGTCATTGCATTCAGGACAGCTCCACATATGCTTCACCGCAAACCGCAGCATCCATCCAAGAGTATGTTTGCTAACAGTCACCATCAAGTGTTGGTTCTTTACGATGTGTTTTCTGCCACACAGTTCAGGTTTCCTACCAGCACCCTTAGCTTGTCCCAGCTCCAGCAATCTCTTCACAACTACATTTTCCCGCAGTCTTTCCAGTACGGCAGATTTTAGCCTGTCGAGCTAAAGGTAGTCTGCCACATCATCGCCATGTACTCCGACATACCCTGGACAGTAAAGCCACGTTAGGCTTCTCACAGTTGACCGGCTTAACAGACGAGCCCGTTCTTTTCAAAGCAATTTCTACGCAGTCTTACGAAGCGTACTCCTTGAATCCGTCACAACGACGCCATGAACTACATCACGGGCAGCTATCCATTCCATTGTCGCCGACATAGCCTCACTTTCCATTCTCATACTTGATGCAGTGACTTCAGATGCTCTTGAGCCCTGTGCCACGACTCTTGCATTGCGGTAGACAACAGACCCCCAACCACTGTTGGCCCCACTGTTCGGTGATATTAAGCCATCTGTATATATTACCGAGTTGAAAGATGTATATCTTTCGTTCTAAAACAGCACTGGCAGTGTTGGTAGCTCTAGCGCGTGTGATACATGACTTAATGCTCAGAGCGATGTTCAGCCAAAGTGTAAATGAAAAGAAGATTAGCGCTTGTGTAACCCAATCAATAGTCTTAATTATAAAGCATCTTGCCTTCGGTGTCTTTCTTACAAAATTTATCATCAAAATTTATCCTGACAGAGCATGGCAATTAATTCAGGAGTGTAAGAGTTAAGAGACGGTCTACGCCAGTGTTTCTCAACGTGGGGCGTAAGCCCAACAGGGGGCAATTTGAATATTTTGGTAAAGGTAATCCTGTCATGCTTTAGAAACACATAGGGATATGGTGTTAGTGCCCATATTTTCCTTGACCTGTCAGCACAGTAGAGAGTGATATGGTCAGTATCATGCCTGGCCGCCTTTCCTTCCCCAACTCCAGAAGAAGTCGGGTATCCATTTCTTACTCCTGGGTGACTGGGATACCTCCGGCCGGATTCGAACCCCCGACCTTCGCCATGAGAGAACAGTGCACTAACTACTTCGGCAATCAGACAGGTAATTATAATATATTTATATTACTTTTTTAAAACTTGCTTTACTGTTATGCTGCAGGGGTTGGGATTAGAGGGAGGGGGGCATCACAATATATGAGACGTTAAAGTGGCACATGATCTAAAAAAAAAAAGGTTGGGGAACACTGATGTAGATGTATCATCTGACTTGAACAACAGCCAGACCACCTTTGTACGGTGAGAGAGCGTCTCTGTTTGCTACCTTGCGTTATTTTCTTTCACAGCCTACGTGCCTGGCCTATGTTCAAGGGGGTTAAGATATCATGTTGGCTTGAAAGACTGCGCGTTTGATTAAATGCCTTTTTCCCCCCACATTCATCACTGACTTTTATTGGTCAAGAGAACGCAGTCTAACCACAAATTAGTGGCTCTGTAAAGACGAAGCCAATCAAAGGCGCAGCAAATATGGCGAAGCTGCATGCTATTCTGGACTAATCTGGCAGTTGGTGTCCTTTGCTTCAGCGAATATTTCACTTTATGGTTTCAGAGAGCGCGAAGAATGTGTGATGAACGATGGCGACTGTAAAACTGAAACGTCTAAGAACGTTTATGTTTACTGGGGGCGATAAAAGAGTTTTCATTTTATGCTGTTCTGTGGCAGATTTTACGATCAACACATCATAGGGGGTGGATTTCTTCATCGGGGGTGGATTCCTTCATAGGGGGTTGGATTCCTTCATAGGGGAGTGAATTCCTTCATAGGGGGTGGATTCCTTCATAGGGGGTGGGGGGGTGGATTCCTTCATAGGGGGTTGGATTCATTCATAGTGGGTTGGATTCCTTCATAGGGGGTTGGATTCCTTCACAGGAGGGTGGATTGCTTCATGGGGGGGGGGGGTGGATTGCTTCATAGGGGGTTTGATTCCTTTATAGGGGGGTGGATTCCTTCATTGGGGGTGGATTCCTTCATAGGGGGTGGATTCCTTTGAAAATTGTTTTGTATCCTTTTTCTTGTAAAAAAAAAGAAAACGTGTAATTTTAATCATCAGTGGCCTCTTTGGTAGTGAAACACCTCTCTCTCTCTCTCTCTCTCTCTCTCTCTGAACATTAAATGCCCATGGCACATAGGGCTTTCGCAAAGGTTTCCCCACAGGCGCCTATCCTTCGCCTTTTATCCCCGCGCTATTGCTCAGGTCAACCCTCAGCATGCCCTCTGTTCTCATATCTCCTGTGGTCTGCCCCTACTCCAACTCCCTGCAGTGACCGAGACAGACACCACCCGCGAATATAGGACAGAAAACATTTTGATAACGGTTTTGGAATGTCCACACATGTGCCACACATGGCTCTACGAGGTGACCCAGTGATGGATGAGAGCATTTGTTATGACGCATTTTGTAAGTAGTCACAGCTCAACATACAAAACCATCCAAGAACACGAACATGTCACGGTGATATTTTACCACAGCTCAGGAACTACCTCTACACTGAAGAACGGGTCCAAGCATGTGCAGCTCCAAGATCTCACTTTTATACTCCATGTTTCTCAGCACTCGTGTAGACATATAATTACCTTTCATACTTTCATACGTCCGTTAACTGGCTTCTACACACCAGTTCTTTCTTCAAGGGACCCACCACAAACCCTCTCCAGGGACCAAGTTCAACAACAGGTCGATCACATAACCAACGTTCACATCGTCACTAGCTTAAATTTGTATTGTAGTGAGACCTGAAATAGCTAAGACACGCCCAATATCCCATATACTGTTACAAGTGAAATAGTTGTACTCTAACTAGAAGATCACAGTCTCCAACAACTGCGACTATTAGAGAAGATTTTGTGTTCTCGCTATTCCACTTAATGAAAAGACGCTTAGTTGGAAGGGGCAGGTATAAAGATAAAGCGCCCGGACTTACGTCCTTGGCTTTCTTTCTTGGTCTCATTTTACGCCAGATTTTATACCGAGACTAGCTGAGCACCCGACGTTGTCCGGGTATTTATTTATCCCAATCACGAAAGCTGTATTTATTTCAGCAACATTCTAGATGGTTCTACAAAGTTCTATTCATTTCTACAACCTTCTAGACAGTTCTGAAGAGTCTAGATTGTTCTACAGAATTCAGTTCTATTGGACTAAACTTGGGCTTAAGTGTCATCATCAGGACTGTCACCAGTTAGCTTAGCGACTCCGGACACTCTGGACTCGACACTGATCTCGGTTAATTGGAGATTTTATTTCTGACCCCCAGCCCTCCCCCCTCCACCCCACATGCCGATGTGGACTGAGTTTGGATTTAAACGGCATCGGGAATGTCACTATTAATTATAACTACATGGAAAACTTTTGATTCGACAATAATATCGGTCATTTTTTTTATTATTTGTACATGTCACCCCATTCCACCCCCACCCCCCCCCCCCCCAGCTGACGGAAGTTGAATTTGACTTAAACGGCGTCGGGAGTGTCTCTGTTCATTTCTGCGACACAGAAAACTATGCATTCGACACTAATATCGGTCGTTCGCTTTTATTTGTACATGTAACCCCTATCCCACTCGAACCCATAGACCCCCAAAAGCAGATGGGGATTGAACTTGGACTTAAACAGCATCGGGAATGTCCCTATTAATCTTAGGGACCCCGAAAACTATGGTTTCGACACTAATATCGGTCATTTTCGATGCATGGTACATTCCACCCCTTTCCCACCCCCAGCCCGAGGCCCCCCCTCCCCCACAAGGCGATAGGGGCTGAACTTGGACTTAAACGGCATCGGGAATTCATCTCAGAGATCCAAAAACTATGGATTCGACACTAATATCGGTCGCTTTCGATTATTTGTAAATGTCACCCCCACCCCCACCGCTAGCCCACTCCATGTGGTTGGTGGCTGATCACTCAATGTATGAGCGCACTCTGTTATGAAATATACACTGATCATTTTCTAAATGGACGCTGAGGTGAACAACAGTAGGGTGTCTTTCGTGAATCAGAAATCTTCTCCGTGTATGTTTCTTGTTATCAATGCCAAAGGTTCGGCACCTCAGCAGATATAACGTCATCGATTTGTGTGTGCTGATCTTTGTCCGTACGACCGACAATCCAAAGCAGGCATAAATGTAACGGGAGTTACTTCCCATCGTTCAGTGGGGTATTGTTTGCATCGATCGAAGCCCCACCACCCAGGTTCCCCAGGGGTCCTATGGATTATCTACCCCCCCCCCCCCATGGTGCATTGTCCAGATTGTAAGTCATCCGTGCAGCAAGTTTGGTTGAAATTTCTCCAGGCGTTCCAGCGTGATGCTCTAACATACATACACATTCATTTATATATATATATATATATATATATATATATATATATATATATATATATTTCTTTATACGAGAAAGATGTTTGCTGTAACGACGGAACGTAAATAAAAGTTACGAGATTGAAGACAAGGGCTTTCAGGATGCGTCACTGGGAAGACGGGTGTTTCAGATAAGGAATGCTAATGAGAATCGATATCCGTGTTGAAGAGATAGTAGGAGGGAGGATGGGTGGACAGATTCAGAAAGGTGGGTCTTGACATGGAGCCGTACGTCGAGTTTGAGATGAGGCAGATAATTTGAGGTAATGAAGCTTATTTGTCTGCGGATGAAGAGGAGGGTAAGAGAGTGCTCAGTTTATTAAGTGAAGGTGCGAGGCTAGCAGACAGGTAGCGTTTTTTAATTCCTTGTAGGCAAAGCCCCACTTCTCTCAGTCAGGAGTTTACTGGTAGACAGGCAAAGCCCTACTTCTCTCAGTCAGGAGTTTACTGGTAGACAGGCAAAGCCCCATATCTCTCAGTCATGATTTTGCTGGTAGACAGGCAAATCCCCATTTCTCTCAGTCAGGATTTTGCTGGTAGACAGGCAAATCCCCATATCTCTCAGTCAGGATTTTACTGGTAGACAGGCAAATCCCCACTTCTCTCAGTCAGGATTTTACTGGTAGACAGGCAAATCCCCACCTCTCAGTCAGTATTTTGCTGGTAGACAGGCATACCCAACTGCACATAGCCTTGGGCGGGGGAGAGAACATTGGTCTGATGTGTGGATTGATTAAAGTAAATTCATCTAGTGCTGCATGGATACATGAATGAAACGATGGATATGCCAGTGGATAAAACGATAAAAATATAAATGCAAGACACACAATCAGCACCATGAAGACAAAGCTGTTTCCCAGTAGTTTATCCATTGATGCAAAAACAAGGAGATCGTCTGTCCATAAACAAACAAACAAAAACAAGGAGATCATGTGTCCGTAAACAAAAAAGGAGATCATGTATCCATAAACACACAAACAAGGAGATCATCTTTCCATAAAAACAAAAACAAGGGGGTCAACTGTCCTTAAGCACACAAACAAAGTATACATATATATACATATCCCCCTTAGAGTGTCAGGAGTTTAAAGGGCAGAAACACTTGTCTGAGAGGGGGTACTTCCTCTGATGATCTGAAGGAGTTGTGTTGTTGTTCCGCTCTCTACAGTAGAGAGTTTCCTGCACATATATATATATATATATATATATATATATATATATATATATATATATAACATATACTTTCTCTGCACATATATATATATATATAACATATACTTTCTGTACTATTGTGCTAAGCACAAACCTGGATTGTTAAGTAAAAGATCCAGAGGAATCAAAAGGTAGACAAAGATGTAGGTGAGAAGATAAGATACGACATACAGCCTAGCACAGCAAGGCGAGAGGGAGAAACGAAGATGATCTGTTATGGCCAACTTTCCTACCGAAGATGGCACATGATGATGATGACTAGCGGGTGGATGGACGCACATACATCTTTCCAGAAGAGTTCTCTAAACCGGCACAAGACCCTCCCTGCCTCCACCCCCCACCCCCACCCACAGCGCTCTCCTGACCTATTTGCTTAAATTTTCAGTTTCTTGGCCGGGGCACTTTTGAATAAATGCAGGAAACAGATAGTTGACTAGATAATGGATGAATCATTGGACAGACAGCTGAAATGTTGCGGTGTCTGAAATAACACACACACAGGAATGGAAAAAAGTAATTATGTTAGTCTGTAGGAACAGCGAAGAACAAAACCTCTATCGTAATGCGAAGAAAACTAAACTGATGACAACTGGCAAAACAAATATGGCAGCTGAAATATGTATCAATGTGAAAAAATTGGGAGAAGTAGAGAGTTTTGAATACCTTGGATCACTACTAACTAATAACGGAGATACAGTAAGGGAAATTAAAAGGAGGACATCTATCGCTCTTCAGAAAGTAAAACAACTAAAGAATCTGTGGAGAGGAACAGACAGAACTACAAAAATAAGATTTTTAAGGGCATGCATCTTTCCCATCGCAACATATGCCTGTGAGACCTGGACACTTAACAAAACAGCTGAGAAACACATAAATGCCTTTGAATGTATATGCTACAGAAGAATTCTTCAAATATCATGGACACAAAAAAAGAACAAATATATCCATACTACAAGAACTTAATATAGAAAAATCTGGCTAGTAAAGAGAATTAAAGAAAGAAAACGTAAATATTTTGGACATATTAAACGTAATGATAATCTAGAGAATGGAAGGTTACATAATGGGAAAAAGAAAGAGAGGAAGACGAAGGCGAAGATGGCTGCAAGATATCGTTGATGATCTACAAATGGATGCATCAGCAGCCAGCAGCCATCTTGCTCACAACCAAGAGACCTGCATGAGAGCTGTTAGGGAGGCAACGTTCCGCAAGGGACATGGAAATGAATGAATAAATGGATACATTAGCAGATGAAGTAATTGGCACTATACGGTAATAAAAGACAGCCAAAATATATAAACTAAAAAAAGTAGGAACAGCTTCATTAATTAACGAATACACAGTTGTGAGGTTTCTGTATGAACACCAGTCATACAAAAACACACAGGGAGAGGAAATAGAGAAAAAAGATGAAATACAAATTCACATGAATGCTATGTTAAAACAAGTAGAAATGGAAAAAAAATAGAAGAAATAAAATGAATGGAGTACTTCGTTGTGGCTTTAAGAGGCTACGTCCAGAAGTGCGCACGGTAGAGTGTTGAGAATGGTTACATGGAGACATGTAATGTATGACAGGCTGGTCGTAAAGGGGCGGGGGAAGGGGAGAACCGTGGAAAAAGGGATATCCGTATGGTATCACCCAGCGTTCTTCGAAACCCAGTCCCTAATCATTTCAATGCCACAAACCACAGAGGAAAATATTATTTTCTGGTAACAGCCATCAAACACTGTCATGCCGTTGACAGAAGCCACCTAGCGCTCGAGAAGCGCAACATTCAGGAATATAGGACACTGGAACCACATGATTTGAACTCCCAATTCAGTTACACCTAACATTCCCTTCTCCCACAGGCATATTCACTCTACACCAAATTCTACTCCATTCTCACCTGCTACACATATTTCAAAACCTCATCACGGGATTAGATTACAACCCCTCTACTCCAACTGCAATCACCTATTCCACCTTCTTCTGGCTAGATTACCATTATACCACTCTCTCCCTTCCTGTGGTTGTCACTCCCCATCCCTTTACGACCCACATATCACACAGTTTTTTTTCCATTCGTACTTTTTACATAGCATTCACGTGAATTCGTAATTTATTTTTTCTCTGTTTCTTCGTCCTGTATATTTTTTATATGATTAAGGTTCACGCCGAAACGTCACAATCGTTTGCTCCGTTAATTAGTAAAGCTATTCCTGCTTTTTTCCTAGTTTATAAATTTTGTTATAACAGCTTTACTGCAGTGAGTTCGTATATAGTTATATACTTAGTTGTGTATACTTATGTACTAATAATTCGTGTTTTACTAAAAAGACGGGCAAGCACTTTTAAAATAAACCCAAGAATGTGCTGTGCTGAAGAAGCGTACACATATAAAGATTTAGCAATAAATCAGACAACTGATTTTCATTAACAAACAAACAAACAAACAAACAAACAAACAAACAAACAAGCTAACAACTAACTAACTAACAACTAACTAACTAACTAATTAACTAACTACGTTAATTAGTTAGTTAGTTGTTGATTGATTGGCTGGCTGGTTGGTTGATCGGTTAGTTGGATGGCTGGTTAGTTAAAATATATAGTTAGAAAGGACCATTATCCATCCACTGTGGATACATCCATAGATGCCCTGATGGTTTCGTCAGTATCTCCTTCAGCGTATTGTAGTACCTCATACCACCCGTTCTTTGTTGGTTGACCAGTTGTCTGGAGCTCTTAATGAATTATTGATTCCCCCCTCCCTCACCCAACAACTACATTCACGACGACAAAGCAATGACGTCGTTTCCTACAAGTGTCACAGCTGTCAGTGACTGTCATCTGCTTTAAGACATGGCTCATTAAAAGCAAGTGAGGAGGGCAAGTTTTAACGTATGCAGGAAACTCTCTTGTAGAGAGCAGAACAACAACACAACTCTTTCAGATCATCAGAGGAATTCCCCCCCCCCCCCCCATTTCAAGTGTTTCTGCCCTATTAAGCTCCTGACACTCTAACGGGGGTGGGCCCCTCTGGGTCATGACTTTCAGAGGTATTGTGAGTTGTTGCTTGTTTATTTCCGTCCCGGAACTGAACCAGTGATCTTTCAGTTGGCACTGCATTTGGAAGTGCATCTTAGCGATTTAGCTACGGAAGACTGGCATTGGTTGTGACAAACGAATTTTTTTTTTTTAATGTTCTCAACGCTTGTTTAGCATGCTCCACGGCCAGCATGAGGCCTTTTCTGCTGTTTCTTAAAAAAGTAACAGTAAAGTAGAAAAGTAAAGAAAAGTTTTATATTCAGTAAAATACAAGAGAGATAAAAGACACACTGGACTGAGAGCTATCAGACAGTGTTAAATGTCATATTAGTTTCGTATTAAACGATTCCGTATCGTTTCTATCTTTAATCTTGCTAGTTTTCATTCCTGGAGTACTTCATTTCTGAACAGATAGTCTCGTTTTTTGTTTTGTTTTGTTTTGTTTTCTACGAATACGTCTATGGAGATTTTCCACTTCAGCAACAAATTAGAACACGATGTCACCCTGTCGCCATATTGTTTTTCATGGTGGACGGAAATGACGTGATCACGTACAGGACTGATGTGCAGAGACGAACAACTGTCACTCACTTTGGTCTTTCGTGCCTTGTAAAAGGCAAATGAAAACATTTTGTGTGAGCATAAAGTGCACGATTTATTCCACCTAATAACCTGCTCAGGGAAGATAAATAATGTGCCGGCGATATCCGATATACAATGATATCAGAGATTCGGATTTTATGTCATGCTATTTTATTTCTTTTCTTGAACTATATATCATTTCCAGTGGTTTGAAGAGCTGCCAGGAGATTACAATAATATATATATATATATATATATATATATATAGAGAGAGAGAGAGAGAGAGAACGAACGAAGGAACGAACGAACGAAAATACTTTATTTTCAAAGGGTTAAGATTTGGGCACACAGGCCCGTCTGACATTCTGCCCTTCATCATACAGCTTTCACTCAGGCACAGTCATTCAGCATGTGTTAATGAGCATAATAATCATGAAGACACATTAAATGATTACATAAATAAATAATAAAACTTATTTCACGTCCATAAACTCTACACTCTGATTTATGCAACAACATGAAATAAACTTGCATTCTTACATTCATTCAAAACTAACAAATTTGTAGAAAAGAATTATTAAAAAACAGTTACAACACTCACGCATACTCTAAACTACTTTAGACTATGTTTAGGTAGGCATATAGTCCATATCAAACAGATGTTGACAAAGTTTAAAGTTATAAGAACGAATATTACTTATAAGTTTTACGTGAATTGGTAGGGGATTCCAAAGGTGGGCAGCTGAGTAAGAGAAGCTTTTTTTTTAAAAACATGTCAAGCCCTGGTTTTGGGAGAATACAATTGCTTAAGCGTTGACTGTGTTTTGGGTTGGATTTGAACAACGACCACAGATAGAGTGGAGCTTTGTGCGATAGAGTTTTATGAATTAACAAGAGAGAGAGAGAGAGAGAAGGAGCTCGTTTCAAAAGTTCGTATGAACTTTTCAGAGACCACGCTAGGAAGACGTTGCGCAGGTCTGTGCGATAATCGAGTTCATCCGAGGTTTTATGTGGCTTATCTGGAGCGATGACGTCCGTGATTCGCTGCTTCAGAACGCTCAAATCCTGTTGAAGGCTGTTGAAGGCTGTTGAAGGGGTGGAAGGGGGAACGTGAACATTATTTTTAATGTGCTCCCACAATAAAATGCCACAAGGTGCCACGTCAGGGAGTCTAGGAGACCATCGGAAGAAATGTGAGTCTTTCAATCAATCGATTGGGCAGGTTAGAGGTCAAAGGGACGCGCGAGTCTTGGTGCATGTGAGAAAAGTTTTGCTGTCCCCCCTGTAGCTGACGCAAAAGACAGACAATTAACATGCCGGGATTAGATATAACAGTTTCAGAGTCTTCCTCTCTGAGAGGCCCATAAACCTCACTGGAAATGGTACAAAAGATGCTCGCCTTAGGGGAGTCTCGCTCATGCTCGATCTGGAATGTTCTGTACCTCAAAACATGAAAGTTGTGACTGCTAACAGTATGTGTGCTCACAGTTGTATGTTAAAGGGCAGATTGTCAGATGGACATGCGTACCCACTTCTTAACCCTTTTGAAATAAAGATCAGTCAAGGAATGAATCAATCAATCACGTCCTACTTAAGTGGTGCGTCGATTCATTGCTTAAAATTATCTTCTCGTTAAACAAGTCATCATCCTAAACCTTGCTTTGAAACTCGGTGTGGAACTGATGTATGGACGACTATGTCATTAGTTGTTAAAGCATGCACTCGCACTAGACTGTAAGATAGCGTTCACAGACACTTTCCTAACACACTTTAGACTGTAAGACATCGTTCACAGACACTTTCCTAACACACTTTAAACTGTAAGACATCGCTCACACTTTCCTAACACACTTTAGACTGTAAAACATCGTTCACACTTTCCTAACACACTTTAGACTGTAAGACATCGTTCACAGACACTTTCCTAACACACTTTAAACTGTAAGACATCGTTCACACTTTCCTAACACACTTTAGACTGTACGACATCGTTCACAGACACTTTCCTAACACACTCTAAACTGTAAGACATCGTTCACAGACACTTTCCTAACACACTTTAGACTGTAAGTCATCGTTTACAGACACTTTCCTAACACACCTTAGACTGTAAGACATCGTTCACACTTTCTCAACACACTTTAGACTGTAAAACATCGTTCACACTTTCCTAACACACTTTAGACTGTAAGACATCTTTCACACTTTCCTAACACACTTTAGACAGCAAGACATCTTTCACACTTACCTAACACACTTTAGACAGTAAGACATCGTTCACACTTTCCTAACACACTTTAGACTATAAGACATCGTTCACACTTTCCTAACACACTTTAGACTATAAGACATCGTTCACAGACACTTTCGTAACACACTCCACAATGTTGTCTTCGGTATCAGCAACTCGTGCCTGTGTTACTGAAGTGATTTCCTTGTACCGCATAGAAATGTCTTGCGAATTCCCTCCAGCCTTCTCACATTGCATAAATACACGCTCACTGCGTTTCTCGGGACATAATCGACCTGTCGCTTCAAAGCGGCGATAACATTGATATATCGTAAATTTAGAAGGTGGATCTTTTCATAAAAGTGTAGGAAAATTCCACTGTAATGCTGTAATACTGCAGGTTTTCTCCAGCCAGTTCCAATACACGAAAGAACTAACGCTTATGGTTTCGCCACCTTGCATACAGACTCATCAGATGTGTGACAGAATTCTATCTAAGGGATATAATCCATGACAAATTTAGTATTCTGACCAAATGATTAGAGCCCTTTTGATGAGGTCAAGGAAAGGTTAATCTTGACATTTTAAAATCCCGAGATTTACGATAATATTTTATGAACTTTACCTTGACATGTTTTTTTTCATTCAGGGTTAGTTAAAACCTTGGAAAATCTCGGGGAATAGCGAACTTCATCCTGACAAGTTTTAGTAAAAGTTAAATTTGGTATGTCCAGTTAGTGTTTTCATTGAAGGTCATTTTTGGACGTTGAAATTCCGAGATTTTGGTGACTTTTATTGAATTTTCTTTGGAGACGTTTTTTTTTATAGCTAGCTAAATTTAGGTTGTTTTTGAGAGAATAGTCCAAGGTCTGTAGACGGGCGATGTCATGAAGTTTAGACTTTCTCGTGAAGGAATGGTCAAGAACAAGGGAAAATAGAATTTGTACTGAGGTTTTAGATAACGAGGTTGGTTGATTATGTGATTGTCACATATATGATTGTGTGAGTTTTTACCATTGAAGTTTTTAACTGAGGTTGTGATAGCATTAGAATGATGTAAACGTTGAGCTAGTTTTTTCATTGATCCATGTAACGTTTTTTGATGTTGCTACAGTTGCCTAAAGTAGAGATGTAAACTTAAGAATGCGAAATAGTTCTCTTTTGAATTTTAGTAGGACTTGTAAAGTCCGATGTATCGTGACGTGATGTTTTTCTTGTGGATCCATGGAAACTTTCATTGAGACTGTAAGTGAAGTCTTTGTTATATCACGCTGAATGGTTTGCTGATCTATTTGTGAGTGAGAATGATACACTCATCCCTATACGGCAAACGTTGCCTCTTGCCCGTGGAGTGGAGCTGTCTGTTCATTTGTTATATGCTATTTTTCTCATCCTCGCTTATCACAATCCATTCTCTCCATAATAAACATGTGCTTTTCCTGTTACCAAATTGTGTGTGCAGTGATTCTCAAACTGTTTAAATGTGTCTGCTCTTATTTATACATTACATTTTCTGAGATTTAAGCAGTTGAGATGGAGAAAACACATTAGCCAGTTGCTATCTGGGTAAGCGGTTCACACAATTGCGAAGTACTTCTTTTGCAGTTACTGCTTAGTGCTGCTGTGTAGCACACTGGTGAAGCAGCATACTACTTTAGATATGCCATCAGAAAAGTGTCGCACCTGAATTAAAACTTTGAACATTTCTCTATAAACTTTCCTCGAAAGTGTTGAAGGAACTGTTAGAAAATCATTTACCTATACGTGTCCGGTTGCCAATCAATCAAGTGCAGTGTGGCGTAGGCTATTATTTCTCTCCACAATTCCCTGTCTTTAGACCTGATTATGAGATCCGCCGGTGACTTTCTTCCTAGCCACACTGACAGCCCATCCAGTAACTTCCCCCCCTCTCTCTCTCTCTCTCTCTCTCTCTCTCTGTGTGTCTTCCTCTGCCTCTTCTTCCCTCACTTTTTACAGCTGGCACAATGTGTTCCAGTTTTCATCTTCTCAGAAAATGTCTTGCACATCTTGCTTGTCTCCCTCTGATCTTTGCTGTAATTTGCCTTTTAACTCCAGCCTCTCATAAGACTTCGTCATTGGTTTTCTTGTCTGTCCATGACACCTTCATCATCCTTCGTATAAACCACACCTCTATGGCCTCCATTTCTCGTTGTTCTCTCTTATTCATGGCCCATGCTCCACATCCAAAAACAAAATTGGCTCCACGTAACATTTAAGTACTCGGAATCTTGTTTCCATTGATATGGATCTGTTGTACAAGATGTTTCTCATTTTCTGGAATGCTGACTTGGCCTGAGCAAGCCTGCTTTTTATTTCGTTGTGATATTTCTATTCAGCTGTTATAATTGTTCCTACATACTTAATTTCATACAATTAACATTCCTGCTGTATCTAGACCAACAGGCAGCAGTAAGAATAAATGGTGAAATAACAACTTGGTTTGACATAAAACAAGGGGTCCGTCAGGGATGCATATTGTCGCCATACTTATTTAACTTTTATAATGAAAATATAATGAGGAATGTTAGAGAAGATGTAGATAAAGAATATTACGATGCCATAAAAGCTGGAGGTTATGAAATACCAGAGATTAGATATGCTGATGACACAGTATTACTGTCCACAGCACAAAAAGGAATGGGAAAACTAATTATATCAGTAAGAACAGCGAAGAGCAGAACCTCTATCTTAATGCGAATAAAACTAAACTGATGACAAATGACAAAACAAACAAGGCAGCTGAAATATATATCTATGAAGAAGAATTGGAAGAAGTGGAGAGTTTTGAATATCTTGGATCACTGCTAACTAATAATGGAGATACAATGAGGGAAATAAAAAGAAGAACATCTACCGCTCTTCAGAAAGTAAAACAACTAAAGAATGTGTGGAGAGGAACAGATAGAACTACAAACAAATAAGCATAAGTATAGGTCCGTCTTTACTTGTATCCAGCTGGACTGTGTTCAAGTCCCAACAGTGGAGACATTTCTGCTATCACTGCACCATAAAAGGCCCCTGAGTCACTCAGCATCGAAAAAAAAACCAAAAAAAAAGCAGGTAGCAGAGAAATCTGGGACGGGTAAATGCTTCCAGGCATGATACTGGCTACGTCAGACTTTCATGTGCCGATGGTCTTGGAAATACGGGCCGAACACAATCCTCAATATTCCTTAACAGTATGGAAGCGGGAATTTTATCTACTATATATATATATATAAGCTCCATTTATCTGAAACAAGTGCTTCGTATAGTTTAATTAGCAACAGCTTTATTTAAGCCTATTACAGCATATCCTTTATGCGTTTTCAGTGTATTTCGAGATGGGATACCCCAGCGGCATTAAGGCTGCTTTTGGCAGTAAGAGTATTGTGTGCCTCCAAGTTGAGACAGAGGAAAAAACCTAAATCTTCCAGATAAACGTCAGGGAGTCATACAAAGTCTGCTCGTGCTATAAATATAGCGTCCACGTTTTACGCACAAACATCCGGGAACAGGCAATTTCTCTTCAGCGCTTTTTTTGTGTGTATTTTTATTTATTTATTTATTCTTTTTTTTTCATTTGCCTTACGTGAATAATGTTCACTTTATTTTTATTGTGACGTAAAAATTAGATTTATATAATATACTTTGAAAATCTCGAGAAACGCTTCAGATTTTACATTCTTTTTTTTTGTTTGTTTTTGTCTTTACAAGAAGTCTGAACGTTTTTTTTCCTTTGCCTCTGTGGGTTATAGAAGCCATTATATTGCCGTGAAGACGGAGGCTTTAGAAGAGCTTATTGAGTTTAGTCGTGTTATTAACGCTGGCCGAACCACTACCACTGCCCATCTCTTGCCTCCAGGTGCTTCTCTTGTCTTAATAAGTTAAAGGGTGAAGGATGATTTTAAGTAAAGCGATGAATGGGCCATCTCTGCTGACTGGGGTATAAGACCGGTGGTACGAAGCTGTGGAATAAGACCTGTCCGTGCTTTGCAACACAGCCTGTTTCTGATAAAGTAGCATCGACCAAGCTCAAGGAAAACTTACAGGTTCTCCCGGAAGAGTTTTCGTAGTTTTCACAGCCCCATAGAAATAGTGTCACACCCCCATAGAAATAGTGTCACACCCCCATAGAAATAGTGTCACACCCCCATAGAAATAGTTTCACAAAGCGAAAATTATTTCTTTTGTCACAACCCCCACACACCCACACCAAAAAACTTAGTAATCAACGCAGTATTTGGTCTGCTTACCAGGTCCCACGCCAACAAACGTTTCAAACCATGCTTTCATCTTCTTCTTCTTCTTCTATACGAAATAAAGAAAGGTAGAGCCAGTGATATTGTTAAGAGTGATGATAGCCGTAATAAGTGATATAAAGAAGAAGACGACGAAAGAGAGAAAGAAGAAGACGAGAAAGAAGAAGATGAGGAGGACGACGACGAAAGAGGAAAAGAAGAAGAAGAAGAAAAGGAGGAAAATAAGTAATAAACAGAAAGAAAAAGAAGAGGAAGAGGAAGAAATAGAGAAAGAAGAAGAAAGAGAGAAAGAAGAAAAAGTGGAGAACGAGGAATAAAGAGAGAAAGAAGAAGAGGATGAAGAAAGAGCAGAAGAAGATGAAGAATAAGAAGAGGAAGGAATGAAAGAAAGAAAGAAAGAAGAAGAATTTGAATTTTAAAATCCCTTTCTTCGCTTGGTCGCTACCACTCTGTATATACAAAGGTCACCTGGAATAATTGCCTACATTCGTTTACATAAATCTATCGCCGTTCTCCGTGTGCGATGTCCCTTTTAACCTTCTACTTCAGACTTTGTCAGTCTTCATCAGGATTCACCACTTCTTCCTCAGTGTTTCTCATGATTTATAAGACGTCTGCACGAACACTGTTGCTTCTCTGTCTTCGTTATTTCCTGCTAAAGTCACATCCATCAGACTAGAGTTTCGTGGAAGTTATCCATCGATCGAGAAAGATGTATTAGTATTTAACACTGTGATGTTTTAAATGAACACTGAAGATTAGACTTAAGGACAGAATTGGTTTTGGAAAGAAATGGTACGAAGGGTAATTGATAAGTTTTCGGCATAAGGTACAACGGATTATTTGTTGACAGCTTGTCTATGTTATTTCTCAACATAGTCCCTTGCAGGTTTAAGCACTTAGTCCAGCGATCCTGGGGCATACGGATCCCTTCTTTGTAAAAGTCAGCATCTTGTGCCAATAGAAAGTGGTCTACAGCATGAATGACGTCATCATCTGAAGCAAATCTGAGACCACTGGGCTCCTTTTTTTGAGTTTAGTAAACAGGTAATAGTCTGAAGGGGTCAAATCTGGGGAATAAGTAGGATGTTCAAGAAGCTGGAAGCCGCATTCATGAATGGCAGCCATTGCCACCGCCGACTTGTGAAATGGAGCATTGTCTTGCTGAAAGATGACTCCTCTCGTCAATTTCTCTCCACGCTTTTCATTTAATTTGACCCGCATTTGCTTCACAAGTTTAGCGTGACCCTTATGCCCTTCTGAAGATAGTCTACTAATAGCACAGATTCTGTATCCCAAAAGATGGAAGCCATCACTTTGCTTTCTTTGGAGGTAGTGATCCATGATGTTTCCACTGCTTTGACTGTTCTTTGGTTTCTGGTTGAAAATGATGAACTCAAGTCTCATCCATAGTCACAAATTGCTGAAGAAACCTTTCAGGATCTGCAGAAAAATGACCAAGATTGTCTCTTGACATGTTGAGACGCTGTCGTTTGTGATCAGATCCAAGAAGTTTCGGGACCCATCGAGTAGAGACTTTTGTCATTTGAAGATAGTTGTGAATAATGGCAGGAACACATTCCTGGGAGATGCCCAACTCAGTAGCAATGTACCGTTCAGTTAGTCGTCGATCCTCCATTATCTTGTCATGGATTCTGCCTGTGGTTTCATAGGTGGTTACCGTTCTTGGTCTTCCTCGACGGGGATAATCCCAGACTCTCCCTTCCATGTTTGAACTGAGCTGCCCATTTCTTCACTGTGCTGTAAGAAGGGGCAGTCTCCCCTAGAGACTCTACCACATCCTCATGGATCCCCTTCGATGATAAGCCCTTGATGCAGAGGTAGCGAATGACTGCTAGATGAGAAATTGTATCCATTTTCTCAATTTCTGCCACCCCTTACCACTTCAGTAGCCTGTAAAAAAATAGTTGCAGGTAATTTCTTCAAACTTGGTGTTTAATCTTACATTAACCTGATCTACAAATGCACCGATTATCAACTGTGTGTTTCAAGTATTTGTACCTTATGCCGAGAATTTATCAATCGCCCCTCGTATGTTCTCTTATTAATGGCTCTTATAAAGTGGTTGAAAAGGCGGCAGATGTTAGTTCGTCTGCACTTCCAAGGACATACTTACTGACCAGCATTGCTTGCTGCTTGATTTTGCGAAAGTTTGAATGTAAACTGGGTGGACCACAGGGGCACTTTTAGTGTGGTGGTACCAGAAATATTGACCACATATTTCAGTAGCAGGACCCGGTCTGTAATGACACCATTATTCAGTTCCAGGACCCAGTCTATATTGAACATATATTTCAGTTGCAAGATCCAGTCTGTGTTGACCACATGTATCAGTTCCAGAGACCCAGTCTATATTGGCTACATATTTCAGTTGCAAGACCCAGTTTATATTGACCACATATTTCAGATCCAAGACCAATTTTATTTTGAACGCGTTTTTCAATTGCAAGACCCAGTCTGTTTTGACCACATGTATCAGTTGCAAGACCCAGTCCACAGTGACCACATATTTCAGTTGCAAGACCCAGTCCACAATGACCACATATTTCAGTTGCAAGACTCAGTCCACACTGATCACATATTTCAGATGCAAGACACAGTCTCTATATTGACCACATATTTCAGTTGCAAGACCCAGTCTATATTGACCACATATTTCAGTTGCAAGACCCAGTCTATATTGGCCACATATTTCAGTTGCAAGACCCAGTCTATATTGGCCACATATTTCAGTTGCAAAACCCAGTCTGTTTTGACCGCACGTGTCGGTTGCAAAACCCAGTCTATACTGACTGCATGTATCAATTGCAAGACCAGGCCTGCAATGACCACATGTTTCAAAAGCAGGGCGCAGTCTGTGTTTGTGTCAATACTGTCGTTTGGCATATAATAACAAAGACATTGATGCTGTTGTTGTTGTTGTTATAAGGCTGTTTAAGTTTGTTGTTGCAGCTTTTTATCTCTTTATCTCCTACTTCGTCTTGGAACAGAGAGAAAGTGATGCCTTTTGCAGTTGATGCGGTGAAGATGTTAACGCGCACCATCATATTGGATTAGGACCAGGTAACGACGGGCAATTTTTTTCTCTCCTTGAGTGGATCAAAACAGCACGTTTTCTTCTTTAGCAGAGTCCACCACCTTGAGGACTATGGAGACCCCCGAATCGTTAGTTAGGCTAGACTTATTACTGGGTGTACCAGCGAAGAGGTGGGATAGGGTCATTTATCTTCGGACTGCCAACTCCAGCGCTAGCATGAAATTTGTGTTGTTGCTGTTGTTGTTAATTTCAGGGGCGCCGTAGAGCTTTAACGCTTCTCCACGTTAATTTGCATTTAATGAGCACCACGGCGGTCGTAATGGCTGTCTTGTTAAACTGTCTGCCTTGTGTAGAGTGCTGCACCTCCAGACTTCCACGTCTGAGACGGGTCACGACCTCCTACACATCTGTCAGTCAGCTACTTTAATCACTTCTTACACCTGCGCAGCATCTCGCTTACTTGGGTAAAGAGGAACTGCCAAAGGTTCAAAGGTTCAAAATCAGACTTCTGCATCACTGCATACAAGACAGCCTCCGTACATGCTCCTCCGGACGGCGGAGTATCCATCCACGAGTGTGCTTGCTAATAGTCCCCATCAAATGTTGGTCGTTTACGACGCGTTTTCTGCCACACAGTTCGGATTTCCTGCCAGCACCTTCAGTTTGTCCTAGCTCCAGCAGTCTCCTCACAGCTACACTGCTTGTCCGTTCCCTGTCTTCATTTTCCCGCAGTCTTTCCAAATACGGCTTTGGCAATGTCGCCCTTTTCCTTTCTCAGGCTGCCATTTACTTTAGCCTGTCCAGCAAGACTGTCTGCTACATCACTGCCATGTACCGCCGCATTCCCTGGGCAATAAAGCCACGCTAGGCTCGTCACAGTCTCGTAGCTTTATTGTCCAGGGCATCTGTCACTCGGTCCCTTGTCCATTCCTTACACCAGGACAGCATTTCGCTTAGTTTATGTAAGGAGGAACTGACAATGTATTTTCACATCAGATCTAACGTTCATTCTGTTGTTTTGTCTCTTTCTCTCTGATGATTCATGTTCTCAATCCAGGCACACAGGAGTCTCACTTCCATGCTACTTATCATCGCCAGAAACCAAAAGAAGAAGAAGAAGAAAAAAAGATTGATAGCAAGGAGCATAACTCAATTAAAAAGTACAGAATTGAACCCATTTCCCTTCATGTCACAGGCATCATTTGATCAGCGAAAATCATGTGTCCCGCCGGCATGGAAAATTAGACCATGACAGAAGACAACGTCACAAATTTAGAGAATGAACCACGTGACCACGGATTCTCCTTCTTCCTGGAACAGCTTCCGCTTAAAACCAAAACCATCAGCACGTGATTAAAATAACATATCACACAATCTGTTAAATACATCATCCCATGATTAAAATAACAGACCACACAGTGGGTTAAATACATCATCACGTGATTAAAATAACAGACCACACAATCCGTTAAATACATCATCATATGTTTTAAAAATGACAAACCACACATTCTGTTAAAACGTCATCCGAAGATTGAAATAATAGATCACACAATCAGCTATAAACATAATCACAAGATTCAACTTACAGACAACAGAGTCAGCTAAAAAAGTCATCATACGATTCTCATAACATATACAATCAGCTAAAAACGTTATCAAAAGATTCGAATAACAGACCACACAATCAGTTATAAACATAATTACAAGATTCATAATAGCAGACCACACAGTTAGCTAAAAATGCCGTCACAAGATTCACGTAACAGATCACACAATCAAAACGTCACTACAAGATTCAAATAACATTCCATGCAATCAGCTAAAAAACGTTATCACAAGATTCAAATAAAAGACACATAATCAGCTATACACGTCATCACAATATTCAAATAGCAGACCACATAATCAGCTAAAAACTTTATCACAAGATTCAGATAGCAGACCAGATAATCAGCTGAAAGCTTCATCGCAATATTCATAACAGAAAACCACGCAATCTGCTGAAAACGCCATCGCAAGATTCTAATAACAGACCACACAATCAGCTAAAAACGTGATCCCAGTATTCTAATAGTAGACCACACAATCAGCTAAAAACGTGATCCCAGTATTCTAATAGTAGACCACACAATCAGCTAAAAACGTGATCCCAGTATTCTAATAGTAGACCACACAATCAGCTAAAAACGTGATCCCAGTATTCTAATAGTAGACCACACAATCAGCTAAAAACGTGATCCCAGTATTCTAATAGTAGACCACACAATCAGCTAAAAACGTGATCCCAGTATTCTAATAGTAGACCACACAATCAGCTAAAAACGTGATCCCAGTATTCTAATAGCAGGCCACACAATCAGCTAAAAACGTCATCATACCATCAATAGTTTTTCTTCTAATTCGCATGAGCTCCCATCATGAAACCTACGTGACGGAAAACTCGCCTGCATCATCGGTAATTCACACATATTTTAAAAAATACATCATGGAAACACATGGATGGTAAATCCACGCAACACATGTAGAATACCAGCACTGAGCTTACATCAAGAGACTGTGATTCTACCATTATAGTTACATACATTACTAATATACTTATTCTATCTTCTACTCCTGTTTCCCAAAGTCTTACATTCCTCTTATACAAACACACAACTGTCCATAACGACTGACGGCTCTCTCTTTATCGTGGAAAACCACGACATTCAAGATGGGACACTTTTTTTTATTAACTCTTTACCTATATGCTGTATCATTCATTTATTTCCATATCCCTTGCGGAACTTTGGCTCCTTAACAGCACTCATGTAGGCCTCTCGGTTGTAAGCAATATGACCTGCTGCTGATGCATCCATTTGCAGATCATCAATGTGGTCTTGTAGCCATCTTCGCCTTGGTCTTCCTCTCTTTCTTTTTCCCATTATGTACCCTTCCAAGACGGTTTTCTCTAGATTATCATGACGTTTAATGTATCCAGAATATTAAAGTTTTCTCTCATTAATCTTCTTTACTAGCCAGCCTTCTTCAATATTACGTTCTTGTAGTATGGATATATTTGTCCTTGTGTCCATGATATTTGAAGAACTCTTCTGTAGCATTTACATTCAAAGGCATTTATGTGTTTCCTAGCTGTTTTGTTAAGTGTCCAAGTCTCACAGGCATATGTTGCGATGTGAAAGATGCATGCCCTTAAAAATCTTATTTTTGTAGTTCTTTCTGTTCCTCTCCACAGATTATTTAGTTGTTTTACTTTCTGAAGAGCGATATATGTCCTCCTTTTAATTTCCCTCATTGTATCTCCATTATTAGTTAGCAGTGATCCAAGATATTCAAAACTCTCCACTTCTTCCAGTTTTCCTCATTGATACATATTTCAGCTACCTTGTTTGTTTTGTCAGTTGTCATCAATTTAGTTTTCTTCGCATTAAGATAGAGGTTTTGCACTTAGCTGTTCTTACGGACTGACATAATTACTTTGTCCACTCCTTTTTGTGTTGTGGACAGTAACACTGTGTCATCAGCATATCTAATCTCTGGTATTTCATAACCTCCAATTGTTGTGGCACCGTAATATTCTTTGTCTACATCTTCTCTAACATTCCTCATTATATTTTCAGTATACAAGTTAAATAAGTAAAGCGACAATATGCACCCCTGACGGACCCCTTGGTTTATGTCAAAACAAGTTGTTGGTTCACCATTGATTCTTAATATACTGTATATTGCCCATATTATTTAAACTCCAGAACGGCACTGACAGTGCTGGTAGAACGTGCACATCTATGATAATCAACACTGACAGCCATATTTAGCCGACGTCTAAATAAAAGTAATTGACGTACATTTTTTCGTAACCCCACCAATATTTTTTTTAAAATTGCTGGATAGCTTCCTTCCAGTTTCTTTCTATCAACATGTCTTATGAAAGTGTATTCTGTCAGAACATGTAAACTAATTCAGGCGTGAAAGAGTTAACAATCTTTCTCATGGTCGAGGCCATTCATTATGTCGCAGTAACTGAGTAGGCTATAACATAGATCCTTTCTTCCCCTACCTCACACAGCTAAACAAGTTCCCGCACACAGACAAGAAAAGTAGTCTAGACATTAGAAGAAAAGGGGAAAAAAAAACCCCCAGCTACTCAGTCCAGAGACCACGGGCCAGTATGCAATCCCCCTATATGGACCCATTGTGTGAAGATAAATGTAAACATCCCCGTTTCCATGCCACTGGGGATACGGTGTTAGGGCCGTGTTTCCAACACTGTCAGCACGTGAAAATGTGACGTGGTCAGCGTCAGGCACTGGCCACATTTACAGCCCCAGATTTCTCCGGTACCCATTTTTAGAGGGTGTCCTTTTGGAGTGGTGGTACCAGCAAAAATCCCCACTGCTGGGACTTAAACCCTGTACCACGGGAATAATAGATATAGCGCCTAACCACTCAGCCACTTAGGCCTGTGACTCTTTGTGTACCATTATATATTTACTTGGTGGTCCTACACACAAAAAATATTTGTACATCTCGGTATTCTTACATTAAAAGATGGCTGTTGTGTAATGTTATAACACTGCGTTTGATATTAATTGTTGCGTTTTTTTTTTGTGTGAATTTTCCTTACACTAATGCTGCGCTTTCCATTACACACGCAATGGCCTTTGGCGTTTACTTTAAACAAGCGACTGGAGTTCAAGCTAAAGCGATTACGTGACGGGGGTGGTCGAATCATTGAAAATACGATATAAATATCGACTAAGTCGCACACGAGGGCGAATAAAAAAAGTGAACTTACTTTTCCTTTTCTTTGAATAAAATGTATAGATATAACTGAAAACTCCTTTTAAGCATAGTTCCCATTGCAATGAATCCAGATCTGCCGTCGCTTCCCTAATGCCTGACTTTCTGAAGGAAAGTAAAAGAACCTCCTCAATGAACTTCAGCCAATATGCTAGGCCTCTTTAATCTCTTACGTCTCACCGAACTTCTTCCCACCGTGCGTCTCCTTCAGAGGTGCAAACATATGATACTCACATGGTGCGAGGTCTAGTGAATATGGAGAATGTGGAAGATACGCCAAACACAGATTCATAATAAGTTGAGCTGTTGCAAATGCTGTTTGGGGCCGCTCGTTATCGTGTTGAAACAACACACAAGAACTGAGCAAACAAGAGCTGACGTGAATGCAGGTTTCAGGTCATAGTCAAGCACTATCACAGGATGTTTCGATGGGCGATGTATTGCTCCGGAATTGGGTTTCCGAGAGAGCGGTCATCTTTGATCTGATCTGTTGACGTCAAATTTCCAAATGGTCTATGTGTCTCCGGACACTTACATAAAGAGAGGAATATCATAACAGATCTATACTACAAAAGCCTATTACACAATTTATACTTTTTTAAAGAACAAAATTAAGGTTACTTTTTGACTCGCTCTCTATTTTCCAAGATCTTTGGCTCGAGGGAAAAAAAAAAGAAATTCTGCACGAGGTGCAGACAGGCAGGAAATGAACTTGTTTTTGAAGGGCAAAGAACCGATACTGGAATTCTGTCTCATTATCTGTGCACCTTATGTTTCTGAAGAAATCGAGGGCGTTTAGAAGCAACGTTCCACCGAGTGACTACTGAGACAACAGGCGTAAGTTGAACTATGAGCTGAACAAACACGTAAACATTAATTCTTTAAATGACAGAAAGAAATTGAGAGGGAAGGAGGGAGGGAGAGTAGGAGGATGAGAGAGAGAGGGAGAACTCCATATATTTTACACTGGGCATTGTTGACCCTTTCACGGATCTTTATATAATTGGTTATCTATCTATCTATCTATCTATCTATCTATCTATCTATCTATCTATCTATCTATCTATCTATCTATCTATCTGTCTATCTGTCTGTCTGTCTGTCTGTCTGTCTGTCTGTCTGGTCTGTCTGGTCTGTCTGTCCGTCTGTCTCTCTGTCTCTCTCTTTATCTATCTATGTCTGTCTTTCTGTTTACTTCCTTTCTGTCTGTCTGTCTAAATATACCTTTCCCCCAGAGACAGGCTTTCTTTGTGAAAGCAGAAACAAGCCATGTCTCGCCTTCTCTTGAAGAAGGACATTCTTCCATACCTTCTCATCGCCATCTTCACACGTAGATCGCCTGACTATCCTCTTATTGCTAAGTCTATCGCAGGGTCTGGCGTGGGGGATTACTTTAATTAGTTCATTAATTTTAGGGGATTTCACTGGGTTCTTCCATTCCTTCCGTTGGTCATTTCTCTTATATATCATTTATTTATGTCATATTTTTACATCATTTTTCTCCTGCAGACAATGGGAGGCGTTGTGTTTCAGATACTCTGTGTCAAATATATCTTTTGTTGATATTAGTGTTCCACGTGGTTCTGTACGGGTGATTCTTCTATTTATTATTTATGTAAATGATAATCTCTTTTTCTGAAGCATGCTTCATGCGACCTCCTCACCGACGTCAGAACAGTATACACTACTGGCTGCAATTGCGCTATTATAGAATTCATGGAATCAGCGTGCAAATGGAAAATTAATAACTCAGTGACATAAGGCTTAAAAATGTCATATTGATAAACCCATACTCAGCAAAACCCATGCTCATTATAACGAGACAGAAATTGATAAAGTCATCAAAAACATAACAGTTCTGTGATGGAACTTCGCAAATAGAAAACGTCAGCGAGCTTAAAACGCTAGGATTCACCACTGAGCAGCACCTAAATTGGAACTGACAGTCTAACAGAAGTCACTGCACATAAACTTTACCACTTAGCCCACCCCCCCCCCCCCCAAAATGTCGATGAAGACACAAGGAAAACATACTATATGTCACACACATACAAATACTAGCACAATATTGGCTCAGCAGTTTGGGACTGCCTCTTAGTGTCAAACACTTAAGGAATCTATTCACTTCAAAAGAGAGCCATACGTCTAATCAGCGGCAAGCATCCAGCACAAACTACAGATAAGCACAAGTGTCACAAAATTATAACACTTAATCTCAGACTCGTATTCCCCCAAGGCACATTTGTTCATCGGGCTCTGTCACAAGAAAGCTCGGCAATGTTTGTGGCCAGTGCCCAGAGCAAATCTTGAGCACAGCCTGCGGGTAAATAACTGTTTTCTTCCAAGACTTGACTTTTACAAGAAACAGTTGCTTTACTCAGACACTCATCTTTGGATTGCTCTGCCACGACACATACAACCAATAACTGTTCATTTAAACCCAAACATTTCTTTTTCTTTTTGAACTAGATTACGTAACCCCATTCTATTCCCCCTCCTCTCTGAAGCAGCCATATTCCTTACGGTTTTGAGTTGCCTAACAATTGGTTTATATATACACAATAGCTTTAATAAATATATTAAGTAAGTTATGTATCTATATCATCATCATCATCGCCTTTCACTTCCTTGAGAGCATAACCCACGGATAAAGGCTCTCCAGTCATCCCTGTTCTTGGATTTATTCTCTCCTTCCTTCCATGATTATCCCTTGTCTCTGAGCACTGTCATAATTTCTCTTCTCCAACTAAGTCTAGGTTTTCCTCGTTTTCTATTTCTTTGAGGATTCCATGTTAGTGCCTGACTTGCTATGCTGGTGTCGGGTTTCCTCAGAGTGTCTCCACCTTCACTTCCTAGACATGTAGGTTCATTGGTTCTTGTCCTGCTCTTTCCCAGACCTCCTCGTTCCTGATCTTGTCCTGCCATTTAATGTTTAAAATCCTCCTCAAGCAGTAGTTCATGAATGTTTGTATCTTCTGTTGTATTGTTTTGGTCATAATCAATGTCTCTGAACCATATAGCAGGACAGTCTTTACGTTTGTATTGAAAAGCCTAAGTTTGGTTCTTGTTTTGATGTTCTTAGATGACCATATTTTGTTAAGTTGGATAAATGCTGTCCTGGTCTTGGTTATTCTAGCTTTAACATCATTTTCCATTTCCCTGTATTTGTCCACTGTGCTGCCTAAATATGTGAAATACTCTACTTCCTCAATTGGCACTCCTTCGATTACCATGAGGCTATTGTTTGCACTATTACTTGTCATTATCTTTTTCATTATCTTTGTTTTTTATGTATCTATATGACCAATAGTGAATGTATCTTATCTTATATCCTTCCCGTGCCGTTAAACGTCACATAGGGCTCGCAATGTAGTTCGCCAATTTTTACTGCCTTCAGCGAGTCCTTCAACGTCATCAAGGGTATTTATGCCTATTAATTTGGCCTCTCTTAACAATGCCCTCTTTAGAGTTTCATGTCGTCTGCCTCTTTTTCTTTGTTGCCTTTTGTGTTCCACTTGATAGTTGTTTTGGGATTCTCTTACTATTTCTTCTTATCATTTGACCAACATATGTCCATCTCCTTTTCCTGATCACCGATGAGACTGGTTGCTGTTCAGTCATCTGTCTTATCTCTGCATTGTTCTTGAATTCGTTCCACTTGATGCCGAATATTTTCCTTAGGCATTTGTTTTCAAAAGAGTCTAATTTCTTGTCCATTTCTTTAGTTGTTTTCCAGCTTTCGCATGCATAAATGAGGGTGGATATTACATTTGAATCGAATAGTCTTAACTTCGGAGTTGGCATCCCTGATGCTCGGTTGGTTTCTCTGCGAGTTTCCATAACGATATCTTTTTTTCCCATCTGGAGTTGCCTCTAGATAGGTCCCAGGATAAGGTTGTTAGCCTTATGCCCAACTCCCGGTACATGATATGTAACAGATCAAGCGGAATTCCGCTGATTTCTGCATGCCGGCGAGAGCGTTTTAAAAACGACCGCCACAATGCAGAGATAAGACAGATGACTGAACAACAACCAGTCTCACGGGTGATCAGGAAAAGGAGATGGACATATGTTGGTCACTTGATGAGAAGAAATGATCAGAGAATCCCAAAACAAGCTATCAAGTGGAACACAACAGGCCGAAGAAAAAGGGGCAGACCGCGTGAAACTCTGAAGAGGACATTATTAAGAGAGGCCAAGTTAACAGGCATAAAATCCTTTGTTGAGGTTGAAAGACTCGCCGAAGACAGGAAAAATTGGCGAACTACTTTGCGAGCCCTATGTGACGTCTAACGGCACGGGAAGGATATAAGATATAAGATAAGAAGTCTTAACTTGGTTTTTGTGCTTATAACTTTTGAATGCCATATGTTCTCAAGATTCTTGAAGATCGATGCTGCTTTTGTAATTTTAGCTTCCTTTCTAGTGTCACCATCCTGGTCTACGTAGCTGCCAACGTATGCAAATTGATTGACTTCTTCAATATCCTGCCCTTATACGTCAATTTTTCCATTTTGATTAAAGGGAATTTTCATTATTTTTGTTTTGTCCTTGTTAATTTCAAGTCCTATTTTGCTTAAGACTTAAAATTATCCACAATGAATCTCTGTGTATGCTATCAAATGCCTTTTTAAAGTCTATGAAGTTTAGTATTAATGGTTTCTGCTTTTCAATATGTTCTTCAAGTATTATTCTTCGAGTAAAGATCTGGTCGAGACAGTTTCTCCTTTTTCGAAATCCTGCTTGTTCTTCTCTCATTGCAGTATCTACTATATCTTTAAGTCTATTCAAAATGACCGTGCAAAATATTTTTGACACAACTGATATTAAGTTTACTCCTCTCCAATTGTTACAGTCACTAAGATTGCCTTTTTTGGTATTTTAACAATGATTTCTTTTTTCCATTATAAGGAACCTTTTCTTCCTTCCAAATCTTATTAAACATTCTCTGTAGTTGTCTCATGTTGTCACTATTGATAGCTTTTAACATTTCAGGTGTTATTTCATCTTCACCTGCAGCTTTGCTGTTAACCATTAAATCCACTGCTGTTCAATTTCATGCATTGTGATTTCATTTAGGTTGACAATTTGTTGTGGTGCAGGTAAGTCGGTTTCAAGATTTAACAATTCTATAGGGTGTGGTCGATTAAGTATTTCTTGGAAGTGTTCAGCCCATCTTTGCTTTTGGTCTTTACTTGATGTTAATAGGGTTCCATCTGTGGTAAGGATTGGTCCTTCTTTAGATGTAATAGTACCTGTTAGCCTATTTTGTATGTTTTGTAATGTTTTTCTGTATCCTGTTTTTGCTGCTTTCTCTGCCTCTTTTGCCATATTGTCTATGTAGTCTTTTTTATCTCTTCTAGCTGAACTTTTTACTTTCTTGTCTATTTCTTTGTATGTTGCTTTCGCCAGATCTTTTCCAAGATCTGTTTTTACATTCAGCATATCTAATTTGGCTGCTCGTCTTTCATATATGTACTTCCATGTGTATTCTGATATCCATGCTTTTCTATTTGGTTTTCCCAGTCTAGCGCTTGCTTTTGCTGCTGTGATTATGGCTGGTTGTGCTGTAAGAATTCCATAATTCATCTATACCTATCTTCACTGGGTGTTGTGGAATGATTGGCAAATTCCTAGTTGAAATTACTGTTAGTATTCTCTTCTTGTAGGATGTGGCTGTTTATCTTTCTGTGTATTAATTTCTTGTGTTGGCTTTTCAGTTTGTTTTATTTTCCCTATACACAGGGGAGCAGAAGTAAGGGTAGACCAAAAGAGACACGGAGAAGAACAACAGAAAGGATGTTGAGCAATAGAGGGCTCACCTGGGCAAGAGAAAAAAAAAAGGCGAAGGACAGGCATTTGTGGAAAACCCTTGCGGAAGCCCTATGTGCCCTGGGCACTTAAGGTTCAGAGAGAGAGAGAGAGAGAGAGAGAGAGAGAGAGAGAGAGAAAGAGAGAGAGATACACAGGTTGTGATCACTGTTAACATCTGCACCTCTATAAAACCTATCTCTATCAGAGATGTTTGTATTGCTTTCTAATAAAAAAAATGATCTATCTGGTTTCTATTTCTATCATCTGAAGATATCCACGTTGTTTTATGTATCTCTTTGTGTGGAAATATTGTGCCTCCAATGGATGTATCAGAATGTGGATAAATTTACAAAGCATTTAGCTCCTCGACACAACCGAATGTGTTAAAAGAGGTGTTATGTAAATATTTTGTTTTAGCTCTTTGACACAAATGACTGTGTAAAGAGGTTTTATATAATATTATGTCTTTTTTTTCTGTCATACTCATCACCTACCGACTGAACTAACTCAATGTTTCGGACAGAATAAATGTTGAGGAGTGAAAAGCAAAATTTTAGACGGGGTCTATTAGTTTGTCTTGTTTGACCCGAACGCGATTGTGTTTGCTGCTACATATGGTTTAATTCCCGTGCATATCCTTGTCTACACTGTATGTAATATTAGCATTTGTGTGTCACACAAATTCTAAGCCCCCCCCCCACCTCACCAAAATAAAAAAACGCCAACCACTCAGACAACCACTCAGATTACTTGTTTCCTCTCCTTTGGTTTTTTTTTTATAGAAAAATGACAATTGGATTACGTGGTTGACATCCTAAACAAGATCCTCTCTGCCAGATAATTGCTATTTTTGTGTTTATTTGTTGCTTCCATACTTTCATTGTCATTGATACAGGCATTTGGCCGAAATATTGGTTTTGTACTGTTTGTTTTATACTTCTTTATACTTCTCATCACGTTGTCTTTTTTGCTGCTCCTTCTTATTTTTGTTCTTCTATTAGTTTTGTTTTATTCCATCATTTGTTTTTTCAGCTGCACTGTACGTCTATGAATGTCTTTTTTTTATTAGTAAGAGAAGTGGAGAAATTCAAGGGGGGCTCAGCACGTCGAGTCTCATCCTCACTCGATGTAAAGCAACCGTCGAAAGGTTCTCACGTCCGTTCTCTTGACAACATGAAGAGTCCCCGGTCCACTTCAGGCGCGAGCAAGTAGTGCCATCCAGTCAGTGTTCTTGTCTTGGAAGACTTTGTCTTCTCGAGCAGAAATCTGGCTCTGTTCCCATGGGGGTCAATTGTTCCAGCGCACAAACGTTGGCGATCGACGTCAGAGTGATCTGTCTTATCTTTCTGGGTGTGAAAATGTAGATAATTATTCGGGTTTTTTTTTTCTATTAAAAGCAAAACAGGCGCATGTTTTAAGAAAGGATTCGTTGTAGTCAGGCTGTGGAGAAAATATCACAGGAGAATTGAAAGGGGAAACACGTTTAGTATAGCAGCAATGAAAGTATATAATATTTCAGCTTGCACCTTCATCAGACAACAGCCACCCCAGAAAAAAAGGATACATAGGAAAAAGGAAAAATAATATATTGATAAAAATGTTTCCCACTTTAAAATAGTTCAAGCAATGATCCATTATACAGTTTCAGGTCATATCACAGATAAACTGCAGAAAGTATTTGTTTTCATAAAAGTAGTTTATTATTACAGGTTTATAGTCGCATATTACTTTATGCGATATTTCTGTTAACTCATAAATTTTTCCTATCTCATACTATACTTGTAGTCTGTACATTTATTCTACCTCATACTGTGCTTCTGATAACTCATACATCCTTGAAACCTCAAACTATACTTCTGTTAGATCTTACATTTCTACTACTTCATACTATACTTCCCTTTGACTCATACTAACTATAGTAGCTTAGTTAGTTCATACAATACTTCGGGTAACTCATACTACACTTCTGTTAACTGATGCGTTTGTTAACTTATATTTATACATTTCTTTCAATTTATGTGAAATTTTGTGTTAATTCAAGTTAATTAATTTGTATAATATTTCTGTTAACCCATGCGATGTTTCTGTGAATTCCCAAGTTTCTGTGGAATCACATTGTTATTCATTTCTGTTCATTCATACAGATTTTTCTGTTCATTCGTGCAACTTTTGCTTAAACTCATCCACCACTCATACACATTATTAAAATAAAGGAAGGGGACACACATCTCACGTAATACACGTTGCTGCACAGGAAGTAGCAGAGGTCAGTGATGGAGCTCTCCCATCGGGCCGGACACTGCGCTGATCCTTGTTTTGCCAAGCTCGTGCAGCAGGGCATCTTACAACTGGCGACATTATGAAAGGAAGAACGATGGCTGTTAAAACTATAACATGGCGGACTCCCATGACCCAACAGCCATTCTCGCTTATTCTCGTAACGTGCCCTCTTTATAACTTATTACCAGTGTTTTCTTTCACCTTTGTGTAGCATCTCACATGAAAATCCTCTTTTTTCAGGTAATTCAAGCTTCAAGTTAAAGTTTTCTACATTTAAAAAAAAAACTTCTCAGTCTAAAAACTTCTCAGTCTAAAAACTTCTCAGTCTAAAAACTGCGTACACAACCACGCACGCACTTTTCTCTTTCACCATCTCTTTCGCTGTTCATCCTCTCTTTCTCTCTCTCCCCTCTGAACCTTAAGTGCCCAAAGCACATGGGGATTCCCCAAGGGATTTCCACAAACGCCTTTCCTTTCCGCTCTTACCTAAGTGAATACTTTATTGCTCAACATCCTCTCTGTTGTTCTTCTCCATGTCTCCTTTGGTCTACCCTTACCTCTGTTTTCCTCTGTGGTGTCCATCTTAGTGCTGTTTTTGCTAGTGAACCGTCAGTCATCCGGAGCACGTGTCCCAGCCATGACCAGAGTCTTTCCCCTTCTGTTCATCGTATTTGCAAGTAAATGTGTCTTGAATCAGGCCGTCAATCAACTTTCTTCTCAAGTGTTGGTCGCTTAACTTGATTTAGCGTGGCAAGAGAGGATTCAGCCTAAGAGTCTTAGAATACGAAAAGAGGCAGACTACATATCTGAGGATGAAGGGAAGGAGGCCAGCTGGAATGGGTCCCTATCTATCTATCTATCTATCTATCTATCTATCTATCTATCTATCTATCTATCTATCTATCTATCATCTATCTATCTATCTATCTATCTATCTATCTATCTTCTTCTTCTTCTTCTTCGTTCACTTCTACCACCAAAAACCGCACTGTGAACCTACTAAATTCACGCCTGTGGTCCTCGTTAGGTCCCGTGGTCCCCTGTGTGGTCCAAAATAGACCACACGAGATCCACGAGAGGACCACAAGGGGTTCAGAGTATCACAGTGCTTTAGCCTGTATTCTTGGTGGGTCTCGGAAGCGGGATTGCGTGACACCGTGGTTTTCATTGCACCAGTTTAGTCTAGGGTTGGACTTTCTCACCGTATCTATCTATCTATCTATCTATCTATCTATCTATCTATCTATCTATATCTATCTATCTATCTATCTATCTATCTATAGAATGTCGTTTAAATGTGGCCATGACTTAAAATTGTCAGCATAAATAACGAATGCAGAAAGAAAACAAAAGGAGTGGTCCACAGATGGCTACAGGTACCATATGACATCCACCACATATAATTAACCATAATTAACCATGCTGAGTTTTTTGTAAGCAATTTTCTGTGTGCAGCACTGCAGACAAGGGCACTAATTACAGTTTTACAAATCTCCGGTAACGTACATGAAACGCGTGAAATATTTTTTTTGACTGAGAATTTACTTCAGGTTTCTGGTTACTGTTCTCAGCTGTGGTTTCACAGGTCGCTCTTATTTCCGTCTAAAAAAAAAAACTGCTTGTACGTTTTTGGTTTTTCTAATCAGCTTCTGTGTGTTTGTTCCTGGGTGCCTTATTGCACCCTGTGTATCTGTTAGCCTGCGTCTCTTTCCCTAACTTCTCATGGCGCTCTGGCAAAGTCCGTGATATCCAAGTTCATTCTTTGTTCGAGGAAAGTATGTTTTATGGTCTTGCTGTGAGACAAAAGTTTCAGCTCAGATCACCCGTAGTTGAGTGAGAAGGTAGTGTAGTCTTATTGGTGACAGAAAAGCAGTCGTGAATTAAGTTTGTTATAACATACTTAAGTAGTTATCACGTGATTAAGCTAGTTTGCTTGGATTCTAATGGCGCTGTCTCAGTAACTTAGCTAGCTAGCAGCCCGGAATTACGGTGTGTTGGAGTATACAAGTTGGAATCTTTTTTTTTTTTTTTTTTTTTGGTTTTTGATATATTTGCGTCGTCAACCATCATCATCATCATGTTCGCGTACTTTTTGACTTTTGTCTTTTCCGACCCCCAGGTTTACGAGTTTTCACTTTTTCCCTTGTGCCAGATAATGAAGTGTGCAGGTCCTCTTCAGCTGTTCTACATCTCCATACATAATGTCGGTGATTGAGGAGTTTGGTGCTATCAGGTTCTTCCGACGGTCCTTCAGTGCAGTCCAGCAGATGGTGTTTATCAGTTTCTTCTTCTTGTCTGTTGCAGTGCATGCAGTATGGTGTGTGGCCAGCGGTCACTCTGTGTAAGTGCTTATTGAGAGTGATGTGTTCTGTTCTCAACCTGAAAATTGTGCATTGGTCTCTACGACATAAACTGTTGATGTGGTCTCCGGGGTTAGGCTTTGGTAGGTGTGTATATAGGATCTTCCAGTTGGATTACTGGCCAGCTGTCCATTCACTTCTGCTTGCAATTGTTGTGTATAATGTGTTTAGCTATTCTCATGTTGGTGGAGATCTGGGGCTGTGACATGGTGGCTCCACTCTTTGCCAGTCTGTCAGCACATTCATTTCCTCTGATATCTATGTGCCCTGGTGTCCACTGTAGGGTGGTCTTGATGTCATAAGAGGCGAGTTGGTTTATTGCAATGGTATGTCAGTTGTAGTGTGATCAGCTGATGGTATCCAGTTTTCAAACGGATTTGAGTGGCAAGGTAATAGTCTTGATAGATAATCCCTGTGCCAGACTGGGTGTCCTGTAAAGAGAATATCATTCCAGGGAGTGTTTCATCCTTCTTTGTCCTCATATCTGTAACTTAGCCAGCACAATAGACAAACAGCAGCGTATAATCAGAAGAAAGTCGAGTCACGAAGAAATACACTTTTACTGTGTGCATAAAGCTAAATTCAGAAACGTTTTCATAGACTTACGGCTTCATTTAAATTTATTTGTTCTGAGAAATTCTTCATTTATATTTCTTATCGTCTAGAATCAGCACCTGCTGTCGACTTTTCAGCCCCAGAAAGCTACATTAAGCTTCGGGCCCGTATGTTAAGGATAATAAAATAGTGTATTTCGTGAGGCCCTAACCCGTGTCTTGTTTAGCTGATACCTGAATCTTGCATCATCCAGGGTTACTCCCGTTTCTCTCTCTCTCTCTCTCTCTCTCTCTCTCTCTCTGAAGACCGTATGTTGATTGTATGCAGATTCTGTTTAGTCTACCTGTTGTCCAAGTCCTACGGCTGCGATCAGCTGTATATTGTATATATTTATCACATCAGAGACAAACAAAAGCAAACATTATACTCTATCACTGTACGGTACTTGGCACTGGAAAACTTACTTTTCACGACGAAATGACGTCAGATTTATTATCTTATTTATATCGTGGAGGCTGCTTTTATTTTTCCTATTATTGGCAAAGTTTAAACTGTACATTTGCCATCCTTACTGCTGTGTGTACGTAACTGATTTTATCTACCCGTCTCAGTAAGGTCAAAAAGTTAACCCTTTTACTCCCTACGTACCGCCGTGTTGTTTTCTTGACTCGTCAGCACTCTAGAAGGTGATGTGGTCAGCACTCTAGAAGGTGATGTGGCCAGCACTCTAGAAGGTGATATTGTCAGCACTTTAGAAGGTGATATTGTTAGCACTCTAGAAGGTGATATTGTCAGCACTCTAGAAGGTGATATTGTTAGCACTCTAGAAGGTGATGTGGTCAGCACTCTAGAAGGTGATATTGTCAGCACTTTAGAAGGTGATGTGGCCAGCACTCTAGAAGATGATGTGGTCAGTACTCTAGAAGGTGATATTGTTAGCACTCTAGAAAGTGATATTGTCAGCACTCTAGAAAGTGATATTGTCAGCACTCTAGAAGGTGATATTGTTAGCACTCTAGAAGGTGATATTGTTAGCACTCTAGAAGGTGATATTGTTAGCACTCTAGAAGGTGATATTGTCAGCACTCTAGAAGGTGATGTGGCCAGCACTCTAGAAGGTGATATTGTCAGCACTCTAGAAGGTGATATTGTCAGCACTCTAGAAGGTGATATTGTCAGCACTCTAGAAGGTGATGTGGTCAGCACTCTAGAAGATGATGTGGTCAGCACTCTAGAAGATGATGTGGTCAGCACTCTAGAATGTGATGTGGTCAGCACCACGCCGTGGCAGCTTTCATTTCTCACCTCCACTGGAAGTCGGGTACCCATAGCTACAAAAGAGTGACTGGAGCACCTCCGGACGGATTCGAAACTCCCGACCTTCGCCATGCGAGACTAGTGCACTAACCACTTCACCACTCAGACGTTATCTCTCTTGAACCGTGAGCTGGTGTTATTTGTCGTAAATGCAGCGAAGATGTTGAAGCGCAGTACTGCTTCGGATTGGGAGCGGGCTAAGGGTGCTATTTTTTTTTCAGGCCTTAACGGGAAACCCTTGGGGGGGGGGGGGGTGGGGGGGGGGGGGGGGGGGAAGAGGGCGTGCAATATTTCATTAACAGACTTGGCCGCCATGATGTAGTATATTTAGGAGTGGGTACAGGTTGTTAAACCTAAGTTTATATAAGAAGTGAATAGTTTGGACAAGATAAAAAGTAAATGCTGTCTCATTCGTTAAAGACATTCTGTAACGGGTGAAGGCATGCAGATCTCGGACGTTTGTGTTAGGCGAGACTCCCGTGTTGTCCTTGAAGTATAAGATGGAGCATTGATTCTACTGATTTGGAAGATTTACAAAAAATCAATGTTTCCTTATCCGCATACCCACTCTTATTTCAAGCAGTCGAGTTTTGTCGACTTTTGTCTCCTTTTCCTTTCGCCTTTCCGTCACTTTAACTGTTCTTGTAATTCGTCAAGTCATCTTGACAAATGGCCATCTTGTCTACCATTAAACATAGAGAGTTTTTTCCCCTTGTCTCATAAAGAAGTCAGGAGTTTTTTCCCCTCGTTATGTTAACAAGGGCCGAAAGCGTGTCTCACTGTCGTCCATTTTTTTTTTTTCAAGCAAAAACAAGACATTCCATTTTTATACTCTAGAAAATAAACTTGACTATGTCCGCGTTATTGCTGTTAACTAGACATTACAGTTCACCTGTTGCTTTATTAGGAAACCAAATTTCTCTTGGAGTACGCTAAATTATCCTGCAGGAACGTAGGTTTAGAGAGGTTCCTCCAGACAGACAACGGGTTGGCGGATACAATTTGACGGCCTAGAAACAGCCTCCGTCCTCATTTAGAAAAAAGAGTGTCAGGCAGTGGTATCTTAAACAAAACGGCGACTGTCTGCACCGAGGGAAACATATTTACCGTTTCAAGATGAACTGTTGTCTATATTAACATCCATAGACTTGACTCTCTAGCAGCTCTTGAAGGGATGGAAGCTGTTATCATCGCAGCATTTATGATGTGCCCACAAGTGTTTCGGCCATCTTCTTCTTCTTCTGATGGGGTTCTCTGAGAGGCGTGTATCAAAAGAGTGACATCATGAAGAAGTGGCATCAGTACCGTATTGGAGAAGTGACATAACAAAGAGGTACTGCAGAGAAGAATTGATATAACGAGCGAATGACGTAAATGTCATATTGAAGAAGTGACATAATGAATGAATGACATCAATGCCGTATTGGAGAAGTGATATAACTGAGTGACATGGCGATGGAGTGGGTAGTACACTAATCTCTCATGGCGAAGGTCGATGGTTCGAATCTGAGCCGAGACGCCCCACTCTCCAGCTGCAGGAGTGGGTAGCTGACTTCTTCCGGAGACCGGGAAGCAAAGGCTGCCAGACAACATCACCCTCTAGTGCCCCTTAAGTCAAATAAAACATGAGCACCAACACCACGTGCCCTAGATGTCTTCACGGCATAACAGAACTGCCTTTACCTATACTTTCATGAAACCATGACAGCCGGGCAGAGTTGGTAATCATGCATCACCATCTTCTGCGGTCCTCTGTGTCTCCATTCAGTTCAGACGCTTTTCTTCTCCCGTGCCACTTGGTCAGCCCACTGAGGTATTTTTCTCCTTGCATTCTCTCTTCCATTTTTTAACCTTAATTTTCCAATCACTGCTAGGTTCTCTAACGTCTGTCTTCTCATGAGAAGAAATGTCCAAGAAATTCTGATTGTCTTTTTTTTTCTTATCATTTTAATTAGTTTTTGTTGTTCTGAAGCTGATTTGAGAACTTCTTCATTTGTTTTTTTTTTTTTGTCTGTCTGTCCAGGTAATTGTTGCATCTTTCGCTAAAACTGCATCTCTGTTGATTTCAGTTTAACTGTCAACTTTTTTGTTCACTGTCCAAGTTTCATAACCATATAACAATACCACTGCAATACTCTTTCTTATTATTGTAATAGGAGTTTACAGTTCATGAATCAGGGCTTGTGGTTGGGGGCGGGGGGGGGGGAGGGGTCTGAAAGGAGTTTTTAACGTCTTTGTTGCGTTAATTTCAGGGTCAAATAGTTCGTACTTTAAGGTAGTACATAAATAAGAAAACAGAGATCTAAATACACATGAAAAGAACATTCACTGTGCTCAGTATAAAGTTAAAAGAAATCTTACATCTTGCCGGTAAACGCCACACAGGGCCCGCATGGTAGTTCGCCAAGTTTTCCTGTATTCGGCGAACTTTGCAGTCTCATCAAGGGATGTTATGCCTACTAATTTGGCATCTAAAAGAAACGTTGACCAACATATAAAAACTGAGACGGGGTAGTGGTTGTTAAACACAGCCGGGAGATTCCCCATAACTGAGAGAGATTTGACTGGCTTGCCGAAATAAAGTATCTAAATATAGGATGCAATTAACGACGCGCTGACTTACTAAGAGCCTACGGTGAATTAGAGTTTTTCTTGTCATAGAATTTATCTCTTGGAGTGTTTCCTGTCATAGAATTTATCTCTTGGAGTGTTTCCTGTCATAGAATTTATCTCTTGGAGTGTTTCCTGTCATAGAATTTATCTCTTGGAGTGTTTCCTGTCATAGAATTTATCTCTTGGAGTGTTTCCTGTCATAGAATTTATCTCTTGGAGTGTTTCCTGTCATAAATGTATCTCTTGGAGTGTTTCCTGTCATAGAATTTATCTCTTGGAGTGTTTCCTGTCATAGAATTGATCTCTTGGAGTGTTTCCTGTCATAAATGTATCTCTTGGAGTGTTTCCTGTCATAGAATTTATCTCTTGGAGTGTTTCCTGTCATAGAATTTATCTCTTGGAGTGTTTCCTGTCATAGAATTTATCTTTGGAGTGTTTCCTGTCATAGAATGTATCTCTTGGAGTGTTTACCGACATAGAATTTATTTCTTGGAGTGTTTACCGTCATAGAATTTATCTCTTGGAGTGTTTCCTGTCATAGAATTTATCTCTTGGACTGTTTTCTGTCATAGAATTTATCTCATAATTTCTGTTTCGATTCTGTTGTTTTTTTTTCACGGCGTCTGCACTTAATAGACAGAAATTTTCCAGTTTTGATTCTCCACGGCCATCACAGAATATTGCTTCTGGCAGTTGCCGTCTTCCATTATATCGAAATTAGATAATACGAATAAGTTTCTGGCAAGCAAAATGTTGGGGGGGGGGGGGGGGGGGAGGAAGTGGAAAAAAGGGCTCTGGTATAAACGGGCAGATATTTCTTTATTTATTCTAGGCATATCGTACGATTAACTGAAATATACGCTTTCAGCGAGCGTAAAGGATTCTGGGTATTTATGTTTCAACGCTTCAAGTTCCATAACTCCACTTGAAGTTAAGAGTATTACAACAATCTCTCCTCTTTCTGAAAGTGTCTGCAAAGTCCTCGTTCCCCCCCCCCCCCCACTCTTATCTCTCCACTCTATCCCTTTCCCGGCTATACTTGATGTGTCTTGGTTGAAGTAAACTCTATTTTTATCTGTTAATAATATCAGATTTATGCAAAGGATTGCACTTTGCCAACAGAGAATGTGTCATTTATAATGAGGCCACAGCTTAGATTGTTCCAGCACTTGGAAGGATTATTCTGCACTCTGATTTAAAATAGTGTTTAAGGGGTGGCAAATATTCTTATCGCTGATAACATTTATCATCGATGTCCTTGGTCAAATCCCCGAGGTGAAGGTTGCTGACAGTGGAAGCCCATCCTGGTATGGCTTTTTTTGCTGTCATGGTGAATCGTGTCGGACTGGTACATATAATAGCCCTCTTCGTATTGTCTGCCCTGCCCTTCTGTATCCGTTCGTAAATGTTTCCCTTTCATTAAAGTTTGAGACACACAGTCTGGGATCCACTGAAATACACTGTGTGCATAAACACAGGGAACTACGGAAAAGCATGAGAGCCAACCCCAGCCGACAGGGCAACCCCATGAACCCATTTTTTAAAGGCTGGGCTGACCCTTATGCCGAGTTGAACCATAAATAATCCGCCCGAGTGCAAAGTTGGATCGGGGACCTTCTGATGTGAAGGCAAGTGTAATAATTACTACACCACCGCGGCACCTCAAATATTTATACAGACACATATAATTTAGCTTGTTGACGTTCATTCATCTCACGCTATGCGTTACACACGGCAGATGTCATAAAAAATAATAACATCTCTCTCTCTCTCTCTCTCTCTCTCTCTCTCTCTTTTCTCCATCATCACGCCAAAGCCAGCATAACATTTTATAATCAAGTAACCAAGACAAAAATATAGAGTACAAGTGTCTTACCTCAACTGACACATGGACGTTATCTTTACACTTACAAAATACAAGCCTCAATACTTCGGACTCATTAAAGCATTTATTCTTACCACACCTCCACAGAAAATTACCTGTCAGTGCCTACCTGCCTCGTCATTAAGGAAAAGGAAATGATTTTTTTTTTACACTTTCCATCAGTTTAAATAACCGCCATGGACGCTGCACAGGCTAAAATGTTAACATCGCCCAGGCTAAAATGTTAACCTCGACCAGCCTAAAATGTTAACGCTGTCCAATCTAAAATGTTAACGTCGCCTCTAGCATTTGGAAATAATAAACCTATAAATAAACCTCTCTGGCGATGGTTGGGGCATGTGCTCCGAATGACTGAAACTCACTACCAAAAATAACACTAAGATGGACACCACAGGGGAACAGAAGTAAGGGTAGACCAAAAGAGACATGGAGAAGAACAACAGAAAGGATGTTGAGCATAGAAGGCTCACCTGGGCAAGAGCAGAAAAAAAGGCAAAGGACAGGCATTTGTGGAAAACCCTTGCGGAAGCCCCATGTGCCCTGGACACTTAAGGTTCAGAGAGAGAGAGAGAGAGAGAGAGAGAGAGAGAAATAAATCTCTATCTGGTTACTAGAATGCGTTTTACCGCAGTGTTCATTTCTCTATCTATTACCAGTTGGAAGGCGGTCTGGTTGGCTGAGTGGTTAGGCGCTCGATCTACTAATCCGGTGGATCGAGTTCAAGTCACAGCACTGGGGATATATATATATATAAACTGTTCAAAAAAAGAAACGCAACACTGCTATAGCCGTCGTAATTGACACCAAAATTCAAACTGATATCAAAATTTTGTTTTACGGAATTAATGTTTCAATATTGGCATGAAGAAACTTTAAGACTTTAATAATGAAATGATGTTGATTAAATTTGGTTTGAACTTTTATTCTTTGCGACTGAGGCCTCCGTTTCAGTAAGGTGTATGACCTCCTCTGGCCTGTATCAGAGAACGACATCTCCTTGACATGGACGTGATTAGCCTTTGGGTCTGTTGTTGTGGGATGGCTGTCCACTCTTCCCGCAGTGCAAGAGACAATTGTCGGAGATTTGTTGGCGCCACGTCTCGCTGGAGAACTTGTCTGTTGAGTTCAGCCCATAAGTGTTCTATTGGGTTCATGTCTGATGACATGGATGGCCACGGAATGATCCGGACGTTGTTGTCAGCGAGGAACTGGGTGGTGAGTTTTGCCGCATGAGGTGGAGCGTTATTCTGCTGAAAAATCGACCCTGGTGCAGCCAGAAGTGGAAGGACATGAGGATGAAGAATTTCAGCGAAGTATCGTTGGGCATTCAGGCGTCCTTCAATTTGCACCAGGTCACTTCTTCCCTTGAAGTTGATCGTCAATCACACACCAGTACAACTCCACCACCATGTGAAGGAGCCTTATCCACCCAGTTCTGGGCATAGCGCTCATGGACTTTGCGGTAAACTCTTCTCCGTCTATCGTGTCGCTGGAGCAGAAAGAATTATTCATCACTAAACCAAACCCTTCTCCAGTCATTCACACCGGTCCATTGATGATGCTGGTTCGCCAACTGCAGTCGGTTCTGGCGATGCAGGTCCGTAAGAACAAGACTTCTGTAGGGTCTTCTAACCCAAAGACCAGCGTCGTGTAGCCGGTTCCTGACCGTATGATCTGAAATTCTGCGAGCTGCTGTCATTGACTGGACTGTTCAGGACGCAGATGCAAATCGATTCCTGAGGTGACGCAGCCGTATGAAGCGGTCTTCAGCAGAAGTTCTAACTCTGGGTCTTTCCTCCACAGCGCGGCCGGTCTACAACTGAGCCAGTTTCTTGAAATAGTCTCCAAAGGCGACTAATGGTGCTTCTAACCACATTAAATTGTCTGGCCACTGCACTTTGTGACTGTCCAGTCTGTAAACGTCCAATGATGATGAGTCATTGTTATGTAGTGGGATTAGCCATACTTGCGCATTGAATTTTCATATGATTTTATTCGAGCAGCGTCAATCTTTTATAGGCATGCAATAACATGGTCAGTAAGTTTTGTGTTCAGTAAGTTTCATGCGATTCTCGTGAACATGTCATGAGTTATTATAAAAAATGCTGTTTTTCACAAGTGTCGCTTTTCTGTACTCATGAATCATCTGCTGAGCACAGTTCAGGTCAGCACGTGAAGCTGATGTCCAAGTGAACGTTTCAGGCAATTTGCCCTTGTCTGATCAGCAAATTTAAGTTTAAATCGCAACATATTATTCGTTGCGTTTCTTTCTTTTTTAACAGTATATCTGTATATATATATATATATATATATCATCATCATCATCATCATCAGGTACCGTGCCGACTGGCGTTGGCTATTATGCTTCTCCAGAGTACCCGATCTTTCATGCAGGCCATCAGTTCAGTTGGTGATCTCCTCTCACGCCATCCCGTCAGACTGTCCAGTATCATTCTCTTGATCTTCCTCTTGATCTTTTCCTTCTATTTTTCCTGTTGTTATAAATTTTCAATGCCCCCTCTTCTCATTGCATGTCCTATGAAAGTACATTGTCTCTCTCTTATCTTTTTGACAAGGTTTTTTGTCTCTCCAGCTCTTCTCATACATTCTTCGTTAGTTATTTTTGCTGTCCAGGGGACATATATATATATATATATATATATATATATATATATATATATATATATATATATATATATCCACCTAACCTTTGAAACTGGGTACTGGAGAAATCTGGGAGGGAAAACATAGCGTGATACTGACCACATCACACTTTCATGTGCCGATGGTCTACGAACACCATATCCCTAAGAATGCCTTAATTGAATGGAAACGTGGATGTTACATTAACCTTTCAGTTGCCATAGGTTCCTCTCGCCTGGAAATTTTATTCCAGTCTCAAATTACAGGCAGAGCCTGCAAGAGAAGAATCGCACTTTTCCTCATTATTGAACTGCCATGTCTTGGACATTTTGTATCAAGAGTTGGGGGTACGAAAGATGAATGTAAGAGCGGGCTGTGAGAAGGAGGGGAGATAACTGGACAAAATAAAATCTTTAGATAATGAGATAACGATAAACGACATAACGAGATGTTGTTACTAAGTATAGAAAATACTGAGGATGAGAAGCATGCAAGATATTTGAATTAAGAAAAATAGGACAAATTATTGGACAGAAAAAAAATGATGGAAAGGAAAAAAAAGGTGGAAAGAAAAGAAAATGAATGAAAGAAAACTACAGCAAAGAGAGAGAGAGAGAGAAAAAACTTGAAAGAAAGAAGACAGAATTGAGAATTATTTAAAGAAAGAAGTGAAAAAAAAATAGAAAGAATGTGGAAAAGAAAAATAGGCAGAAAGAATAAGTGGAAAGTAAAAAAAAAAGCTGAGAAAGAAGAAAAGATGGAAAGGAAAAGCCAGAAAGAAGACAAAGATGAAAAGAAAAAGAAAATCTGGAATCTGACATTTATTCCACTCTTCATTCCACTTACCTCACAATAAAAACTGAAGAGGGTAAGAAGAGGAGGAGAGTAAAAGAGGTGTAACAGACGGTAGAAAGTTATTTATTGAATGATATGGAAGGAAGGTTTATATTTAATGCTCGCGGTCTACAAATGTAGATCTTGCGCCTGGTCTAGGGTCTAAATGTAGACATTTATGAACTCGATACAGAAAAGGAACTGTCGACATGTTTAGACACAGACAGTGTGAGATATAACAAAACTAGTATAAAAGAATATAAGTATATACAGTGGTACCTCGGGTCACGAATGCCTCTAGTCACAAACAAATCGGCCCACGAACACCATTTCTGAACAAATTTTGACTCGACCGCGAACAATGTCTCGGTGCACGAAGGCACAAACTTGGCTTTGGCGCCATGTTTTCGCCTCGCGAACAGCCTCAACTGTACTCAGGTTTGCGCGCTGTGAATATTGTTTTTCCTTGCATTGTTCTTGACACACTATTCTCTTATTTTGCTTTTTGCACTAAATGAACCCTGATTATGGCTCCCAAGAAAGTGAAAAGTGTTAGTGACAGTGGTGTAAGAAGCCTAAGCGTGTTACAGTAGAAAGGAAGAAGGAAATAATAACTAAACATGAGAATGCTGTTCTTGTCTCTGATCTGGCCAAGCAGTACGACATGGCTAAATCTACGATCTGTACGAGCAAAGATGCGCTAAAGACCTCTGATGTGGCTAAAGGAGTGACTATATTAACGAAGCAAAGATCTCAAGTGTTAGAAGAAGTAGGAAAAGTATTGTTAGTCTGGATTAATGAGAAACAACTTGCTGGAGATAGTGTTAGCGAGGCCCTATTATGCGAGAAGGCTTTAGTTTTGCACGGTGATTTAGTGGCGAAAACAAGAGAAAAAAACACCAGAAATACCTGACGTTATTATGGAACGGGACTCTCCTTTCGAAGGAGTAATCTTCTTCCTCTTCTTCGTCTACCATCTACCTGTGCCAGCAAATATCAACCACAAATGGTAAAGTTATAATTTTATATTATATATTTTTGCCATATATAAATCCATAAAAAAAGTAAAAACACAATATGTTTCTGGAGCGACCCAACGGATTAATTGCATTTGCATTAATTCCAATAGGGAAAAATTGTTTCGGTTCGGGAACGGAGTCAAAGAACGAATAAAGTTCGTGACTCGAGGTACCACTGTATATATATATATATAAAGTAAATCTTCTTCTTCTTCTTGGAACTGTGAGCTGGCGTTCTGTACGATGATGATGGGACACAGCACCCAGTCAGCCCGGGGGGGGGGGGGGGGGGGTGGTGGCGGGTCATGACGCCTATTCTTTTCAGTCACTGAATGGAGGTAAATAAGCAGTGGATGTGCAGTACTTCTTTGGCAGACTCCGCCACCCTGGCGATACCTGCCCCGTTAGCCAGGCTAGGCCTGTTACCTGGGGTACACTAGGAGAGGTGAGACAGGGTCTTGGTCAGCCATAGTTCGCCAGCCCCGACGCCAGCATGTAGCTTTTTTGGGAATTCTCTAATTGTTTCTTCTGATCACGTGACCGACATACGCCCATCTTCTTTTTTCTGAACACCCATGATACAGGTTGTTATTTGCTCATCTTTATTATCTCTGCATTGTTCTTGAATTCGTTCCACTTTATACCGAGTATTTTCCTTAGGCATTTGTTTTGAAAAGAGTATAAATAGGATCTGGTGTACCATATTACCACATGATCTCCCCCTCCCCTTGTATCTCTCTGTCTCTCTCTCTCACTATCATACACATACACATACACACCACACGATGCTTGAAACCATTAAAGCATCCCCGAATCAGCCTAATAAGGTAACCGCTTTTTATTCTGATTCCCTGTTTGGAAAGTATTAAATGCAACATTTGTTGAACTTGCTCAAGGCCTAAAACTACGGGGAACGTTTTCTTTCTACCCGCTTATTATCTCCCCTTCAAACATAAAAATATATGCATCTTTTAACTCAGCGCTATTTTTCTTTAATGTTGAGACAGGATTCGGATAATGAGTGGATTAAATGGATTCCATTCTTACATATGGTAATCTGTTATAGCCATCTTCGTTCCGTGGTTTCTTCGCTCTGAAACTTGTCTTTAGTAGTCCTCCACCTTGTTCTGTCCTTTGTTTTCATACTGCGTCCAGCTGAATTGAACCCGGACCATTTCTTAATGTTATCCAGATTATCTCTTAATGTTGTCCAGATTATCTCTTAATGGTGTCCAGGTCATCTCTTAATGTTGTCCAGGTTATCTCGTAATGTTGTCCAGGTCATATCTTAATGTTGAGCAGATCATCTCTTAATGTTGTCCAAATTATCTCTTAATGTTGAGCAGATAATCTCTTAATCTTTTCCAGGTTATCTCTTAATGTTGAGCAGATCATCTCTTAATGTTGTCCAGGTTATCTCTTAATGTTGAGCAGATCATCTCTTAATGTTGTCAATGTTATCTCTTAATGTTGAGCAGATCATCTCTTAATGTTGTCCAGGTCATCTCTTAATGTTGAGCAGATCATCTCTTAATGTTGTCTAGGATATCTCTTAATGTTGTATATCCACTTATCTCCTTATTAAAAATCTCTTCCTCTTGTCCCTACAGTTTTCACCCTGCACTGAGGCTTTCATTATTATATTATGTTCTTTAATATGACCAAAATAGTTTTATATTTTGACTCTATCTATCTGTCTGTCTGTCTGCCTGCCTGCCTGTATGTCCGTATGTCTGCTTATCTATCTATCTATCTATCTATCTATCTATCTATCTATCTATCTATCTATCTATCTATCTATCTATCTAATCGTCTGTCTGTCTGTCTATCTATCCGTATGTCTGTCTGTTTATCTATCTACAAATGGCTAACCTACCTATCAATAAACCTACATACCTACCTGTCTATCTGTCTGACTGGTCGCTCGCCATCCATCCATCCATCCATCCATCCTGTCTGTATGTCTATCTACATGCCTGCTTGTCTGTCTTTCTGTCTGCTTGTCTGTCTGTCTAATGATTAGATTTTATGCTGAATGCTCCTACTGCATAGAATACACCACATTAATGCGCTTGACAATGAGACTACCTTAGTTGCATGTATGTAGTTATTTCATGTAATGAGCTTGAAACATAAAGTTTGCTATTTCAACCTTGTTATTTCAGCTTTTATTACTTCAGTCATAATTATGTTTGTTTAATGAATAGCATATGTTTACTATCTGGTTAAGAAGTTCTTAAAGAAAAAGAAGTTGTATGATAAATGACAGAATGTCAGTCGGGGCTGTGTTCCCAATGATTTACCCTTTGCAAATAAAGTTCGGTCATTCAGGCTGCTTGCCAACTGTCTGTCTGTCTGTCTCTTTACCTGTCTAAAGAACGACCAGTCTACAGAAATGGAGAGACAACATAGAAGAGGATATACAGGAAATTGGTGTCACCAACTGGAGAGAGAAGATTGGGAATGGAGAGGAATGGAGGCGAACTTTATCTACAGCAGTGGGCCTTAATGGCTCGTAAAGCTGAAGAAGAAGAAGAAGAAGAAATAACTACTAATCTAACTACATAACAAATTCTCTATCTACCTACCTACCTCTCTCTCTGTCTTTCCATCAGCCTGTCTCTGTCTTTCTACCAGCCTGTCTCTGTCTTTCTACCAGCCTGTCTCTGGATTTCTACCATCATGTCTCTATTTTTCTACCAGCCTGTCTCTTTCTTTCTACCAGTCTTGTCTTTCTTTGTGTCTATTCTTGGAAACCTTCTATAACGATTCGGTCCCTCTGCAGTATTTTGAGAATGGCTACCATTAGAAGCTGTCTGTACCCTTCGGAACTAATCTCACTAAGCCAAGAATTATTAAATGACCAGATACAAGCTCGAGTACTCGTTCAACTAGGAGCTTCAGGGGAGAAAACTCCACTAAAAGGATCACAATTAGAGTCTGGCAAAGCCTTACTAAGGGATAAATACTTCTATAACTAGTAGCCTGCGGACCAGTAGCACGATGATAGATTATTATGATTCCTGAGCACCCAGCTAGGTTTGAAGACTATTAACCCGGATAAACTCTCCCCACTTAAGGTTTTAGTTCTCACAGCTAGTGACGTATACCAGTGGTTCCCTTTTATTAAAACTCCATGGATCCCCTGCTGCTTCAAAATCCAGGCCACGGACCCCCCCCCCCCTCCCCATACCTTGGTAAAGTTTCATATCTAAAGTTCAAAGTTCAAATTTCAAAATTCAGACTCCGGCTTCAGTGCATTCGGAACAACCCCATATATGCTCCACCGTATGCCGCAGCATCCATCCAAGAGTATGTTTGCTAATAGTTATGTCAGATGTTGGTCGTTTACGATGCGTTTTCTGCCACACAGTTCGGATTTCCTGTCAGCGCCTTTAATTTGTCCTAGCTCCAGCAGGTCTTTTCACAGCCACACTGTTCTTCCTTTCCCGCTATTCATTCTTCCACTGTCTGTCCAATACAGCCTTAGCAATGTCCCTCTTATCCATTGTCAGTCTTCCATTTATTTTTTCCTGTCCAGCAAGTCTGTCTGCCACATCACTGCCACGTACTCTCCTGTGGTCTGGACAGTAAAGCCACGTTAGGCTCGTCACAGTTGACTGGCATAACAGTTGAACCCAACCTTTTCGAAGCAAATCTTTCTCAATCTTACGGAGCATACTCTGTGAATCCGTCACAATAACGCCATTAACCACATCATGAGCAACTAACCATTCCATTGCCGCCAGACACAGTCTCAGTTTCCAGTCGCATGCTTGAAGTGCTGACTTCGAAGTCTCCCGAACCCTATGCAATGAACATTTTATTTCGGTAGGCAACAAAACCCCAGCCACTTCTGCTGATCCGAGTCACTGAGCCACCTTTATATATTATCGTGTCGGAAGACCCACAGTGATCCTGTATGAGATCTTGTTCAACTGCTCCTTGTGTCGAGTCTCTACGCTCACGGCCTTTCTGTATAATAACCTTTGTTATATAATTTATTATTATAATATATAATGTTATATAATTTTATTAAATTATTTTATAGTATGTTATATAATCTGTCTATCTATCTATCTATCTATCTATCTATCTATCTATCTATCTATCTATCTATCTATCTATCTATATCTATCTATCTATCTATCTATCTATCTATCTATCTATCTAACCACCCACCCACCCATTCATCTATCTATCTATCTATCTATCTATCTATCTATCTAGCTATCTATCTATCTATCTATCTATCTATCTATCTATCTATCTATCTATCTATCTATCTATCTATCTATCTATCTATCTATCTATCTATCTATCTATCTATCTATCTGTCTGTCTGTCTGTCTGTCTGTCTGTCTAGTAAACTTTAGTTTCATATCTCTATGGTAGCTGTGTGCTTTAAAAGCAAAATAGCTTCTATTTCTTTTCAGAACATATAGATAACCTTTAATGAGTAAACTCGCCGAAACTTATCAGCTTTCCACTAACATCACAGATCAGCTTTCTTCTAGCACCCTCTTTGTTCTTCTCGCTATAGCCCGACTGTAGGACGCCATCATGTCAGCTTGTCACCGAAGCTACAAAACCGCGCGCATCAGAGAAAAAAAAAAGAGGAAAAAAAAAGTTTTTTCTTCCATACAGGATTCACCTGAAGATTTCACAATCAAAATAAGATAAAAATTAAAAAAAAGGGCCTTGAGTTTTTGTCACGGAACCCCACGCCGGTAGGTCTGCGGGCCACAAACTGGGAACCACTGACGTATACAGAAGAAGAGAAAATATTGCTAAAATGTATAACAGCGTTAACTCCCCTTACAAGCGCCATCTGTGGAGAAATATTCCGCCATTGATATTTCTGTATCAACGAAGATTGAGTTTTTCATTAGGGAGATTAAGGAAACGACAAATTCTTTTCTCGCCTGATTACAAAATATTCTCACGCTAGCAGCTCCAAGTGTGAAATTCACAACCCAATCAGTGAAAGGGAGTTATCAGTAATAAACTTAGTGGAAAATAGGAATCAAGTTGGTACCAGTGGAAGTTGTGATCAGAAAAAAAACATGTTTTTAGAAGATTACGGTTACATATGAAAGTGACTCATGCACAGTGAACAGATCGATGAAAAGACCACTAGAGGCAACAAAGATGTGGTTTCTTAGAAGAATGTTAAGAGGCAACAAAGATGTGGTTTCTTAGAAGAATGTTAAGAGGCAACAAAGATGTGGTTTCTTATAAGAATGTTAAGAGGCAACAGAGATGTGGTTTCTTAGAAGAATGTTAAGAGGCAACAAAGATGTGGTTTCTTAGAATAATGTTAAGAGGCAACAAAGATGTGGTTTCTTAGAAGAATGTTAAGAGGCAACAAAGATGTGGTTTCTTATAAGAATGTTAAGAGGCAACAGAGATGTGGATTCTTAGAAGAATGTTAAGAGGCAAAAAAGATGTGGTTTCTTATAAGAATGTTAAGAATAACACTGCCAGCTAAGATGATAAACAATCGGTTGTCTAACAAACAAACAAAAAGTACATGTATGACGGAACCTAACTAAATCCAAAAGAAAACAACACTCATCATTCATTGGACACGCAATGAGATGATGGAGGCTTGTAAACATCATAACAGCAGGAAAGATAAATAGAAAGAGAGGCAGGGGAAGACTGAGAGAGAAGAAAATGTTATGGGCTCTCTAAAGGGTTGATACAGTAAACAGACACGATCTGAGCTGGTGGAAAATATCAAGGACCGAGATCTGTGCAGGAGTATGGCCGCCAACCTCCACTCACAAAGTATGATGATGATGATGATGATGATGATGATGATAACGATGATGATGATAGTTCCATAAACATGCAGACTGGTTAGTAATGTTCCACAGTGCTGGCACAGAATAAAGTCTTTCTGTACCCTTTTTTCATTTTAAATATTCCATTTATCTGTCATTACAGCTTTGTTGTTGCGGCTTGTGTGTGTCTATACATATAGATAGATAGATAGATAGACAGACAGACAGACAGACAGACAGATCATACTGGTTAGCCAGGTGGTTAAGCGCTCTGCTTACTAATCCGGTGGTACCAGGTTCAAGTCCCAGCAGTGGAGTTGTTTTTTTCTGGTACACACCAAAAAGACCCCGGGTCCACGCAGCCTCTAATAACGGGGACCAGATAAATCAGGGAAGGTAAATACGGCCAGGTGTGATACTGACAACACCACACTTTCATGTGGCGATGGTCTTGGAAATACTGGCCTAACACCGTATCCCACATTATGCTTCAGCGGCATGGAAATATAGTTTTATATACTTTTACTCAAAACAGTTTAGTAGATACAGTGATCTGTCTGTCTGTCTGTCTGTTCATTAACTTCTTTTCGCTGTATGTCTGTCTCTTTATACTTCAGACCATTTTACGTGGTTGTATATCATTGTATAGACCTATATTTTCTCTGTCTGGAAGCTTCTATATGTGTCTCTCTATGCCGCCATGGCCATTCGTCTCTGCCACTGCCTATATCTGTGTTTATTCATTTTGTCGTTTAGGGACCATATCTTGACATTTATTTTCTCTCTTATATACAATCTTTCTGCCTCCAGAAATGTATGTAATGTCTCTGACTTTATCTGCCTCATTAATCTGTATACACATGCAGTCCCCGGGTTACGAATGAGTTCAGTTCCAAAGTCTCTTCGTAAGTCAAAGTTGTACGTACGTCGGAACAGTTTAGGTACGGGTCATCTCTAACGTCAGTTAGTCAAAGGTTTATCTTAGTATATAGTATAACTATATTTTTCTTACACACACACACATTTAGGAAACATGTGAACTGCTGTAGATGGCCAGTAGTTTTATATGGCGCCTCAAAGCAGCGCATATTTGCTTTAGGAGCCTTTATGTGCAACTCAAATGTTCAATATAAGAACCTTCACAGTGGATCGTTCGTATGGACGGGATGCACATAAGTCGGACGTTCGTAACTCGAAGACTGGCTGCATATTCTGCGATATTAGATTTTTCTTTTTTTTCCCCCTCTGTCTTGACCAAATCCTCTATCACAAATAGCTTAGATGGAATCCATCATTGACCTCAATTCTTCTTCCTTTCACTGAAGAGAATATGCTACCTCCAGGACCTCTTTCCTCCCTCGTGGCACCTCCACCAATATGAGCTCTCCGGTATTCTCTAGTTCATCTCTGCCGAGGGAAAATCGACAAGATCTAATTATATTCTCAGCACGCGCTCTAATTCCAAGGACTTAAATCTTTCCCCTATCAGAGTCTTCCCGCATCGATCAGGGCTATTTTTAGAAACAGGAAGATACAGTGCATTATTCCAGGAAACACGCGCTGACTGTTCACGAAGATTGTGTGCATAGTGAGAACAAATTTAAATTCCAGGCGGGAGAAATTGCTGAAAAAATATCGTGTTTTATAACTTGGAAGAAGTAGCAACAAAAACTGCGTGGAGATAAGCGCACGATATTGTGTTTGCTGAAAATTTGCGGGGAAAAGACGATGAGATAGTCTATTAAATGAACATGATATATTAAAGGGATAGATATTTGTAATAAGTAAACAACAGAAGCCAGCTAGCAGGAATATTAAAACCCGTTCGTCCACTCCTCCATACGCGTCCTTGGAAGCTGATTTAAAGAAACATTCACCCCGAGGCTGGCGTGTTTTAGACCCGCGAGAAAATATCCCTGGCCTTTCTGCAGTCCTTCTCCAGGCTGACCTTTATCAGTTTTATCCTTTTCAGGTACCCATTCTTTGAGACTTCTTCTACATTATTATCAACAGTGTGTGATATTGTCAATAGTCTTCGCTATTTTATTTTTTAATACTATTTCACTTTTTAAAATCTCCTATTCCTAATTTATCATTTTTAAAAAAAATACAATTTGCGCCAAACACTTTCGTTAGACTGCACGTCGAATAGGGTTCTGATCAGCCATCACCGTCAGTTCCACTGATGGTATCACGTCTCTAACAAAATGATCGCCCCCTCTAATTAGATGAAACATACAGCAGTTTCAGATCTGACGTGTTAGTGAGTTGATGAAATGCTGAGACAAGAATGATGGGTTTCCATGATGAAATGCTGAGACGAGAATGATGGGTTTCCATGATGAAATGCTGAGACGAGAATGATGGGTTTCCATGATGAAATGCTGAGGCAAGAATGATGGATTTCCATTTTCGTTCATGATAAAACTTATCAGACTGTACTTCTGTCTTACTACTGAAGCTTTGGAATTTTGAAACAAAAACCTTTGTCTCTTAGATGCCAAATCAGCAACTCCCTTGCCTTTATCACAATCTGTCCGTTATGAAAAACAAAATGACGCTGAGATACTTTCTGAAAATAGTTTCTACAGATAAATTAAATTTCTTCATCATTCTTATTTCAGCCAGATATGTGTAGTCACCTGTCCCGTATCGTGTCTTAACAAGAAAATGAAATATTGAATCCGGACGGCGTCCCTCTGACGGACAATATAAGTTAAAATCGTATATATTTAGAAATAGGGCATATCTGCATAAACTGCCTGGTTAAACTTAAACTGTACAATGTCCTGTACTGATCTAAATCTGCTTTGTTTCCTGATCCACATAATGTTGTTTATTGACCCATAGTGTCGTTTTCATAACTACGCAGAGTTGTTTACTGACTCACTTAAAGTAGTTTACTGGGCCAAGAAATGTTGTTTACTGACTCAGATAAAATTGTCACATAAAGTCGTTTACTGACTCACATAAAATCGTTTGCTAACCCATGAAATGTTTACTGACCCACATAAAATCGTTTATTGGCCCAAGAAATATTGTTTACTGACTCGCATAACATCTTTTATTGACCCAAGAAACATTGTTTATTAACTCACATAAAAGTGTACTTAAAGTCGTTCACTGACTCACATGAATCGTTTGCTGACTCAAGAAATGTTGTTTACTGACTCGCAAAAAATCGTTTACTAACCCAAGAAATGTTTACTGCCACATAACATCGTTTGCGGACCAAACAAATGTTCCTTACTGATCCATATAAAGTCGTTTATTGACCCACGAAGTGACGTTTCCTAACCCACGTAGTGTCGTTTCTTAACTCACGCAGCGTCGCTTCTTAACTCACTCAGCGTCGCTTCTTAACCCACGTAGTGTCGCTTATTAACTCACGCAGCGTCGCTTCTTAACTCACGCAGCGTCATTCTTAACTCATGCAGTGTCGCTTCTTAACTCACGCTTTGTCGCTTCTTAACTCACGCTTTGTCGTTTCCAGATCCTGATAAAGAGCGCCTTACTTCTAGATATTCTCACAACTCCAGGTTGTCCATTTGAATTTGACGCAAAATTTTGTGTAACTGTACGAAACCGCAGACCCAGTCAAATTTGAAAGGAAACCTCGTGACGTCATCGAAATTGTCACATGATACACAACGCGCGATTTTAAAAGAAAAGAGCCAGGATTGGCTGTGGGCAGTCCCGCACAGAACGCTCAAAACAAACGGGCTTCTTATGAGCTGCGACGAACTTTTGCGAAGGACGTATACCACAAGTACGGCCACTGTTGGCAGAGAGTTTGGTGTGCCGTCAGATGAGAATTACTTCGTTGGTGAACTTTTGAAACCTCACACCAGAGTTGCAGTGTCCAGGCTCTGGTGTTGATCTCTGAAGAAAAGTAATGATCCCAGGTAGAGCAACTGTTGGAGACTCTCAGCCAGAGCACCGCAGCTCTTTTTGGAGGGGTGGGGGTGGGGGAGGGGGTCAGGTCACTGAACATCCCGGTCTGGACGTGGCCGGAAGTAGCAGGATTATGAGGAAGCCAAGAAACGCGATTCTTCTTTACCCAGGGATCGTCTGCCTGAGATCGTGTCTGCTTTCTGTTTGATAACGCCAAATGTCGGACAGTTTTTTTTTGCGCTTAGAAAGGTCTGAAAAATGGCGATGTTTTTGTTATTATACAGAAATACTGATGGCCAAGACCCTGTCCCGTTGTTCCTTAGAGCTCCCAGTAACGGTCTCGGCCTGGAAAGTATTAACGTTAATCATCATCATCATAAGTAGCAGTAGAACAGGATGATTTCTTCAACAGTGTTCGAATCGGCAGCAAAAACAAACAACTTTTAGGATGCAAATCAGTGCTTCCCAACTCAAGGTCACGGTCTAAATTAGGGTCGTGGTTGTCTGAGATAGAGTCCTGGTTGTCTGAGGTTAGGGTCACGGTTGCCCGAGATAGCGTCGTGGTTGTCTGAGATAGGGTCTAGGTTGTCTGAGATAGGGTCATGGTTATCTGAAGTAGAGTCGAGATAGGGTTATGGTTGTAGGGTCGTGGATTCTGATATAGTGTCGTGGTTGTCTGATATAGTGTCGTGGTTGTCTGAGATAGGGTCGTGGTTGTCTGATATAGGGTCATGGTTGTAGGGTCATTGCTGTCTGATATAGTGTCTTGATTGTCTGAGATAGGGTCATGGTTGTAGGGTCGTGGCTGTCTGATATAGTGTCTTGGTTGTCTGATATAGTGTCTTGATTGTCTGAGATAGGGTCATGGTTGTAGGGTCGTTGCTGTCTGATATAGTGTCTTGGTTGTCTGAGATAGGGTCGTGGTTGTCTGATGTAGGGTCGTGGTTATCTGAAGTGGGGTCTTGTTGTCTGAGGTAGAGTTGTGGGGATAAGCGGTAGGCAGTCATCTCTCTCCATCTCACTCGATCCTCCGTGGTCCGTGTCCTGACTCAAGTCGACTGCTGGCTTTCTGCCACACAGTGCAGTCAGTCTGTCCTGGAGTTTCCGTCTTCTCCACCCTGTCTGTCTTTTGCCATGTATCTTTCTAGTCAGGAGCAGTCCAACGAGGCCTTCAAGCTCTAATGATATGTCCGAGAAACGTTGTCTTTTTTCTATGTACATCATTAGTTTGATATGTTATTTTACCTTTTGTAATACTTCTTCATTTCGTGATAAGATGTTATGATAAAGTCTAAAAAAGCAACAAAAAAAAACGAAACAACAACAACAACAACAAAACAAAAACAAAAAACGTGTATACATTTTTTTTGAAAATATAGAATTTTTGATAAACCCTGCTACTCTTATTTCAAATATAACTAATTAGAATTACACCAGCCAGCATCGCTATTATCGGACAAACTTTTTGTCGAATTTCAATATTCTCTCTTATCGTTTTCATGGGGTCGTGAGTCACAAAACGCTGCTACAGCAACATTTCCAGTAAACATAATGTTTACCAAAGACAAACCTGATAAATTAATATTCCCCTGGGGGCTACATTATCATAGATAACAGTTCATGCTCTCTTTGCCTCTATGCAGATAAAATAAACCCGCCAAACTGAAATCCTATACCGCTGTAACATGCCACTAATCTGGATCGTGTTCACAAATTAGGAAATCTGGAAACTCCGATCAATGATTACTGCAGTTTGTGACGGAGGGATCAAAGAGAGATGTTACTGTTTAAATTATGCTTGGGCTCTTTGAATTCTGCCTGTTTCTGTGACTCATCAACAGCCCGGTGTGTTTGTGCTTTCTCATGGAAAGGATGCAAATAAGGGAGCCAAGATCAGAGCGGTTTTAGTGGAACTGATGTGACGTGAAAATCGATCGTACCTTAGAAAATATGGAGTGGGGGAGGGGAGGGGGCGGATAGATGAAAGATGACGGATTTAGGAAAAACAGATTTAAGAAGCTGAAAACGTATGACAGGATGGTACGTTTTGCAACTGCATGTATGATACTTCCATGAAGAGTTTAGGACACTCTCATAGATGCGAAATGGGGAGCTAGCTGAATGCACGAATGGATTTCTCTGCAGGCTTCTCTGCCACCACATGAAAAACGTCAGCCCCTTTTAAATTTCGGTTTGAGAGAAGTGGAGCACCATGAACTCATCGCATGCAGGTACGATGCATAGAGATCGCCTATAGCATATCCTTGCAGTTGCAGACAAAATATCCACTAACCTTTGATAAGATCTCCGTTATATCGTGATTTAGGAAAAACAAAACAAGTATACCTCGCCTTGTTTGTCCTCCACTTTAAAACATATGTGTGTGTGTGTGCGCCCGTGTGTGTGCGAAAAGAACAAATGTACATATTTTAGAACAGCTCCAACAACTCCAGCTGCAATATGAACAGAAATAAGGATGAAGAAAAGAAAATACTTTGGCCATATCAGAAGACAACAACACACGGGAGACCACACTACAAGAAAAAAGTGGAAGGAAAATGAGCAAGAGGTAGACAGAGATGGAGATGGGAAGATAAAGTAGACAGAGATGGAGATGGGAAGATAAGGTAGACAGGACACAGACTGGCAAAACGCACCATCAAGACGAGGGAGGGATGAAAATATTTACCGCCAACCTTCCTTCTGAAGAAGAATATCATATATATAATTGCCATGAAGTTTATGGCGATTTCACTGCCATGGGGTTTATGGCGATTTCACTGCTATAAGGTTTATGGCGATTTTACTGCTATAAGGTATATGGCGATTTTACTGCTATAAGGATTATGGCGATTTCACCGCCATGAGGTTTATGGCGATTTTACTGCTATAAGGATTATGGCGATTTCACTTCCATGGGGTTTATGGCGATTTCACTGCCAAGGGGATTATGGCGATTTCACTGCCATGAGGTTTATGGCGATTTCACTGCCATGAGGTTTATGGCGATTTCACTGCTATAAGGATTATGACGATTTCACTGCCATGAGGTTTATTGCGATTTCACTGCCATGGGTTTTATATATGTATTGCAAACCTCTTGTGTTTTACATTTCTTCCCAAAATCTGCTTGAGGATGTCTTTTTTCATGCATATTTTTATATTTCTTCCTGTCCCCTAGCTGTATATTTCTTCCATACCCCCTACTTTTCTGCTTTTTCCCTAAACTCTGAGGTTTAATTAATTCTAAAAAAAAATTTTTCTTCCTGTACTCTACGTTTAATATTCTTACCAACACTTATGTTTATATCTCTTGCTGACTTATAGTTTTATATTTCTTTCAGGGCTTTTTGCATGCGCAGTTCTTTGAATCCCTATATTTATATATCTTACGACCACCTGTCTATACAAAGCCTCGTTCAATTTCTTTCTGCCCGTTTATATCACCCTGCTCTCTGTCGCAGCTCAGCCAATCATTTCTATCCTCCGTGCACAGTAATATGGTTCTGATCCCTAGAGACGGTGTGGTTCGAGGATTTCCTCGTGCATTATTTCAAATCGCTTAAGAACCCCCTTCTATATAGTACAAGGAAGAAATTCTTAAGGATTCTCACTGGGCTGACTAAGGACTTAAGTTTTCTTGAGAGTCTGGAAGACGTGGGATTATAATTTACAGTCTTGACTTGTGATGCCAGCAGGTTCTCTCTGCCAGAGGCTGGACTCGGCCAACACTGCCCGGCTGTAAATAGCGCAGCTGCAAGATTAAAAATAGACGAGGAGCTCTTTAAGGCTGATAATGAAGTTAGCACAGCATGAGGGCTTAATGAGTAGATGATATCTGGATAACCATGATAAAAGGAAGCGTCCGTGAATGGGTTTAGTAGATTATCTTAACGGAGATGGACCAGAGAAGTAGCCTTTTGTGGCGTAATACATTTGAGCAGATGATTATGGGTAATATTTTCTGCTCACTCGCAGAGAACGTCCACGAGGATCAGCCATTTTGTTCTGAAAGTGGCGGAAGTCTCTACGGTAACTAGAGGGTTCTTCCTGGAATTTGTGTCAGCGAGAAGATCTTTATAGACCAAAGTGTCTCAGAATCTAGAAATAGACACCGAGTAGGATGGGGAACGAAAAGCGGATTTCTTCTTTCTCTTGCTCTCTCGTATCCTTCAATCTCACGGCAGCTGCGAACTGGAACTCTTTGCAGCGGATGAGGTGAAGATGTTGAGGCGCTGCACTGTTTTGCCTGGAAACAGGTTGTGGCGGTTAGTATTTGTTCAGTCACTGAGTACGGCTAAAAGCGACGAGGGTGGGGGATGTGCAGTGCTTCTTTAGCAGACTCCACTCCCATGGGGAAAATGGAGATTTCACTGCAAGGGGTATTATGGCGATTCCACTGCCATGGGAATTACTGTGATTTCACTGTCATGGGGAGTATGGTGATTTCACTGTCATGGGGAGTATGGTGATTTCACTGTCATGGGGAGTATGGTGATTTCACTGTCATGGGGAGTACGGTGATTTCACTGCCATGGGGAGTATGGTGATTTCACTGCCATGGGGAGTATGGTGATTTCACTGTCATGGGGAGTATGGTGATTTCACTGTCATGGGGAGTATGGTGATTTCACTGTCATGGGGAGTATGGTGATTTCACTATCATGGGGAGTATGGTGATTTCACTGCCATGGGGAGTATGGTGATTTCACTGTCATGGGGAGTATGGTGATTTCACTGTCATGGGGAGTATGGTGATTTCACTGTCATGGGGAGTATGGTGATTTCACTGCCATGGGGAGTATGGTGATTTCACTGTCATAGGGAGTATGGTGATTTCACTGCCATTGTGATTTCTTTCCCGTTAGACGGGCTAGATCTCTTACTAAGGGTACCAGGAGAGAGGTGAGACAGGGTCTTGGCCAGCTATGGTTCGCCAACCCTAACGCCAGAATACGGACAAAAATAAGGCAGGTCTCGACATCTTCCCTCTTCCTGTCGAACACAATCGTGCCCAAGTATAACAGTACAGAGGAAAAGTAATAAGTAAAATATCCAGACTTCTGTAGCTACTAATATTTTCTTAATCTAAAGTGTTAGAGTGATACTTCCCACGTACATCTGATCATAATTGCGTTATGTTCGATAAGACTAGTCTGATTGAGTCTTACCTTTGATTGGACAGTTCTGGTGATCTTTCTGCCTCTCTTTCTCTCTTTCTGTCTCTCTCTCTTTCTCTCGTTCTGTCGATTTCTCTCTCTCTCGGTCTCTATCTTTCTCTCTCAGTCTCTCTCTTTCTCTCTTTCTGCCTCTCTCTCTTTCTGATTCTCTCTCTCTTTCTGTCTCTCTGTCTCTTTCTCTCTCTCTCAGTCTCTCTTTCTCTCTCTCTGTCTCTCTTTCTCTGTCTCTTTTTCTGTCTCTCTCTCTTTTCTCTCTCTCTCTCACTTTCTCTCTCGCTCTTTCTTTGTCGCTCTCTCTTTCTATCTCTCTCTTTTTCTATGTATGTCTTTCTCTCTCTCTCTCTTTCTCTCTGTCTGTCTCTCTTTCAGCATCTCTTTCTCTCTCTCTCTCTCTTTCTGTCTCTCTCTTTCTGTCTCTCTCTTTCTCTCTCGCTCTTTCTTTCTCTCTGTCTATCTGTCTCTCTTTCTCTCTATCTTTCTCGCAGTCTCTCTCATTCTTTCTCTCTTTCTCTCTCTGTGTCTCTCTCTGTCTCTTTCTTTCTCTGTCTCTTTCTTTCTCTCTCTTTATTTCTCTCCTTGTCTCTCTCTCTCTCTCTGTCTGACCATCAATAATTATTCTTGATCGCTAGCTGGAGTACCAGAGTTGGGTTAAAGTAACCAATAGTTTCTTTATATACAGAACAATTCAGTATTGTAAGGATTGTACGAGTATTACTTCGATCGGGATGTTTCAGTGTCCCCTTTTTAAAAACATGTCCCATCTTCTCCTGTATTCTCATCTTTGACGGCCGTGTTGGGAAATGTTGCTGTTTTGAAGGAAACTCACTCAGTAGAGAACTTCACTCAGTAGAGAACTTCACTCAGTAGAGAACTTCACTCAGTAGAGAACTACACTCAGTAGAGAACTACAACAAGCAGACCTGACTGGTACATACGTAAGTAAGGTTATAAATCTTGCCTATGAAACAACGCCGGACATATAAAACATATGACGAATACTACAAACTCTCAAGAAATGACCAAGTGATAGTCCCCCAACTTAGAATCTGACACTGTAGGCCGAGACACCGTCTATACTACGACCTATATGCCTGCAGTAGAGAGCAACACACTCCACGTCACACCTCACCCACCCCCCGAGAGTTGCCAGCAACAGCTACATAACCCACTCAGACAAAGGACATGGCCAGACCAACGACCTCCCACCCCCCCCCCCCCCCCCACACACATACATATCCCATGAGAGAGATTGGTGTCGATGTCTGAACGAACGTCGATGAATAAAAGCTGTAATCAGAGACTGGCACTCCCAGCATTCCGGGCATTCCCATACTTGCTCCGACTTCTGTTCCAACACCAGCTGAAGCGTGCGCCTGCTGATGGGGCCACTCACACACATTGGTTGCTGTATAAGAAGAAACTTGGCCTACCGGTTACAATTTGTGGTTAATTTTTAATTTTTCTTTTATAACTAAACTTTAATTTCGCGCTGTACCTACGCCATCCAAAGCTTGGCCCGTCTTCTCCCCCACCCTCATCCCTCCACCCACCCCACATCCACTCCGGGCTTGATTAAGTGTTCCGTATTATGGGGGCACTTATGAAAGATGAACAGGTTATCTGGGGTTAACTGCTAGGAGGTCGAGGGGCCGCAGATTATTAGCTTCGACCTGACATGTTGAACAAGTCGGTAAGAAGTTAGATTTTTAACTTAATAATGAAAACTCTCTCTCTCTCTCTCTCTCTCTCTCTGTCTTCTCTCTCTCTCTCTCTCTCTCTTCAATCTCTTCTCTTTTCTTCTCTTTTCTTCTCTTCTCTCTCTCCTCCTCTCTTCTATTATTTTTTCTCTTGTCTTTCTCTTTTCTTCTCTCTCTCTCTCTCGCTTCTCCTCTCTTCTTTTCTGCTCTCCCTTCTCATCTCCTCTCTTCTCTTCTCTCTCTCTCTCCTCCTCTCTCTTCTCTTCGCTTGTCTTTCTTTTTTCTTCTCTCTCTCTCTCTCGCTTCTCTTCCCTTCTGCTTTCTCTTCTCTTCTCCCCCTTTCTCAACGTAAATGTTATATTTTATTTTATGTCTCTCAGCTTCAATGTTAGTTATGTTTGTTATATGAACAGCATATTTGTAGAATGTCTGGAATAGAGTGAAAGATGTATGATAAAGGGCAGAATGTCAGACGGGCCTGCGTGCCCAATTCTTAACCCTTTTGAAATAAAGATCAATCAATCAATCAATCAATCAATCAATGCCAATGTTAATGACAGCTTTGCCTTGCCTGTCCAAGATAAGTCAAATGTACAGATGCAACTTCATTCCTTTGCATGTCCCTTGCGGAACTTTGCCTCCCAAACAGCACTCCTGTAGGCCTCTCGGTTGTGAGCAAGATGCCCTGCTGCTGCTGCATCCATTTCCAGATCATCAACGATGTCTTGCAGCCATCTTCGTTTCGGTCTTCCTCTTTTTCTTTTTCCCATTATGTATCCTTCCAATACGGTCTTCTCTAAAGTATCATGACGTTTAATGTGTCCAAAATATTTAAGTTTTCTCTCTTTAATCAGATGCAACTAGTACAATAATATTTCCATATATATATATATATATATATATATATATAAAACAAGTAATTGTGACTCAAGGTAGATAATCAAATACAATGGTATACCTTTCAAGAACGAGCTCCCATTTTTTTAAATATCTAAACAGAGTGTAGTATATTAAGACACGCTTAATGCCTCGTATATTTATAAACAGTGCTGGATCCAGGCATGAATTAAACAGGATTCAGCCCTATGAGCCTAGCAAGTTTTCTTAAATGTGACTTTCTACTCAGTACTGTTGTTTCTTGTAAATACTGATACTTTTTCTTTTTTAAATACTGTTTCTTTGTTTTAGTAAATACTGTGTGTAGCAAGTTCTTGTTATATGAACACTTAAACACGTGATTCTTAATCACTGATTAACGTACTCGGGGTAGGGTTTAGAGTAAGGATTTTGGTGTAGTTTGTTCTTTAGGTCTCCATGTGAGTAAACGTCGCAAGGTTAAATGTCGCGTTGTTAAATGTAGCGTGATTAAGTGTCGCGTTGTTAAATGTAGCGTGATTAAGTGTCGCGTTGTTAAATGTAGCGTGATTAAGTGTCGCGTTGTTAACTGTAGCGTGATTAAGTGTCGAGTTATTAAATGTAGCGTGATTAAGTGTCGCGTTGTTAAATGTAGCGTGATTAAGTGTCGCGTTGTTAAATGTAGCGTGATTAAGTGTCGCGTTGTTAATGTAGCGTGATTAAGTGTCGAGTTATTAAATGTAGCGTGATTAAGTGTCGCGTTGTTAAATGTAGCGTGATTAAGTGTCGCGTTGTTAAATGTAGCGTGATTAAGTGTCGCGTTGTTAAATGTAGCGTGATTAAGTGTCGCGTTGTTAAATGTAGCGTGATTAAGTGTAGCGTTGTTAAATATAGCGTGATTAAGTGTCGCGTTGTTAAATATAGCGTGATTAAGTGTCGCGTTGTTAAATGTAGCGTGATTAAGTGTCGCGTTGTTAACTGTAGCGTGATTAAGTGTCGAGTTATTAAATGTAGCGTGATTAAGTGTCGCGTTGTTAAATGTAGCGTGATTAAGTGTCGCGTTGTTAAATGTAGCGTGATTAAGTGTCGCGTTGTTAAATGTAGCGTGATTAAGTGTCGCGTTGTTAAATGTAGCGTGATTAAGTGTCGCGTTGTTAAATGTAGCGTGATTAAGTGTCGCGTTGTTAACTGTAGCGTGATTAAGTGTCGCGTTGTTAAATGTAGCGTGATTAAGTGTCGAGTTATTAAATGTAGCGTGATTAAGTGTCGCGTTGTTAAATGTAGCGTGATTAAGTGTCGCGTTGTTAAATATAGGCTAACTAAGTGTTGTGTTGTTAAATGTAGCGTGATTAAATGTCGCGTTATTAAATGTAGCGTGATTAAGTGTCGCGTTGTTAAATGTAGCGTTGTGAATTGTAACGTGATTAAGTGTCGAGTTGTTAAATGTAGCGTGATTAAGTGTCGATTTATTAAATGTAGCGTGATTAAGTGCTGCGTAGTTAAATATAGGCCAATTAACTGTTGCGTTATTAAATGTAGCGCACTTATGTGTCGTGTGGTTGAATGTCGTGTAATTAAGTGTCGCGTGGTTAAGTGTCACCAAACCTAAACTGTTATGTGAGGCTATGGAGCCGGACAAAATTATAAGTGTGTTCATTTGAAAATAATTTGTAATTTTCGCTTTCCAAAAATCCTCTTATTGCATAATTAGAAGGCATACATTGTGCGTATATGTGTATATATGTTTTCAAATTTTCTTTGTTGAGCAAAGGCCCTCCAGTGATACACATCATTGTGAAAAAAGTAAAGTAAAGATAGTCCCATAGCATTTCAAATGCCGTAGGGGGTGAAGCGTTAGAGACCTCATTATGCTGGGTCATCAGCGTATGAGGTAGGGTGACCAGTTCCTTTCCTCGCTGCCTTTACTTCCCAGATTTTCTCTGGTACCCATTTTACGAGGCTGGGTCGACCTCAGGGCCGTATTGGTCGGAAAAAAATCCCGCTCAGCTGGGGATTCGAACCCTCGACCATTTGGTTGCTAGACGAGTGCTCTAACCACTACGCTAGCCGGCCCCCTACATCATTGTGAAGCCTTCTTTATTCCAAAAGTTCTTGATATGTTTTATTAGGGCGACCTTGAGCCAGCAATGTTACGTGACCCACGACCCATTAATAATATGAAAAAAAAACCCATTAAATTCTACAAAATTATTTCCCCGAAGAGTAGTGAAAACAGTGAAACTTAAGTCTGAAAAAAAATTTTTTAATAAAAAAAGGTGGGGGGGGGAGCGTTTCCCTGTAATCATGTATATTTTTAAAACATTATTATTATTATTATTATTATTTTATTATTTTCTCGTATCTTTTGGCGACCACACCTCAGACACCTTATTCCTCCCCTCTTCTACCCCTCCACCCAAATCTCCACCCCCTCCCCCGATTTACAGTGGTTGCGATCTGAGGCTGGGAGCCTCACCAAGCCTAAGTTTAGAACCTCACCAAATCTAAGTTTAAAGCCTCACCAAGTCTAAGTTTAGAACCTCACCAAATCTAAGTTTAGCGCCTCACTAAATCTAAGTTTAGAATCTCACTGAATCTCACCAAGTCTAAGTTTAGGATCTCACTAGATCGAAGTTTAGAGCCCCACCAAGTCTACGTCCAGCACTCTCTACTCCTCTTTAGCCGCAACGACAAGCTGTAACAGCTTGTATCTATGTCACAGAGTAGCGCTCGTTTGGCATCTTCGAGGCCATGGGCACGAGCGATAAGCTTTTTCATCTCGTCGCTCGGAGTCTACAATATGAGAACCACTGAGTCTGATACGCTGTGAGACTTATGATGATAAGAACAAGGCAACCTGGAAAGAAAAAAAAAACAAAAACTGAGAAATCCGAACAGGGACAAATAGAAAGGGGGAGGGGGGAAGGGGAGGGTTCTCAGTTGCGTTTACTATCCCAAAGAATTGATGGATAACTCCCATCAGCTGAGTTAGATAAAACGTGGAAATCCAAGAGCATACAGGAATTTGTGACAAGAATTTTTAAGTGGAAAAAAGAGTTGCTGGTCAAATATGCTGGTCGTGAAAAGAAAGGAACAATCTGAAGAGAGAAAACAGAGAGAAAAAAAGAACAGAATAGACTCAAGGTTATATGGAAATTATACAAAACATTGCACCGAAAGAAAATGAGAGAGAAAGAGAGAGAGAGAAGATGGAGAGAGAACTGGGTGGAATACATTGAACTCAGAACAAAGTCAGGACGGCAAGAACTTTTAGGTTTTTTTAAGAAATGAGGAACTGGCCTGCAGGTTTCATGTAAGTTTTAGTAAGTTAGGAGGAACTAGCTACAGAAAGTTATAGTATATTCGGAAAGTACCTGAAATGTCATAGTCTGGTTAATCCTTCCATCAGAACTGTCATAGGCTGGTTAATCCTTCCATCAGAACTGTCATAGGATGGTTAATCCTTCCATCAGAACTGTCATAGGATGGTTAATCCTTCCATCAGAACTGTCATAGTCTGGTTAATACTTCCATCAGAACTGTCATAGGATGGTTAATCCTTCCATCAGAACTGTCATAGGATGGTTAATCCTTCCATCAGAACTGTCATAGGATGGTTAATCCTTCCATCAGAACTGTCATAGGATGGTTAATCCTTCCATCAGAACTGTCATAGGATGGTTAGTCCTTCCATCAGAACTGTCATAGGATGGTTAATCCTTCCATCAGAACTGTCATAGGATGGTTAATCCTTCCATCAGAACTGTCATAGGATGGTTAGTCCTTCAATCAGAACTGTCATATGCTAGTTAATCCTTCCATAAGAACTGTTGAAGGCTAGTTAATCCTTCCATTAGAACTGTTAAAGGCTAGTTAATCCTTACATCGGAACTGTTAAAGGCTAGTTAATCCTTACACCAGAACTGTTAAAGGCTAGTTAATCCTTACACCAGAACTGTTAAAGGCTAGTTAATCCTCACACCAGAACTGTTAAAGGCTAGTTAATCCTTACACCAGAACTGTTAAAGGCTAGTTAATCCTTACACCAGAACTGTTAAAGGCTAGTTAATCCTTACACCAGAACTGTTAAAGGCTAGTTAGTTTCTGTCAATCACAATCTTTTCCTGTGAGAGGGCGAGGGTGGGAGGTTGTGGGAGGGGGGGTGGTGTTCATGGCCCAGAGGATGTTTTTCATGTTTTAAGGATAGGCCTAGAAAACTCTGACCCGGGGGGGGGGGGGGGTAGGTGGGTTAGGGCGCAGAGAGATTATGTGGTGAATGAGAACAGATAGAAGAAAGGGGATAGGGAAGAGATGTGTTGTGGCAGCTTACAGTATTCCTGTCTAGAAACACTGAAAACAGCTGAAATCAACGTGTTAGAAACAGACATTAAAACATGTTTTCTCCCAGACGAAATGATTGGTTCCCGAGTTTGAACAGGCAGTTAGATTAAAAAGTGCGAACAGGAAATGAAACTAATACAAGTAAAACACCGACCATGTAGAAAATAAAAATAAAAGAATAAATAAAACGAAATGGCATAAAATATAAAAGGGGATTATTTTGAAGAAATCTGAAACAAAGAAAGCAGTATGAGGATCTGAGCCGTCTACAAGACCTGGCCTAACAATACGGTACGTGAATGTGCTGTGTCAGCACGGGGTGGGACAGAAATAGACTGTTTACGCTAGGAAACAGACAGAGAAACACGCGGTTCCATCGTAAACAGGTAAGTCATGCAGGATAAACGGTCTAGTTTAGGCTAGTACGGGCTTGATGAGAGTAATACTGTGATGTAGTTCTCGCTGCATCTCTGCCAGAGGTTTTAGGCTTGTGTGTTTTGAGTCCTTCAAGGTTCGACTATAAGATATTTTCTGATCCGATTTACAACCGAGCTGAAATGTAGGATTCCAGCAAAAAGTATTTGAGGGCGAAGACGCTCTTCTCAAACTGAATGAGAGTGCCCAGGGACTCATACCTGACAAAAGATGGTCAAGACCCTACTCTGCCTCTCAGTGGTGCCCCTTGAAACAGACATAAGTCTGGCCAAGTGAATAGAGGATAGCAATGAGAAGATGAACCCAGTGCTAACAACACTCGGGCCGAAGTCGGATGTGCTGGGCCGAAGGCGCGTAATTTTGACAAAGCCCAGCCAATGGCGTTTTGAAGGAGAACGACGTAAACGGCTGTGGACGACCTGCGCTTGAGTCAGGGGTGTACGACCTTGACCGAAGCGTAATCGTCCACGTGACATGGTAGTGGTTCCGGGATTAGTGTGGGACTGATCATTTTTTTTTTTTTGTTTTTGGCATTATCCTTATCGAGGTATGGCTGGGCAATGTTATGTTTTAGTTGTGCTTAAGGCTGTGCTATAATTTTCTGTATATTATTGTGATTGTTTTGTTATGTTCTGCCCATGCCAATTCACGTGGTGTAGATTGTTTAGTGTGAATTAAATTGTGATGTAAAGTTCGCGTTATTACGTGCGGAGATAAAATATTATGTCTATAATTGTGATTATTCTGCATATTGTATTGGTAACTTGTATAATTTTCTTATATGCTCTTTATGTAGATTGACCGTGTGTTTGCATCAAAATGTATGTCATGGTAGCGAAGATTAAAGTGCAGTTGCACACATATTCGTGGTAGTGGCCACATGTAGGCCGCAGAGAGTTCAGGACCTTAGGTCCATATTGTTCGTAATGTTAATATATCAGACCTCATCCGTTATCATTCTTGAGTTATTTTGCAGCGTCATTGATTGTGTATCCATTGCTTTTTCATTATTGATGAGTAATGTCCTGATGTCATGTTGATTTGTCAATGCCAGTTTGCTTGTGGTTGTTGTGGTTAAATTGTGCGATTAAACTTGGTGTATTATTGAATTCATACTTAGTGATTTGTATTGCGTGTCATATGTATAATTGTACTGATTACAATGCTTAAGCTGATTTATACACAATTAGCAAACAACAAGCCAAGGAAGGGGAACTTGAGTTGGTGGTCTAATGGGGGAGTTAGATTGTCCTCTAGTACTGTAATACATGCCAAGAGGGTTGGTGGTCTGTAAAATGTTCCTCCAAATGTTGATGCCATGTGATAATAGAAATTTTACACGACGACTAAGAAGAAGAAGAAGAAAACAATTCAAATTTTGTGAAATGTCGGATTTTCCCTTGAAATCTCAAATAATTCATTTCTCTGATCCGCAAGAGAAAAAAAACAAATTGATGAGAAATTTTGATAGAAAAAAATTGGAAGGAAATTACTGAATAATTTAAAATATGGATTGGATTAAAAATATGCTACCTCTCATTTTATTTAAATTTTGCCTAAATATCGTTCTCAGCATTTCTTCTTATATGTGAGAAAAGATCTGCCAACACTGCCAGTGTTCTTTGGAGGGAAGGAGTTCAAACATAGTTTAAGGATATGTTTTTTTCTTTTTTCTTTATTCCACATTTTAAAAAAATCTTTCATCACTACATGAGAAATAACAACTAACAAACCATTTCTACAGTCTTTTCCTTGACGCAGTATACGGTATACGGTACTGTATGAGTTTTCACGTTTTTATTTTGGTTTGGGTTGGTTGCAGAGTCTATATCGTGAGGTGGTTTATCTTGTTTGTTTTTTTTTTTTTTTAATTTAATGTGTTCTTTTTGAAAGAGAAAGAGAGATAGACAAGATAGAGAGAAAGAGAGAGAGAGAGAAAGGGAGAGAAAGAAGAGAGAAAGAAAGAAAGAGAGAGAGAAAGACAGAGAGAAACAAAGAGAGAGAGAAAGAAAGAAAGAGAGAGAGAAAAAGAAAGTGAGAGAGAGAAAGAAAGAGAGAGAGAGAAAGGGAGAGAGAGAAAGAGAGAGAAAGAAAGAGAGAGAGATAGATAGAGAAAGAAGAGAGAGAGAAGAGAGAGAGAAAGAGAGAGACAAGGGCAGTGAGAGAGGGGAGTGTATAATTTAATTGCCTTCAGAGAGTATTTGTAATCAACACCAAGGCAATACGACGCGTGGAATGAGGAAAGAAAAGAATTATACAATCAAAATATACAGAACAGGAATAAAATGTAGAAATAATAATCAACCAGAAATACATATCAAAATAAAAGGGCACAAAGAACAACCCTGAACAGAAAACAAATAAGAAAAGATTGCCTTTTTCTTGTATTAAAGGAAAAAAAAACAAGAAACCACAAAGAAGTCTACATTGTACACGTCTCCCATATCTTTACCTGCAACATGCGTACAGGTAGCTTGTATTAAAGTTTTTAAAATCTGAAACTTCAGATGCCAATACAAAGCCTTACAGACATTTTTTTTTTTTTACATTTTCTTTCACAGCCATTGTCTTGTCTTGTCTTGTCTTGTCTTATCTTCTACCTCCCTGAAGCAGTGAACTCTTGTTCTTTGTTCTCAGAAGCTGATGTTGTTCTGTGTTCTCCGCAGCTGATGTTGTTCTGTGTTCTCCGCAGCTGATGTTGTTCTTTGTTCTTCGCAGCTGATGTTGTTCTTTGTTCTCCGCAGCTGATGTTGTTCTGTGTTCTCCGCAGCTGATGTTGTTCTTTGTTCTTCGTAGCTGATGTTGTGGAAGTGGTGACACACAGCATCGTCTCGGCTTAGGACCAGGTGATGTTGGGTATTTTTTCAGTCCTTGAGTGGACCCGCAGGGGTTTGGGGGGGGGGGGGTGTGCAATGCTTCTTTAGCAGACTCCACCACCATTGGGACTATGGTGATCCATTTCTCGTTAGCTAGGCTAGGCCTGCTACTGAGTGCAGCAACGGAGGGGTGTGGTATGGTCTTGGCCAGTTATGATTTGTCAACCCTGGCTATATGGGTCGCTGAATGCTAAATATGACAGCGCCTTCGCCGTTAGAGAGACTTCACGTGGCGGCAGAATTAATCAGGAACATTAAGCAGACAGGATAAACATGAGATGGAGATTACAAATTAAGAAGAAAGGGATGGGCGTACAAAGAAGATTAAACAAAGGGAGGAAATCTTGGGGAGATTAGAAAATTAATTTTTATACTTGCCTTGTGTTAACTCCCTGTAACTGCGAGCTGGTGTTCTTTGCAGTCGATGATGTGGAGCTGTTGGGATACAGCATGGTATCGGCGTGGGAGCTGGTTATGGCAGCTATTTGTTAAGGTCCCGGAGTACAGCTAAAAAGCAGGGTGTGTGCAATGCTTCTTTAGCAGACTGACAACCACGGGGGCTATGGCGATCTCTGCCCTATTAGCCAGGCTATGTTGGGTGTACCAATGGAGAGGTGGGACAGAGTCTTGGTCAGCTATGGTTCACTAACCCTGACGCTAGCATATCAGCTATGGATCGCTGATTTGCCTAATCGGAGAGCGTGTTCAATCTCATTAATTCTTGTAAATCTATCAAGAAGAAAAAAATGTAACAGTACGGAGAACTGTTTGAAATCTATGAAAGTGGATGAAAGCAGGCATATCACCAAACTATGAGCGCGGTATTTAATGAAAACAAAACAAAACAAAACAAAAACTGGAAGTGTAGAATCGGTCACCTCTGCCAAGGAATCTCTCAACCTAGAAAAGTGCAGGATCCTGTTTTTATGCCAAAGAAAGGTGAGCTGATGAGGAAAAGAGAAACATGGAAGTACACACTTTGAATGTGCTCAGAGCAAGCTATTAAGTAGAAAACAACACGCCGAAGAAAAAGAACCTGACCACGTGAAACTCTAAAGAGGACGCTGTTAAGAGAGGCAAAATTAGTAGGCATAAAATCCCTTGATGAGGTTCAAAAGCTCGCCGAAAACAGAAAAACTTGGCAAACTACCATGCGAGCCTTATGTGACGTCTGGTAATCAATGAAGACGAAGAAAGCTCCACTTAGGGCCGTAGCATCTAAACTCGACCTCTAATATCCAGGATACTTAGGGCGGGGCATCTGACAGGAATTTTGTTTGGTGGTGAACATTTAATTTCGGACCCTCTGTCCTAGCCCGCGTTTTGTCTCTGGGGTCCTCATGCCCATCTTAATTGGTGTTCCGGGCCCTCTTTTGCTCTCCAGGCCGAAAACATCATGGACAAGCAGCACTCCCTTCTCCTCGGGCCTGAATCAGGGTGCTATACAAACATCATCATCATCATCATCGTGATAGACAATGCGGAATTCGCGCGTCTCCACTGATTTCGTTCTTTGATATTTTTAATGGTTTGTAAAGCCACTGCGTTACACTGTCCATGATTTCTCTTGCTCTTCCCCTGCATCTCTATCCATCCTGTTGTTAATGATGTTTTCAAGCCCTCCTCTTCTCATTAACCGTTCCTATCGTCTGTCAAAGATTTTTTTCACAAGCTTCCAACAACTGGCATACATTTTGTTGCCGGTTAAATAACACAAGTCGTATGTTTTTCACGTTATTTGAAATTCTCTTCATAAATTTAAATTTGACTTCACAAAGTGGGAAATTTTACAAGAAAATAAGAATTAACAGACAAACGAAGATGTAAATAAGCTAAAATTATTCAGGATTCGAAAAGGTCGTATGCCCAATGATTGATGGCTGCTGTTTTCTTATGGATTTAATTAGATTCCTTTCTTCATTTCCTTTCGTTGGACATGCCCGTATAACAGGGATGAAGAATTAGAAATAAAATACAAATAGGACAAAATAATGAAGAGCAGAAAATAAAATGTTCTCAGACGATTACAGAACGAGAACCACTGAAACAGTACAACTACGTCAGAGATTCTCAGGTAGAGGGGAAAAAAAACCCCAAGAGGTCTCTCTGACATTTTAAGGAAAAAGAAAAAAAAATTGGTTTCCGTCTATAACGAAGTGAAGGTGCGTATAACGGTTGTAGTAAAGCACTGATGATGACAAGGTAATGATAGTTTGATGATGATTTCTCTATTATAAACCCTTGAAGACTACAAATAATCGTGAAGGGCTTTCCTGCAGAATGTCAGCGTACGCCTCTTTAGAAGTGTTTCATCTTGTCTCCTTATGTAGCTCTGTTTTTTTAGTTTTTTAATGGGTGTGAGTTCGGTTCTTTGAGAACTCTTTCCAGGTCACATGACTAATATCACGTGCGCAGTTTTGAGGCGTGTGAAAGTCTTATCCGCTTTAGTTATTGATAGGTTTTTCTAGATGTGTAGAATTAAAACCAGATTTCTGTGGCCTTATGGACGCTGGCACGTAGAAGCATGTACCCGTGCACAAAGGCAACGTGCACTCTAAATTTTTAGCCTGTGAGCAACCATACTATTTTTTAAACACATCTTGCAAGCGAATTTGACCCCTAGCACTACATTTCATAAATATCCTTTGAACTTCTCATAGAAAATAAATAATGAATTTTAAATTAGCTAAACAAACTCATGTAGCACAGCTGTATTTTTCTTGAGCTCTACTACAGCACAGAGTAACATCACTAAGAAGGAAAAATCAAAGCAGCAATTTTATTTTCTGTCTGTGGCATTATTCTTTTGTGTGTGCTCGCGCCGCGCAGCTTAGAGTGAAGATTGCACGCGGACCAAATCAAGGTTTGTTGTACTGGGAGCAGGGCACTATTTTCATGGGCCTTACATCAGACATAGAAAATGACAATTTCAATGTTTTTTTAAGTAGTTCATAAGAAGTTGGTTCGTATCTTCATTTTGTCTAACGAGGACTGGAAGGGTAATCGCCGACGTAATATTCATATGGGTGGAGTCTGCTCAGAAGTTTATTTCTTGGGTTCATTCAGATTCCAAAAAGCCTCCCATCCTGCACCCAAAAATCCCTTGGTCTACATCAAAGATTCCCCCCCCCCTCCATCCTATAAACTCAAAACCGTCACAGTCTGCATCCAAAATCATCCATACTACACTCAAAACGCCCTAGCCTACACTCAGAACCGTCCCATCCTACACTCAAAACCGCCCCTGCCTACACCCAGAACCGTCCCATCCTACACTCAAAACCGCCCCTGCCTACACCCAGAACCGTCCCATCCTACACTCAAAACCGCCCCAGCCTACGCCCAGAACCGTCCCATCCTACACTCAAAACCGCCCCTGCCTACACCCAGAACCGTCCCATCCTACACTCAAATCCACCCCTGCCTACACCCAGAACCGTCCCATCCTACACTCAAAACCGCCCCAACCTACACACAGAACCGTCTCATCCTACACTCAACCCCCCCCCCCCCCATCCTACAGTACCTAGAACCGTCCCATACACTCAAAACCACCCCAGCCTGCACCCAGAACCTTTCATGAATGTACGAGCTACACGATCATGGAAGAGTCTGTTTCTGGGAACGCAGGCGCTCCCTCAGCAGCGGCCGCTTGTTCAAACAAACAATACGATGCCCAGACCGAGGCCAGGGAATGTTTAACCGATTATTATCTTTAGGAATAACAAAAATGTTCAAGGAAGAAAATATGAGTATTCCTTTTTCCCATTAGCAGCCACGTTGCTGAGGTTAAGCCCATACTCTTGAATTTTTTTTTCAACCAATAACTGACAGTCTTCTCATATTCACGACTGCGCGGGGGGAGGTGGGGAGGGGAAGTTTACCTTCTCTCCATCCTGATTCTTTTTTTTTTCCTCAGTCATTTTGCTTTTCTTGACAGGATGACTCCGCATGAGAACGTCCGAAACTTATGTTCTGTAGAAAGAGTTAACAAACTTTTGTTGTAGAGAGTGTTCATAAACTTATGTTGTAGAGAAAGTGTTAACAAAATTTTTTGTGGAAGAAAGTATTAATAAACTTATGTTGTAGGGAAAGTGTAAACAAACTTTTGTTGTAAAGAAAGTGTAAACAAACTTTTGTTGGAGAGAGTGTTAACAAACTTATGTTGTAGTGAAAGTGTTACCAACTTTTGTTGTAGAGTGTTAACAAACGTACGTGTAGAGAAAGTGTTAACAATCATATGTTGTAAAGAAAGTGTTAACAAACTTTTGTTAGAGAAAATGTGAACAAACTTATGTCGCAGAGAAAGTGTTAACAAACTTATGTCGTAGAGAAAATGTTAACAAAATTATGTTGTAGAGAAAGACGCACAATACAAGAAAGCAAGAAAGACATGGGTTGAGGTATTCCGACTTGTTCAAGGCAGGATTGGCCAGGGAAACCTTTGTTGATGCCTTATGCTCTTTTGGGAGTACAGAGGACTAATGATGATGATGACAATACTAACAGTCATCAGTAATCATTCGCACGATTTAATCATTGACATGATTTTATCATTTAAATATAAACCGTGTTTGGCGTGTTTGGGGGGGGGGGAATACACAATCATACAAACCCACTGTCAGACCTAGCAAAAGTTAAAATAATAATAATGACAATAATAACATTAACAACGATAGAAACAAAGGGACTGCACAGTAAAAACTTTGTGGTATCTCGTAAGGAGTATTGTAAAAGAAAGACTGTTCTGTGCCATGTCTAACTGGAGAGGAGAGATTCTTGTGTTCTTTACATAAATATTGAAAGAAAAATTCACATTGAATGCACTGAGAACAAGTTAAAACAATAGTTGAATAAAATATCAAATTAACCAACATTCGAGAGCAAATCGAGGGCTAGGAACTTCCCCCAAGGCTACTCAACATTCCGATATTTGCTTGATAGTTCCACCGGGCGACTAGATACATTTTCTTAGTGTGAGCATTCTGGCGTATAAATTGTCCCTTCAGTCTGTCAAGTTCCCACTTAAGTAAGCGAGGGTGGTGAATATGTGTCTAAGATTTATGTCTTCGTTTCCGCTTACGGAAATCCGTAGCAGAAGTGGATGTGTCTCAGTGGAAGAACGCGATAAATCCCACATGGAGCTTAGAAAGTCGAATGTGAGATGAAACAGGGCATTAGGGAAAAAAATTAATTAGTTTTCATAACAAAGAGGAACCTGACCCATCTACGAGAGGGTATATTCTTACCGAAGCGTAGGAGTAGTTCTGACCAGCTTCAGCATATACACACACGTGAAGATATATATTAAGTTTCGTCGTAAACGACACTGTGTTACTGATTTGAAATGGTAAAGACTTTTATTTGGATACAAATTAGCCCAGTTGGACTATCTGCCCTTTTGCTGATAATGCATTTTTTTAAAAAAGAAAGTACATCATCTTAATGTTCACGAAGTGTGATTTCTGGCTTCACCACTTTCAAGGTCTGCAAAGTGATCATCATCATCATCATCATCATCATCATCTTCTTCTTCTTTATCATCATCATCACTAAAAAATCAATGCATACTAGTTGAGTTGAAATATTGACCCGATTAAGATATTTCTTTTGTGGTTTCTTTAAGCGAGATTCTATCTATCTATCTATCTATCTACCTATCTATCTATCTATCTATCTATCTATCTGTCTGTCTATCTATCTGTCATCTGTCTGTCTGTCCGTCTGAGTTTGAGTCCCAGCAGTGGGTTTTTTTTTCATGTACACACCAAAAAGACCTTTGGATCCACCCAGCCTCTAAAAATTGCCAGAGAAATCAGGGAAGGTAGTTGCCGCCAGACGTGAGACTGACCTTTTCACACTTTCACGTGTCGAAGGTCATGGAAATACGATCCTAACACTCTATCTCCAACATGCCTTAATGATATGGTAATGGAAATTTCTCCCTTATTTTATATATTATGATTCGAAGTCTATATTGAGGGCAAGTTAGCTTGTGATAGGTGATAATAATGATGGTATGACATAGTGTATGTTATTATATTTTCCTAAAACAAAACATATTTTTCTGTTTCATTCTTTCTTTCTCAACGGTCTGCCATTTAACGTGGTTATATTTGTCTGCTTGTAAACAACGATGCTGGGTGTAACCTTTGACATTTGCTCTGCCTATTTAAACTTCAAGAACAAACGAGTTACAAACGCCCTGCGAAGGCCTGCGAGTCAAGAATCTAGTTAAGGTCTGTCAACAGTGTATCCGCTCTAGACAGTTCGTGGTGTCTACCACTTTGTCAATGTGAGTCTTCCCAGAAGCCGCTGATGTTGTAGTGTTGATATGAAGAAAGCGGAAACACAGACGGATGTAGTAGATTCCGTGACCGCTGTACTGTGTTTCATTTCTTTATCACAAATAGGAAGACATTGTGAGCGCCTGGTTTGACCCAGATACGCGGTGGAGTTGAGTCTTAACTCTCCCACTACCGTAAGCCACTTTAGATGGCTTTTGGAAAAAGATTGACAAAAACTAAAAATAGCTATACCTATTAGGTGTTGTTCTTGGTTTATGGTATCTAACATTTAGACTACTAGAGAAACTGCGTGGTGATTTTCTGGCTTCCAAAATGGGGGCCTGTTTTTATTATACATTTTTTTGTGCCGTCTTGAAATTTTGTGTTTGTCAGAGAATCAGTTAAGATCGTATCTTCTCGCTCTATCTGGACGCAGTGTCTTTTGGTTGTACTGATCAAGTGTTATTAAAAACTGTGACAAATGAAGAGTGGGCCTAGATACAGTTTAGCTTCTGTCATTATTTTGCATCTTTTTCTCTTAATCGTTTCTGTCATTATCTCTTCTTTTTAAAGTGCTATATATATATATATATATATATGAGGAAAACTCAAAATCTTATTGTCTGTCAAGTGTTTCCAAAACTTTTTTTTTCTGCTTGGATCGTGCCCCACTTCAACGCTACAATCTGATGGCCAACACCCCCTCCCTCCCTCTTCCCTGCATTTAACAGTCACCAAGTTCTGAAACAAAAGCATAATATAAATACATTTTAATTACTTTCTAAAACACACTTTCTACATTGGATACACTTCCTACATTGGGAAACACTGGCCTATAATTATATATCAGAGTAGAAAAATGATTTCTTACCTTCAGCTCTGAGAAATAAAGTAAGTGACAATGTCTAGGATCACTGCAGGCACTGGAAGTACAACATGAATTTAATATAGACATTAATGGTGTGTGAGTATGTGTGAGTGAGAGAGAGAGAGTGAATGGAAGAGAGTGAGTGAATGAGAGAGAGAGAGAAAGAGTGATAGTGAGAGAGGGAGTGAGTGAGAGAGAGAAGAGAGTGATAGTGAGAGAGAGTGCGTGAGTGAGAGAGATAGTGAGAGAGATAGTGAGAGAGTGAGAGAGAGAGCAGAGAGTGATAGTGAGAGAGAGTGACTGAGAGAGAGAGTGAGAGAGAGAATGAGATACAGAGAGAAAGAGAGTGATAGTGAGAGAGAGAGAGTAAAGAGAGAGAAAGTGAATGAGATAGAGAGTGAGAGAGGATGAGTGAGAGAAAGAAAGAGAGTGATAGTGAGAGAGAGTGATAGTGAGAGAGAGTGAATGAGAGAGAGAGAGAGAATGGATGAGAGAGAGAGAGAGTGAGAGTGAGAGTGATAGTAAGAGAGATAGTGAGAGAGAGAGAGAGAGAGTGATAGTGAGAGAGATTGAAGAGAGAGAGAGAAGAGAGTGAGAGAGAGATGCAACGTTCCCGTTCCGGGACTGGTCCAGAGAAGGTGTGGCAGCAAAACTGTCTATCTCTCTGACTGACACATGTCATTATTCAAAAACTTAAACAACTACCCTTTGATCCCTTTTTTTTTATTTGGGATCAAAAGTTTACACATATGGCTTTGATCAAAGTACACGAGTCACGATCAAGGGAGGTAAAGATGGTTGTTTGTACTAGTCAGATACTTGTGGATTTCGTTTGGTGAGCATTAAAGGTGAACTATAATTTGATTCATAAACAAATCATGTGAATGTTATAGTGACTGTGTCTGATAAGATTCCAGTCTTGTGGTGAATCATATAATATCTCATGTAGTGACATTCTGAAGTTGTGATGTGAACAAGAAGAACGCATATTAATGTGTATTAATACCTTAAGAGTGACCAGGAATACCCAGTGTTGTCATGGAGACAGCCTAAAATAAAAGTGAGAAGGTCAACCTGACCGTAATAAACGAACAATTATGAAAGAACAGTAACTATGAGAAAACTTAAAGTATTAACTCAGAACAGTTCCATGATTATAATAATGATTAGTCTTATAGCAGATACTTATATCAGATACTTGTAACAGATATTGTAGCAGATACGTAGATACTTGTAGCGTATATGGTAGCAGATACTTGTAGCACAAACTTATAACATATACTTGTAACAGATAGTGTAGCAGATACTTAGAAAAGTGTAGCAGATACGTGTAGCAGATGCTTATATCACATACTTGTAACAGATATTGTAGTAAATACTCCCATCAGATACTTGTAGCATATATTTGTAGCAGATATTACATTAGCTACTTGTAGCAAATACAAGTAGCAAATACTATACCCGTTACGGTATGCTATGTAAGGAAGAGGAAAGCAGTAAATAGATTAGTAGGTGTGATGTGCCTGGTGAGGTCTAACTACAGCAAGCAAGCGACGATGTTAATGTTGGTCACATTGTCACGTGACTGAGTTGTTACCGAACCTAGCCATGATAGAGTTTGTTCTTTTTTTTTTAGTAGGACTTGGTGACGGAAGAGTTGTGTGGAAACTAGAGAGTGGAAGTACGCGAGGCCCTTATATATCTACATGAGTGCTGAAAAGTAGTGATTAGACATAGATTTATTTATGTGAAATCTTGGCACTGGACTTGTGTTTGGACCTGTTCTTCAATGTAGAGGTCGCAACTGACTCGCGGTCAAAGTCAGCGTGAAGCGTTCGTTTATATTTGGAGGTCGTTGTATGTTGAGCTGTCACTGATTACAACATAAAAAAATGTAAAGGTAACCCTGTCATGCCTTAAAGGCACATAGAGATATGGTGTTAGTGCCCATATTTTCCTTGACCTGTCAGCACACTAGAGGGTGATATGGTCAGTATCACGCCTGGCTGCCTTTTCCTTCCTCAACTACATAAGAACTCGGGTGTCCATTTCTACAGCGAGTCACCACATATACCCTGGTCAGCCGCTGTACCATTCGTACGTGTACTGTGTACGGGGAAACGTGTACATGCTCAACTAGAGAAATCTACTTCTCCGGAAGTGCAAAGGTCACTTGTTTGAAACTGCTTAATCACAAGTACAGAAGGGTTATATACAAGGGACGTAATCACCATAAACAAGCTCTAATTTTACCATCAAGCGAGTTATCGACCGCAGAGCATGCTTTTTTGCCATTAGCGCAATGCTATTTTTGGAAAACAAGAGCGAGAGAGAGGAAAATGGCAGCGGTCACAAAACGTAGTTTTGATATGATGGCCCTGGCTGAACTAGTACTAGCAGTAGCGCTGTTAAGAGCTGAAGTTGTATGTGTAAAAGTAGTGTTAACACAAGAAATGATGGCAGAATTTGTAGAATCATTTTCAATTCAAGTGCCATGCCGCGTGGCGTAGGCGATCATTTCTCTCCACCTTTCCCTGCCTTTAGACTTGATTATGAGATCCGCCGGTAACTTTCTTCCTAGACACACTGACAGCCCATCCAGTAACTTCTCTCTCTCTCTCTCTCTCTCTCTCTCTCTCTCTCTCTCTCTCTCTCTCTGTCTTCCTCTGTCTCTTCTTCCTTCAATTTTTCCAGTTGCCACAGTGTGTTCCAATTTTCCTCTTCTCAGAAAATGTCCTACAAATCTGATCTTTGCTGTAATTTGCCTTTTAACTCCAGCTTCTCTTAAGACTTCTTCGTTATTTTTCTTAGCTGTCATTCAACCTCCTTCTTATGAACCACATTTCCATAACCTCCATTTCTCGTTGTATTCTCTTATTTGTGGCCCATGCTTCACATCCATAAAACAAAATTGACTCGATGTAACATTTAAGTACTCGGAATCTTGTTTCCAGTGATACGGATCTGTTGCACAAGATGTTTCTCATTGTCTGGAATTGCTGACTTGGCCTGAGCACGTCTACTTTTTATTTCGTTGTGACATTTCCCATCAGTTGTCATAATCGTTCCTAAGTATTTGAATCTATCAACTTGTTTCAGTTCTGTGTCATCGATGGTAATGCTACATTTTGGTGGTATTCTTTTCACTTCAGTCTTCTTTTTATTGAGAATGAGACCTTTACGTTTACTTTCACGAACCACGATGTCCAGAAGAGCCTGTAGCTTCTCTTCATTTTTAGCAATCAGGACTGTGTCGTCTGCATATCTTAAGTTGTTATGGTTGTACCTGCCAACTGATATTCCTGGCAAGCTCTCTATATTTCTCATTACGTTTTCGCTGTACAGAAAGAAGAGGTCAGGAGATATAATATGACAGTAATAGATTAGTAATAGCAGTAGTTAGTAGTAGCAGTTAGTAGTAGTAGTACTAGTAGTAGCAGTAGTAGTTAGCAGTAGTATTAGTAGTAGTAGCAATACATATAATAGTAGTAGTTAGTAGTAGTAGTAGTCGTAGTAATAGTAGTAGTAGTAATATTGGCAGTATTAGTAATAGTAGTGATAGTAATACTAGTACATGTAGTGGTACCTGTAGTAGTAGTAGTAGTGGTAGTAGTAGTAATAGTAGTGGTAGTACTAGTAGTAGTAGTAGTAGTAGTAGTAGTAATAGTAATATTGGTAGTATTGGTAGTGATAGTAATACTAGTACATGTATTAATAGCTGTAGCAGTGGTGGTAGTAGCAATGGTGGTAGCAGCAGTGGTGGTAGTAGCAATGGTGGTAGCAGCAGTGGTGGTAGTAAGGGTAGCAGAAGACTAAAGAAGTGGTAGGAAAGTATTTGTTTAGTAGTGGCAGCAGTAAGTGTATGAACAGCGGTGGTAGTGGTAAGTTGGTAATATAACTTCCAAGGACAGTATCTACATGATCGTTTAGCCTACTGAACACCAGCCACGACATACGAACATTGTTTGTTATTAACATTAGCGACCGCAATCTTTAGCAGAGAAATGATGCAGTGCCCAGATTTAAAATTCTGAACTATAGGAAAAAAAAAGTTTTATAAGAGTTATTTTGTTTTTTTTTAAATAAAAAATGTTACCGGCTTCTTCTTCTTCTTCTATCTTCCTGGGAGACTGCCAGTCGATGTGTTGAATTTGTTGAGGCAGAGCATCATGCAGATGGGAGCCGGTTATGGGGGCTATTTTTTATTCACTGTGTGCAGCTAAAAAAGCTTTTTTAGTAGTCTCCACCCGACCGCCATGGCGACTGTGGCGATCCTTGTCTCATTGACAAGGCTAGACCTGTTACTGGGTCTACCAGGGGAGAGACGTGACAGGGTCTTGATCAGCTATGTTTCGCCACCTGTGATGTTAGCACCCCATCCATGGCTGGCTGACTGCCAAAACGGACGAGAGCCCCCTTGCTCTCATAGTAACTCACTCTAGCCAAGAGCTGATAACAACAGCTGCTGCACTAGAACTAAAGTAATAGTTGTGAGCAAAAACAGAAGCAGTGACCAGGGTGCGCGAGTGTGCCCCTGTGTTTAAAATGGCTATTTGTGAGCGAGAAAACCTCATCTTTCAAATCAAGCAATTCCTTCGTAGCAAACAGCTACTTAACAGCTTCGAAAATGTTCCGAGGTATCGAGAAAGCTATATTTCACTTACTTTAAGCACAAATTGATGACAACTGACAAAACAAACAAGGCAGCTGATATATGTATTAATGAGAAAAAACTGGAAGAAGTTGAGAGTTTTGAATATCTTGGATCACTGCTAACTAATAATGGAGATACAATGAGGGAAAGTAAAAGTAGGACATCTATCGCTCTTCAGAAAGTAAAACAACTAAAGAATCTGTGGAGAGGAGCAGACGGAACTACAAAAATAAGATTTTTAAGGACATGCATTTTTCCAATCGCAAAATATGTCTGTGAGACCTGGACACTTAACAAAACAGCTGAGAACACATAATTGCCTTTGAATGTAAATGCTACAGAAGAGTTCTTCAAATATTATGGGCACAAAAAAGAACAAATATATCCATACTACAAGAACTTAATATTGAAGAAGGCTGGCTAGTAACGAGTATTAAAGAGAGAAAACTTAAATATTTTAGACACATTAAACGTCATGATAATCTAGAGAAAACCATCTTGGAATGGTACATAATGGGAAAAAGAAAGAGAGGAAGACCAAGGCGAAGATAGCTGCAAGATTTCGTTGATGATCTGCAAATGGATGCATCAGCAGCAGGCCATATTGTTCACAACCGAGAGGCCTACAGGAGTGCTGTTAGGGAGGCAAAGTTCCACATGGGACATGCAAATGAATGAATGAATGAATGAATGAAAAAACACAGTATTCGGAATTACACAAAGTAACAGTACTCTAGTATCACGAACAGTTCTGCCACTAACAAGGAACTAGTCCTAAATCATGTGACGCAATAGCAAGCCCGGATGTTGTTAGATAATAAATATTTTGTTTCGTAAAGGTAAACATCCTCAAAGCTTTCTTGTAATGTTCTGTTTTCTTTGTTATGAACCATTCTGTTTTCGAGGAGGCAGAATAGATTTTTTGATAAGGCTGGCCGGTTTCCTTCCTATAAGGGATTTGCTTTAGAGCTGCTGTAATTAAATTTATATCTGTGGCAGGAACAGATCATAAAGAAAGAATTAAAAGAAAAAGGAACGAAAGAATGAAGCCTGCATGTCTTTCTATTTGTCCCTGTCTATATTTCTGCCCCCTCCCCGCGTCCGTTTGTGTCTCTTTTGTGCTCCTTTAGGACATGACTCCTGTGAGTCTATGACGTGTTGGCCTCTTTTACTGTTCTTATTTGTTCATGTCAAGTTTCGCAGAGAAAGGAAGGTTACATAATTGATGTTCTTCCTGTTTCGCTGTCTCATCGTCTCCTTGATGAATTCACAAAAAAGGATGCCTCCACTACATAATTATCTGTCCCTTATCGTTAGTTAATTAATTTTTTTTCATTAAAATTTGATAGTGTTAGAGACAGTAGTAAATCCAGTGTCTTCAGCATTTAGTCCTTGCAAAAGAAAAAAGCAAACTTAATACCGTCATAAACATAACAGTGCCTGCAATCACCATATTTTTGTTATCTGTAGAAGGTTTATCGTCGCCCTGACGTATCGCAGCTTTGTTCAATCGACGCTCATAAGCTCCTGATGTACCCAGGAGCGCCATGCTTGTCCGATCTGGCAAATATTAAAACTGCATAAAATAAAAGTAGGAACAACTTTGTTAATTAACGAGGACACAGTTGTGGCGTCCAGGCTTACACCTTAGTCGCAAAATATGCAGAACAAAGAAACAGGGAAAGAAGATAAAGTACAAAATCACGTGAATTCTATGCAGCATAGCATAACAATGGGGGAAAAATAGAAAAAAAGGGAGTACTTAGCTGTGACTTGCAAGAAGTTGTCACCAGGAGCATGCATAGTAGAGTGTTGGAGACTTGCAATGTGTGATAGGTTAGTAGTAAAGAGGGGATCGGGAAAACGATGGAAAAAAAGAGAGAGGGAGAAGGATACAACGATAATTTAGCAGAAAATAAGAGTGAGTGGAATAGATGAATATGTCTGGGGTGGAGGGTTTATGAACTAAGGGGTTCTGGAATATAAGTTGCAGGTGAGGAAAGAGTATAACGTAGCAGAGCATGACTGTGGGTAAAGGGAATGTTAAGCGTAACTGAATTTCGATTTCAGACTCTGTGCTTCCGACGTCCCATATTCCTGTATGTAGCGGTTCTCAAGATCCAGGCGGCTTCTTTGATCAAAATGACATTGTTTGATGGCTTTTACTAGAAAATCAAATTTGCCTCTGTGGTTGGGGCCGTTAGGGATTGGAAGCATTTTAAGGTTTCAAGGAAGGGATTGTCAGACTCAAATTGTTGAATATTAATCATAATATACCTTTGGAACTACACAATCTTGACGAGAGTGAGAGAGAGAGAGAGAGAGAGAGCGAAAGATGGTGTGACTGTGTGTGTTGGGGGTGGGGGTTGGAGGGGAAGGGGAATGACACTCTGACATTTGGTGGAAAGGGTGCATGGGACACAACAAGTTGAGGACCACTATTTTACAGTCCTGATATTTCATTATAATGCTTGTGCTAAATACAAGATACTCGTACGATGTGATAATAAGCTGGGTAAAACATCTTTAATTAACAGCTTTATGACCAGGTTATCATCATCATCATCATCATCATCCAGTGCCCTGGTACCACGGAAGTTTGACTATAGCAATCCTCCAAATTGATCTATCCCTTATTTTCACAGTGCATCGTACCAAGCTCAACCCCGTATATATTTTATGTTGTCCACCAATGGATATTACCGTCGACCTCTTGCTTGCATGTTTCTCTCTAGTATGGTTCTTATTATTGTATTATATCTCTTTATATGACAGAAATAATTTTAACCCTGTGGTTCTAACGCCTTTCCCGTCTCAATTTCCTTTGAAATAGACCTTTTTTTCTTTACGTTTTCTTGACAGTTTATAAACTTATTTAACTACATGTTTTAACTACATCCGTTTTTTTTTTTCTTTCTTTCTTTCTCTGTCCAGGTTACGGCCACAGCACGCCCCAGACAATTGGAGGAAAAATCTTCTGCATGTTCTATGCTCTGTGTGGCATTCCTCTGTGTATCGTCATGTTCCAAAGCGTGGGAGAACGCCTCAACACCTTCGTCACGTTCATAGTTAAGAACTTGCGGAAGTGTTTCAAGCTGAGAAACACGGAGGTCTCACAGACCAACCTTATCTTCATCACGCTAAATTTATCCACGATAGTCCTCACTTCCGGGGCGGCCATATTCGCGCACTTTGAAGGATGGACGTACGTAGACGCCTTCTATTATTGTTTCATCACTTTGACCACGATTGGATTTGGAGATTTTGTTGCCCTCCAAAGAGACGATATGTTGTCCCAGCAGTCGCAGTATGTCGCTTTCTGCTTGATCTTTATACTGTTCGGTCTGACTGTTATATCTGCCGCCATGAACCTCCTTATTCTTCGTTTCCTGACAATGAACACCGTAGATGAGAAGAGGGAGGAAAGAGAGGCCGCAGCAGCTGCCAGGGGGGCTGTGAGATTAGAGGGTGACGTCATCACGGCAAACGGAAGTGTTGTTTCCGGGGCACAGGAGACTCCCGAATATAATGACCTTATTTCTGTGTGTTCTTGTTCCTGTTATAACCTGCGATCCAGAGGGAAACCCAGGTACTCGGTCACTAGAGCACCTGGTAAAATATCACATTTACTTCCAATGCAAGCGGCCACTGCCAAAGAGGACAGCCACAGCTGTACAGAGGACAGCGTCTCGTTCTTACAGTGGCAGAATCTCGCCAAGAAACGAGCCTCGATCTAGTGTTCCGCCATCTGAGTGACTGTTTTTATTGTTGACCAGTTTTTGTTTTTGTTGTTACTATATTTGTTCGTTTTAGAGAGAGTAGATCTGCATTAAAATCAGCGTCTTCAGCATTTAGTCCACGCGAAACTTTACACAAGTGTGATGGTAGTATCTGCACTATACTAGTTTTATTATTTGTGGAAGGATTATCGCTCTGATGCAACGCAACTTTGTTCATCTGAGGTTCGTAACTTCTAGATGTACTCACTCGTCTTCCTTCAGGTAAATGACGTTGTTATGGAGTCTGTTAAGAATCTTGCATCTTATTTGGTGGACATCGATCTATGGACTCGTCTAAGATGTGAGAAATGAGTAAAAGCCATAACAGTCAGCTGTCACCGTAATCTTTCATCAACATCATCATTTCTAGGCGAAAGATGACCCTCCCCCCTCGCTCCTGTAGTATCCGAACAATGAAGTTATTCCTATGACATCTTCCCCATAGCTCGTAATGTTTTCGTTTAGTTTTCATCATGAGAATCAACTTCAGCGTCAGGTTTACACTTTGCGAGCCCTGAGTTATACAAAGCTTGTTAAAAAGTTACATCAGGAGGTGTCCAAGGTCATAAGCTGTATAAAGCTTGTTCAAAAGTTACACCAAGGGGTGTTCAAATCCCTAAGCTATAGCTTGTTTAGCTTGTGCCTAAAACCAGCGCTGATCTAGCTTCCACATATTAGATCGCGCTATAAGATGTTTTTCTCAATAAAATGTCTTAGCTTGTATGTTTCTGTTAGTCGGATTGTCATTAGCAGCTGCCAGTTTTGTGTTCACAGCTCCTCGCATGTTTTATTCGGTTTTTTTTCCATTCACAACAGATTTTATTACAAAATAAACTTTTGAACAGTTTATCCAGAACCTCATGACCTAGCACCCCAGTACATTTTTTGTATACGCGAACCAGCTCCTCTTGGAAGCTTTATAGACCGAAATTAAATTTAAACACTCGAGGCAATTTTTCTTCTACCTGCCACGACGAATACAAGACGCAGTTAAATTTGCAATGCAACATAAAAATTACGGTCGCGATCGTCACAAGTTTGTCTTCAAGACTGGCCTGAGGAAGAACATTAGCCAACTAAAAATGTCAAGTTTTAAATTTGAAGGGTTATTTCTATCAAATCGCAGGCCAAAAAACTGTCACCTTAGGAATGTTAACACTGCAAATTCCCCCCAAATAGAATGTCCCAGATCCTGCAAATGGAAAACGAATCATTCGGAAATTTCGCATTGGAAATTATTTTTTCTGGAAAACATACGCTCTGTGAAGGAAGGGAAGGTCATCGACATCTCCTGCATGTTCTGAAGTTAGTGTTATGATCCCTCTTCATTAACAATTTGATAAAATAATGCACGTATATTCCCTCATTGTCTCATTGCTTTGTGTGTGTGTTTATTTCGAGTGTTAGCAATTCCTGCTTTATTTATAATCTCCTAAAGCTACACACAGAATCCGAAACAGTTAACTCATGCTCAGACACAGCCATTCAGAATGTTAAGTTATCCCCCAAACAGCTTATGACAAATTAATATCAATTATTATAAACTGGGTTATACTCTTTTTGTTTAATATGGCGCGCAAGCAGATAAGTGGTAAGTCCAAGTGTTCCAAGCAGATGATTGGCAGTTTGATTCAGGGCGTGAGGCTCAGTAATTACCCCCCCAGCTGTGACCAAAAAAATATGCCTGTATCTACTCATTAATCTGAGAAATGACAGTCTGTGTAGAAGGTGATTAGATTATCCTTTAGTGTGCTTTGACAGGTCAAAACAAGTATAAGCACCAACACGTTTTTTTTTCTTTAATGTCTCAGTGTCACGGAGCAGGTGAAGAAAAATATAGTTGTAAAAACTATATGCCTTATATACTTGCATAGAATAGTTGAAGAAAAATATGGTTGTAAAAATATATATGTCTTATTTAATTGCATAGAATAAGTGAAGAAAAAATTGGTTGTAAAAAACTATATGTCTTATTTAATTGCATAGAATAGGTGAAGAAAAACATGGTTGTAAAAACTATATGTCTTATATACTTGCATAGAATAGTTGAACAAAAACATGGATGTAAAAACGATATGTCTTATACACTTGCATAGAATAGATGAAGAAAAACATGGCTGTAAAAAGTATATGTATTATATACTTGTATAGAATAGATCCAGAAAACAATGGTAGTAAAAACGATATGACTTATATACTTGCATAGAATAGTTGAAGAAAAACGTAGTTGTAAAGATGATACCTCTTATATACTTGCATAGAATAGGTGAAGAAAAAAATGGTTGTAAAAACTATATGTCTTATATACTTGCGAAGAATATATGAAGAAAAACATGGTTCTAAACGCGATATGTCTTATATAAGTGCATAGAATGGGTGAAGAAATACATGTTTGTAAAAACTACATGTCTTATTTAATTTCATAGAATAGGTGAAGAAAAACATGATTAAAAAACTGTATGTCTTGTATACTTGCATAGAATAGGTCAAGAAATAAGAAGTTGTAAAAACTATATGTCTCATTATTTGCATAGAACAGGTGAAGAAAAACTTGGTTGTAAAAACTATATGTCTTATATACTTGCATAGAATAGATGAAGAAAAATATGGTTGTAAAAACAATATGCCTTATATACTTGTATAGAATAGATGAAGAAAAACATGGTTGTAAAGATGATATGTCTTATATACTTGCATAGAATAGGTCAAGAAATACATGGTTGTAAAACCTATATGTCTCATTATATGCATAGAACAGGTGAAGAAAAACTTGGTTGTAAAAACTATATGTCTAACATACTTGCATAGAATAGTTGAAGAAAAATATGGTTGTAAAATCTATATGTCTTATATGCCACTATAAATAGGTGAAGAAAAACATGGTTGTAAAAACTCAATGTCCTATATATCTCAGTGATACAGAACAAGTGTAGGTCACAGATATACACCTAAGTGGCAAAGAATATGTTACTGAATGTTTGAGCATGAACATGAAACAGATCAAAGTAAAATTCAGCACTATAATGAAACAAATCAAGATTCATTTCAGCACTGACATGAACCAAATCAAAGTACATTTCAGAACCAACATCAAACAAATCAAAGTACATTTCAGAACTAAAAAAACACAACCAACATCAAACACATCAAAGTACATTTCAGAACTAAAAAAACATAAGTACATTTCAGAACCAACATCAAACAAATCAAAGTACATTTCAGAACTAAAAAAACACAACCAACATCAAACACATCAAAGTACATTTCAGAACTAAAAAAACACAACCAACATCAAACACATCAAAGCACATTTCAGCACTAAAAAACACAACCAACATCAAACAAATCAAAGCACATTTCAGCACTAAAAAACACAACCAACATCAAACACATCAAAGCACATTTCAGCACTAAAAAACACAACCAACATCAAACACATCAAAGCACATTTCAGCACTAAAAAACACAACCAACATCAAACACATCAAAGCACATTTCAGCACTAAAAAACACAACCAACATCAAACAAGTCAAAGCACATTTCAGCACTAAAAAACACAACCAACATCAAACAAATCAAAGCACATTTCAGCACCGACATGAAACAAATCAGTTTTAACTTGATCATTATTTCTCCTGTTTGTTGCAATGATATGGAACTAGATTCATTTTTATACCACTTTTAATTTACTTCCTTAATCCTCAAAGAAAAGATTTAAGAACTACTTTACTTAGTTAATTTTTTTTTTAAACTAACCCCCCAAAAAATGTGCTACTATTTATTTTATCTCATATGTTGGAAATAGACTAATAGTAAATATAATTTACTTAGAACAAAAAAAAAAAAAAAGTAAAAATGAATGACTGATATTTGGCCCCTGATATTTTGTGCCTTAAAAAAATTTGAGACACTGTGGAAGAAACATATAAGAAACGACAATAAAGAGTTAATGTTTGGGCATGCTGTTGCAAAGATATTTCTTTTTGCTTGGATGTATGAATGTTCAGTTCTTGATTTATAAGGGAGAGACAGAGAGCTCCTCTTTTTGAGAGATATGTAGTGTGGGCAGTGAGATCTGGATACAGCAAAAAGACCGGATGTGGATCACAAAGTCATAGCCCAGACACAGGATAAATAATCAAAGGAACATAACTCCAAGTAAAGTGATTCTGATTCCACATGTGCTTTTGTCCCCTTCCTCCAGCTAAGAGACCAACGTATCCCAACGAACAAGGGGGCATGGCAGAGAAATCATGTGGACCCCACCAACCCAGTGTGGACACGGAGCAGGACATAACAAGTTAATGATAATTATCAAATATGACATTTTAAAATAAAAATTATAATTACAAAAATATGATTATAGTGGAGTTTCTAACATACTGATATTTAAAAATGCATGCACACACATCATAATTCTCCTACATATTGATAATTCACACAAGCACATCATAAGTTTCTAGCATATATATATATATATGAGTGAATGGTTCCAGATTGAAACAGGCGTGAAACAAGGATGTATACTGTCTCCCTTACTTTTTGGGATTACAATAGACTTCATAATGAAAAAATGCTGCACAGGTAACACAGGTATTGACTGAGTACATGGGACCCAACTAGAAGATCTTGATTTTGCTGATGACATAACTCTTATCAGTAATAATGTGAATTCCATGCAAGAAAAAACAGATAGCCTGTCTTCACTGGCTAGCAAAATAGGACTTGAAATTAAAAAGGACGAAACAAAAATAATGAAAATTCCCATCAATCAAAATGGAAAAATACACATAGAAGGGACAGATATTGAAGAAGTCAACCAATTTGCATACCTTGGCAGCTACATAGACCAGGATGGTGACACTAGAAAGGAAGTTAGGATCAGAATTGCAAAAGCAGCATCAATCTTCAAGAATCTTGAGAACATATGGAATTCAAAAGTTATAAGCACAAAAACCAAGTTAAGACTATTCAATTCAAATGTAATATCCACCCTCATTTATGCATGCGAAAGCTGGAAAACAACTAAAGAAATAGAAAAGAAATTAGACTCTTTTGAAAACAAATGCCTAAGGAAAATTCTTGGCATCAAGTGGAATGAATTCAAGAACAATGCAGAGATAAGACAGATGACTGAACAACAACCAGTCTCATGGGTGATCAGGAAAAGGAGATGGACATATGTTGGTCACTTGATGAGAAGAAATGATCAGAGAATCCCAAAACAAGCTATCAAGTGGAACACAACAGGCCGAAGAAAAAGGGTCAGACCGCGTGAAACTCTGAAGAGGACATTATTAAGAGAGGCCAAGCTAACAGGCATAAAATCCTTTGATGAGGTTGAAAGACTCGCCGAAGACAGGAAAAATTGGCGAACTACTTTACGAGCCCTATGTGACGTCTAACGGCACGGGAAGGATATAAGATATAAGATATATATATATATATATATATAATATATAAATATATATATATATGTCACAACAGCAAGAAGACAGATCATAGAATAAAAGAGCATATATCGGCTTGGAACAGGTCTAGTTATATATGGGCATACCAGCATCATATCCCATATATATTCAATGGCACACAATCTTCTTTTTTTATTATTATTATTATTGTTTTTTGTTTAGACGACTAGAAAAGATGGAAATAATCTAACAGTTTACAGTTCAATATCAAAAACAAACATAGTAACGATATCATTATCACATTTTGTACAAATATCACTACATTGTGATAAGCATTCCTTATTTGCTGGGTACATCTCCTTCCTACCCCATTCACCCCCAAATAATGTTAAAGTCTTGTGTAAACTTTCAGTGAACAGAAAGGCCTTACTTTGAACATCAAAAAGACAGAGACTATGATTATATCTAAGAAACAGAATCCACCAGCATGCAGTATTAAATTAAACGGAACTATTCTAAAGCAGGTGCAGAAATTCAAATACCTTGGATCAGTAATAACTTCAGATGGGAAATGCAGAACAGAAATTAGGAACAGAATAGGCCAAGCAAAGACTGCATTTCAGAGAATGAGAAACATATTGACCAACACATCCTTATCAATGAATGTTAGAAAACGAGTACTAAAATGCTATATTGAACCTATCTTGTTATATGGAAGTGAATCATGGACAATAGGCAAGTCTGCACAAAAATCATTGGAAGCAGCAGAAATGTGGTTTATTAGAAGAATGTTGCGAATCCCCTGGACAGCAAAAATAACTAATGAAGAATGTAAGAGAAGAGCTGGAGTGACAAAAAACCTTGTCAAAAAGATAAGAGAGAGACAATGTACTTGCATAGGACATGCAATGAGAAGAGGGGGCATTGAAAATATTATAACAACAGGAAAAATAGAAGGAAGAAGATCAAGAGGAAGACCAAGAGAAATGATACTGGACAGTCTGACGGGATGGTGTGAGAGGAGATCACCAACTGAGCTGATGGCATGCATGAAGGATCGGATACTATGGAGAAGCATAATAGCCAACACCAGTCGGCACGGCACATGATGATGATGTAAACTTTCAGATGACTGGTCTAACCTCTTTGTTTAAAAAATCTAGAACTGCTCCAAGGAAGGTCTACCACTTGCATCATCAGGGTTTACTGCAAGGGTTTTAGTGTGTGAAGGTTTGTGAGTCCTGTTTCTTTTTGCTTGAAGCCAGTACTTTTAATTACTAGAGGATTAATAAAACGTTGGCTCTTTTTTTTTTTTTTGCATATGTAATGTTGAAGCTCAAAATGAAGTTTTTCAAATGATATTCTGGAATTATCTGCTGTGAATATGTGGTCCAGTTTATGTTACATCAAAATTTATCTCTGTATAAAAAGCAGTTTTGAAGTTTTGTTTCGTTTGGTTATGAAAGCTGAGAATCAGCATTACTGTGTTGTGTAATTAATTACAGTTTTGAAGTTTGGCAGAAAATAATTTCATTATATTTAGTCATTACAAGATTAACAAACAGTCAGAGACAGTCTGTATTACTGTGAGTAGAAAACAATCCAGATGAGTTTTTATATATATATATCTTATATTTTATATCTTATATCACTCCTGTGCCATTAAACGTCACATAGGGCTCACAGGATAGTTCGCCAAATTTTCCTGTCTTTGGCGAGTCTTTCAACTTTATCAAGGGATTTTATGCCCATTAAGTTGGCCTCTCTTAACAATGTCCTCTTCAGAGTTTCACATGGTCTGCCTCTTTTTCTTTGGCCTGCTGTGTTCCATTTTATAGCTTGGTTTAGGATTCTCTGACTGTTTCTTCTCATCACATGACCAACATATGTCCATCTCCTTTTCCTGATTACCCATGAGACTGGTTGTTGTTCAGTCATCTGTCTTATCTCTGCATTGTTCTTGAATTCGTTCCACTTGATGCCGAGTATTTTCCTTAGGCATTTGTTTTCAAAAGAGTCTAATTTCTTTTCTGTTTCTTTAGTTTTTTCCAGCTTTCACATGCATAAATGAGGGTGGATATTACATTTATATATAATAAATATATTTATTATATATGTATATAATAGACGTTTTAAAACTGCTATAATTGTTGCAGATGAGGATGACAAAATTTAATATTGAATTTTCAGAGATGAAATAAAAATTTGAACCACTAAAATGAAATGGTTCATATTTTTATTGTAGTTCATTTAATAGGCAGATGAGCAAGCAATTTATGTGTGTGAAAGCTGGAAAACAACTAAAGAAATAGACAAGAAATTAGACTCTTTTATAAACATATGCCCAAGGAAAATACTCGGTAAGTGGAATGAATTCAAGAACAACACAGAGATAAGATGGACGACCAAACAACAACCTGTCTCATGGGTAATCAGAAAAAGGAGATATGTCAGACATGTGATGTGAAAAAACAATCAGAGGATGCCCAAACAAGCTATCAAGTGGAACACAACAGGCCGAAGAAAAAGAGGTCAACCACGTGAAACTCTAAGGAGGACATTGTTAAGAGAGGTCAGTTCAATGGGCATAACATCCTTTGATGAGATTGAGAAACTTGCCGAAGACAGGAAATCTTGGCGAACTAGTGATTTTTAGCATCATGGGAAAGATGTAAGGTGTAAGGTATAAGATGAAAGATGTAAGATGTGAACAAGCAAGAACCTGTCTCTTGGGTGATCAAAAAAAGGAGATGGACATATATCAGCCACATGAGAAGAAACACTCATAGAATCTCAAAACAAGCTGTCAAGGAGATGCAACAGGCCAAAGAAAAAGAGGTTTACTATGTGAAACTCTAAAAAGAACCTTGTTGAGAGAGGCTAAATCTAACATCTTACATCTTACACATCATTGGACTACCATGCAAACTCTATGTGGTGTTTAATGACACAGGAAGGATGTAAGATGTTTAATAGTTATATATTATGTGCTTTTTTTCATAATCACAGCTCAGATATATAGCTGTGAGTAGATTTCTTCTTATTTTTTTCTTCTTTTTTCTTTGTCTTCTGGGAACTGCAAGTTGATGCGGTGAAGATGAGGCACAGCACCATGTCAGAAGGAGATCTGGTTACTCACTGCCTGAGTGCAGCTAAAAAAAAATCAGGAGGTATGGAGTACTTCTTTAGCAGACTCCACCACCATGGGGACTGTTATGATCCCTGCTCCATTAGCCAAACACAAGGCCTGTTACTGGGGATACCATTGGTGAAGTGGGACAGGGTCTTGGTCATCTATGGTTAACCAGCTCTGAGACAAGTATGTCATATATGAGTTACTGATTGCCAAATAGGTCAGTATCTTCGTCCTTGTGAACAAGTTCTGGTGCGTGATTGTTTAATGTGAAACAAAAATAAGCTGTTTCTCCTTACACACAACCGTGTGCCCTGTGTATTCTGGAGCGCCTTCCCAGGCCAGTTATTAATTTTAAATGGTGGCATTTTTTTTTGGGTGGAGGGGGAGGAGGGTGTTGATTTTCCTTACCCATGTGATCAGGGGAGAGAATACATTACACTGAGAACCGTGGATCACAACTCTAAATTCTAGTCACATGTGGGATTTGAACCTAGAATCCTTCATTCTGTAAGTAGAAGCTTAACTATGACTTCCAAAACAACTTTCTAAAAAATAAAATACAGTATTATATATTAACATTTATTGAATCAGTAAAGTATCTGTGCACACAAAAGCTGAAATATGTGCACCAGAATATGCTGTGCCTGATAATACTTAATGATGAAAATGGGAGGTGGGGGAATTCAATTAGAAGATCATCTTAACAATTTAAAAAATCATCAGATTACATCATCTTCTTTTAACTGTCAGTATAAGATCATGTTAATAATGACCTATGGAGATGGAGTTACTTTTGTTTTTAACTACATAATTTTATATTATTACTTTTGTTTTTAACTACATAATCTTATACAGCACCTGTTTTATTTTGATTTGATTGTGTAACCACTTGTTAGTTTACAAAAATGCTAAATTTATGTTATTTTGTTTGTAAATTCACAATTTTATGTTCCCTACAGAAGAATTATTTTTACAAGATCAGTGTGTACAATTTGAACCTTCCTGTGCATAAAATCACCCAAGAATGTGTATAGCATGATTCATTTGTTTTCTAAACTTGGTTTGTTTCCAAGAGATTGCTGACCTCAGTGTATTCTAGCATCTATGTAGTTTTTTTTGTTTGTTTTAAATTCTGTGATAATCTGCAAGTTCTACACTTTCATGTAAGTGATAATGAATGGTTATAGAAAGTTTATCAGATCCTTCAGAGAAAAAAAAAGTCTGTAATGTAATGAAAATAGTTTGTTGTGTAAAAAAAAAGAGTTTGAGGCATTTTTTCTCATAATTTTTCACATTGTGTGATATATGAACATTTCATGTTTTGATAAGGTAACAGTTAAATGATTTTTGATAAATAGAGGATTACTTCTGATGTGTCCAATAGGTGGGTTTATGAAGAATGTGTTAGTCTCAAATGTGAAAAGAAATTTCTTTGCATGGAATGTATAGAAGTGGCAATCTGTCTATGTGACATAGAGAGACTTTGAAATAGTTTCTTTGTGTGGGGTACAGAACAGAAGCAGAGCTTGTTCTTGTGTGTCACAGATCTAGGGAAGAATTTGTCTATGTGGGTGATAGAACAGAAGGAGCATTTATTCCATGTATGTTATGGAAAAAGAAGAAGAATTTTGTCATATGTGTTAAAGAACAGAGGGAGAGTTTGTATATGTGTGTTACATAACAGAGAAACAGTGGTTTTTCATAGGTGTTATGGAACAGAGGAAGAATTTATTCCATGTATGTTACAGAAAAGAGGAAGAGTCTATTCCATGTATGTTACAGAACAGTGGAGAGTTTATTCCAAGTGTGTTACAGAATAGAGGTAAAGTTTATTCCATGTGTGTTACAGAGGTAAAGTTTGTACATGTGTGTTACAGAGGTTAATTTTGTACGTGTGTGTTACAGACAGAGGTAAAGTCTATTCCATGTGTGTTACAGACAAAGGTAATGTTTGTACATGTGTGTTACAGAATAGAGAAAAAGTTTGTACATGTGTGTTACAAAATAGAGAAAAAGTTTGTACATGTGTGTTACAGAAGAGAGGAAAAGTTTGTACATGTGTGTTACAGAAGAGAGGAAAAGTTTGTACATGTGTGTTACAGAAGAGAGGAAAAGTTTGTACATGTGTGTTACAGAAGAGAGGAAAAGTTGATACATGTGTGTTATAGAACAGAAGAAGAGTTTGCATGTGTGTGATACAGAACAGAAGGAGAATTTGTACACATACTGTTAGATAAAAATATGTATGTAAAGTTTCTTTTTCTTTTTTTAACCTGATTTGCTTTCCAGCATTACAAAGAATTTAATAAATAGTAAAAAATAAAGTAACAGATCAGTCTTAGTAATTCAATTGGTAAAACGAACATAAAAGTTGCAAAATAAAGCAAATTGAAGTTTCCACATGTTTCATCCTGTATATGTTTATTTTCGTGGAAACATCAGTGTGCTTAATTATGTAAGTTTATATTATCTACAGTCATTGATTTATGTATATTTATGTGAATTATTTTATTTTTTTTACTTCTTTTTTAATTCACTATAATGTTGGGGAAAAAAATAATTTTTTAACTTGGTTTTTTACTCATATTTTTATTTTATAATTGTAGCGGAAAAGCTAGAATTGTGTGAAGAATTGAACTATGTATATATTCTAGGGCAGTTTTATTTTATATTTTAAAGATAGCTGACACACCTGTCAAACATTATAAAAAACAGTGGAAGAGAGAAAGATTCTCCTCAAATCCTTTAAATATAAGACCTACCTTTGTAAACTACACACGGCACATAATCTCAACCTCACTGTGCTATGTTGAAACTACCAAAATCAACTGACTGACACTTATTTGTTGCAGTGATTCTCATCACACATTTTGTGGCTTTTCAACATGTTTCAATCATTTGTGAATGTTGTTTTATGCCTATCCATTAAGTGTTCACTTATTTTTTTTTTCTTTGCACTTAACCTGGGCGATTTCATGACATTGTGTCTTAGAATTCTCAAGTTTTTTAGTGCTTTTAGTCAGCAAATCAATTGCTTTGTCAAAATGTCTGTGGTCTGTTGGCACTCTCGACCAATGAAAATGATGCATTCAGACACACACAAGCATACATGAAAACTAAGTTACAATATAAAGCATATCTAATTGTAACCGAGGAAGAATTTATTCCATATGTATTACAGAACAGAGGAAGAGTTTGTTGAATATGTGTTACAGAACAGAGGAAGAGTTTGCTGAATATGTATTACAAAACAGAGGAAGATTTTGTTGAATATGTGTTACAAAACAGAGGAAGAGTTTGTTGAATATGTGTTACATAACAGAAGAAGAGTTTGTTCAACATGTGTTACAAAACAATACAGAAATATGCAAATATTTGTATATGTGGGTTATTGAACAGTGGAAGATTTTGTCTTTTGGACTGCATAAAAATAAAATATTTTTTGTTTCTGAGAGCCATAGATGAATGGAGTTTAATGTGTGTAAGATTTACAAAAGAGAGATTTTTGTCCTGACTATAGATAAATGAAAGAATCTGTTCATTTGCCAATTCTACAACAGAAGAGTTGTTTTTGTGGGTTACAGATAAGAATATGCATTTGTGATTTTGATATAAATAATTTCTTGTTGTTATTGTCTGTTTAAAACATAATTTCTTGTTGTTATTGTCTGTCTAAAAAATAACTGATCTTCTAGTTTTCTGCTTTTTTCTATCATTCTAGAATTGTGAACATGAAGCTCTTTGCAGTGAGTGGAAGTAAGTTACAGTGATTGTGGTGAAGGTCTTGAGATACAGTGTCAGACTAGGAGTAAGTTCCAGTGATTGTGATGAAGGTCTTGAGATACAACACTGTGTCAGACTGGGAGTAAGTTCCAGTGGCTATCTTTCAATCCTTGGGTGGTGCTGACAAAAGCTGGGGATGTGAGATGCAGCTTTTGGGGACTCCACTGCAATGGGGACTGCAGCTGTCTCTGCCTGATTAGCCAAGCCAGCACTGATACTGGGGGTGCCAGTGGAGAGGTGGGATAGGGGTCCTAGTTGGCTGTGGTTCACCAACCCTGATGCTAGTGTGTTAGGTACAGATTGTTAACTTCCAAATCATGCAATGTCTCCAACCCCAAATAGTTATTCAAAAATGAGTGCTGATATATGAGTGCCCTCGTACATAGGGACTTGTGTGCTTTTGAGGTACTTTCTTTTTGTTAGTTACATATATTAATGATTTTGCTATTTATTTTGAATTATAAATCAATAAGTTTGTATTTTCTTTTGTGCTTTAAGTCAGTGAGAAAGTATAATTTGATATCTGTTTAGTGAAACAGTTTGTGTGCAATGGGCACTATTTCTTGTTAAAAAAAACAGAAGAGGTTGTAATTTTCTGTTCTGCAGTTGGCTGACACAAATATCTGACAGTTTAAATTATAATTCAGGGCTTGAAGAAGCTAGTATCTTTCTTTTTAATTATTAGAAGGAGAAAAACCAAGACAAAAGATCTTTTTTAAAGTTCAAGCAGAGAAGCAAATAAAATGATGTAATCTGATGGCACTTTAGATTGGTGGCCATAACTAAACAGAAGCAAGGTAAATCCCGGCCATAACTAAACACAAGCAAGGTAAATCCCGGCCATAACTAAACAGAAGCAATGTAAATCCCGGCCATAACTAAACACAAGCAATGTAAATCCCGGCCATAACTAAACACAAGCAATGTAAATCCCAAGAAGGAGTGGTGAAGCTGAGAAGCAAATGAAAGTATTTTGTAGTGAATACATGGAACTTAAATGAAAACATCAGAAGGCACAAGGTTAAAAAAGAGAAGTGAAGGGAGAAAGTTAAAGCAGGAGATGGATTGGACTCACCAGTGAAATCATATTGTTATGGAAGAGAAGATAATACAGTTAGTTAGGACAAAGGTTCCTCAAACAGTGGGGGATTCTTCTTCCCCATTCCTCCAGGGGAGAATTTGAAGGTTTTGGGAAGGGGGAGTTAGGAGCACAGACTGACAGTCAGATTGTTGGAATATTGATCTTAATTTGCTTTGAATGCACCTTTTGAGTTGGACAATATTGGGAGGCTGCTGATTTGAGAGGGGGGGGGAGCTGAAGGAGAGAGAGAAAATGACATTTGGACATATAGTGAAAAGGGTCCATGGTGTAAAAAAAGGGCTGAGAACCACTGAGGTAGAAAGTAGACATTTTCCATTTTTATAAATATCCTTTCTGTTTTTTTTAAAAAAATCTCTCTTATTCATTTGAGGAAAGTGAAGATGTTCTGTCTTATCTTACATCTTACATCCTTCACGTGCCGTTAAAGATCACATAGGGCTCACGTAGTTGTTTGCCAAGTTTTCCTGTTCTTGGCGAGTCTTTCAACTTCACCAAGGGATGTTATGCCCTCTAAACTGGCTTCTCTTAACAATGTCCTCTTTAGAGTTTCACGTGGTCAACCTCTTTTTTCTTCATCCTGTTGTGCTCCACTTGATAGCTTATTTTGGTATTCTCTGATTGTTTCTTCTCTTCACATGGCCTACATATGTACACCTTCTTTTTCTGATCACCCATGAGACAAGTTTGCTTATCTGTCTTATCTCTGCATTGTTCTTGAACTCATTCCACTTTATACCAAGTATTTTCCTTAGACATTTGTTTTCCAAAGAGATTTTCTGTAGAATATGGTTTATCTACAACTTAAATTGTCTGTATCACTGTGTTTAGCTTTTATTACTATCATCCTCCTTGTTCTATGGATTCTTTGCCAAATTTATGAAAGCAGGGAAGAAAGTTAAAAAATATTTAGACAGAATCAGTTACTAACTCCAACACATGAGTTTAACGTCTGAATCTTTTAGGTAAGAAAACTTTGAAGCAAGATGTCAGAATCAAAACTAATTTGTCTGAGATAATTTTGATGAATGAAAGAAACAGGTTACTGCTCTGTATAGAGCAAGTCCAAGATTCTTCATGCAACCAAAAGTAAACAGAAAAAAATGTTCCTGTTTTGTGCACATACATTTGTACAAATGTGTATATTTTATTTAGTATTTTTATCTTATGCATGAATGTATATTTATGAGTCCCTTTGTTTTCTTACATATTTTTTGTTCCACTGACAGAAACTTCCAGAATTTTTTTATTGTTCAGTGACCCATAAACACGTAGCATCATGTTGATCGTTACAATCGTCTCTTGTTCATGTGATGCCACATTTATGCATTGATCTGTCATGTATTAACTTATAAGAGATTTATACATAATATATTATCTTGTTGAAATTCAAATAATGTAATATAATGCTTGTGAAGGAAAAAAAAAAGAAATGAAACAAAAAAAAAATGTGCATGAGTTTTTAAATTCTTCAATTTGGTACAGGAACTGTATGCATGATTTTATGAGAAATAAATTTCTGAATTTTCTTTAAATTATTTGGTGTTTGAAATATGAATTTGCATCAAGTGTTTATTTCAGATTTTTTGCAACATAAAAAACTTCTGCAGACTATATATATAAAAGTATATAAAAAACAAAACACTAAAAGAAGTACTGTGGGAAGTTTCAAGGCAGACAAATTCATTTCATTGGAAGAATACATCATCCAATCCACTATTCTTGTCCCTGTAAGTTTGAATGAAGATTTCATGGCTCATGTTGCTATTGAGAAGTGTTTGCTACACATGTATAAGAAAATATTGAAGAATATTAGGTTGCTGGGAGTAATCCTTATTTTTTTTTCCTGAAACAGCTGTGTTCTCAATCTCAGGCACACATTTAAGAGCCCAGGTATGGATAGTCTTATAAATATTTATATTCACCACTCTCTCATAGACATTAAACACAAAAATGGGCAAGTGAAACTAGAGCACTGTAATACAGACAAAGAGAAGAATGTTTGTTCATTTCTCTACTAAAACTCATTCTTACCTACAAGTTTTCAGGTTACTTTTGCTGCCCACAGAAGCAGAGAGAAGACATGGCTAGCTACTGCTGGACACTGAGACCAAGCTATGAAATCTTCCCAAAAATAGAATTGTAGCCAAGAGAATTTGTAATTCATGAACAGAGTGAAATAGTGGATGAAATTAAAAGGGAAATAAAAATTAAGTATATTGGACAGGTAAAACATCAAACTTTCTTGTGCCGAAGGTCATGGAAAATACGGGTCTAACACCATGTTCCCCAATATGCCTTAATGGCATGGAAACGGGAATTTTATCTTTACTGGACAGGTAAAGAAAAAATAGCTGTCACATGGATGGGATTGAGGCCAAACTATGAATTCTTCTCAAAAACAGATCTCTGGCCCAGAGATGTTGTATTTCATTGACAGATTTGTAATGGGAAAGCCCACTGTCTGGCCAGAGGGGGCTGAAATGGAGCAACCAAATATATTTGGTCACCCATAGCCTGAGGTAAAACATGGCAAAGACCTAACAGAGGCCACAAACTCTGCTGTATGAAGACCATCACCTGCTAAATAGAAATGAAAAGGTCATCATTCTTCCACCTCAGAGCACAGTAAACTCTGAAATCACATGTATACAAAGTTTAAATTCCTCGCTTTTTCAAAATGCCTTTGTTGCTTGAACTGTGGAATCGTCTGCTAAAACTGTCTCACTTATGAAACAGTGGGACACACCCACTGACCCAATGAAATCACAGAAGAAGCCAAGCTCTAGTCTAATATAGAAGAACTAGAAAACAAATCCAGTTTATCCAAAACACGCAGAAATATAGAAGAAGAAGAAAACAAATGAAATACAGACAAACTGAAAATGAAAAACAAAACTGTAACAAATAGCAAATAAATCTGACAAAAGTATTTTGATCTCACCAAGAAGCAAAATATCCTGAAAAACATGATCAAGATAATGAAGAAAAAAAAAAGCATATGGCAAAATATCTAAGTGGACAACATAAGTATACGAAAAGATAGTTACTTGGACAGAGGCAAAGTAACATGGAGGTCTGCTGCATTGAATCTTCCTTTGGGAAAAAAATCAGCAGACGATGAAGATAATATAAACTTACATCTTACATCCTTCCTGTGCCATTAAACATCACATAGTTGCATGGTAGTTCCCAAAATTTTCCTGCCTTACCCCCACCCCCCCGAATTTTTTAACCTCACCAATAATTTGGCCCTTCTTAACAATGTCCTCTTCCTGTGGTCAACCACTTTTTATAATATAAAATGCACAATAGAATTATAAAGGCAAAACACTCAAACTTTGTTATTTCTTGCATATATAAGTGTGAAATTATTATATGTAACTTGTCTAAATAAAATTTGTTAAATTTACACAATAAATTATAATTAATATAATCTTACATCTTGCATACTTCCCTTGCCAGTAAATGTCACATAGGGCTTGCATAGTTGTTTGCCAAGATTTCCTGTTTTCAGAGAGTTTATCAACTTCATCAAGGAATGTTATGCCCACTAAACTGGCTTTTCTTAACAATGTCCTCTTTAGAGTTTCACATGGTCAACCTCTTTTTCTTTGGCCTGTTGTGCTCCACTCGATAGCTTGTTTTGGTATTCTTTAATTGTTTCTTCTCATCATGTGGCCTACATATGTCCATCTTCTATTTCTGATCACCCATGAGATAGTTTGTTGTTTGCTCACCTGTCTTATCTCTGTGTTGTTCTTGAATTTGTTCCACTTTATAACCAAATATTTTCCTTAGGCATTTATTTTCAAAAGAGTCTAATGTGTTGTCCATTTCTTTAGTTGTTTTCCAGCTTTCGCATGCATACATGAAGGTGAATATCACATTTGAATTGAATAATCTTAATGTGCTTTTTATGCTTATAACTTTTGAATGCCATATGTTCTCAAGATTTTTGAAGGTCAATGCTGCTGTTGCAATTCAAAATCTAACTTCCTTTCTGGTGTTACAATCTATGTAGCTGCCACGGTATGCAAATTGGTTTACTTCATCAACAGCTGTTCCTTCTTGATTCTCTCTCTCTCTGAACCTTAAGTGGCCAGGGCACATAGGGCTTCCGCAAGGGTTTTCCACAAATGCCTGTTCTTCGCCTTTTTTTCCTTCTTGATTAATGAGAAATTTCATTATTTTTGTTTTGTCTTTTTTAATTTCAAGACCTATTTTGCTATTTATACATGTTTTCAAGAATTCCTAGACCATGGGAATATATGCTAAGTTTTGACACATCACTTGTGCTGGACTATTACCAAGCGGACTTCTAAACCGGAATATTTGCCAGACAGACTTCAAAACTGGAATATTTGCCAGACAGACTTCTAAACTGGAATATTTGCCAGATAAACTTCTAAACTGGAATATTTGCCAGACAGACTTCTAAACTGGAATATATGCCAGGCAGACTTCCAATCAAACCAGTAGAGAATTGCAAGCATTGTATCATTATCAGTGGAACTCCTTGACCATCTGCTGCTGATCTTTTCTTCTTAAACCTTGCATCAAGTCTGCTAGAACTACTGTGTACTGCTTGCTTTAGTTCTAAGTGAATTATGTTCAGTTTACCAGCGGTCCTTTAGTGACTCTGATTTCCTATAAACTGAATACTGTGCACTTTGCTTTTTCATCAGAAAAGAGACCTTACAGCCTGCATATTTAATTACTTCAAAGTTACTGACTTTCTATGGCAAGCTGTACAACTGTGTCTTTCTTTTCTACTCTTTCTGATGCATTCTAGTAAAATTTTGATATCTTACAACCTTTCTGTGCCACTAAACATCACATAGGGCCCACATGGTAGTTTGCAATGATTAACATTTTGATGTAGCGTGAGTAAATTCAGTCCATTAATGTTGTGTTACTGGGAATGACAAAAAGAGCAAGCCAAATGACTGTGCAGTAGGTGATGTATCATTATCATCATCATCATCATCATCATGTGTCTTCTTCAGAATGAAGTTTGGCAGAAATGAATTACTAGTTTCTTCACTCCCTCACCTTGATGGTGCACTCAGCCAGGCTATGTCCTGTCTATTCTTGCATGTCACCTTCCTATCTACATTTCTATATGTCACCTTCCTATCTACATTTCTATATGTCACCTTCCTATCTACATTTCTATATGTCACCTTCCTATCTACATTTCTATATGTTACCTTCCTATCTACATTTCTATATGTCACCTTCCTATCTACATTTCTATATGTCACCTTCCTATCTACATTTCTATATGTTACTTTCCTATCTACATTTCTATATGTCACCTTCCTATCTACATTTCTATATGTTACCTTCCTATCTACATTTCTATATGTCACCTTCCTATCTACATTTCCATATGTTACCTTCCTATATACATTTCTATATGTCACCTTCCTATCTACATTTCTATATGTTACTTTCCTATCTACATTTCTATATATCACCTTCCTATCTACATTTCTATATGTCACTTTCCTATCTACATCTGTCTTTTGCTCATTTTCATTTCACGTTCCTTCCAATATAGTTTCTAGTGTAGTATATTGTTTATGTCTTTTGATATGCCCAAAGTATTTCATTTTCTTTGAGAAGTTCACATTGCACTTGGAGCTGTTCTAAAACTTTTTTATTTGTTCTTTCCATTCACTGTGTTACATGACCTAGTTTTATGTAGAACAACATCTGTGCTGCATTAATCTTTCTCTCCAGCCTTTTTCTTAGAGTTGTAAAACATTGTATGTTGGGGAAATGAGTGCTTAACGTGAAGACAAAAGGTGCATGAATAAACATACTGGGCATATCAACATAAACATGGGTTTTGTTGTAAATGGTGAGCAAAAAATGGCAAAACTAGACAGAGTGAGAAATGTGAGATGTTGCTTAGCAAAATGATGCATGACACTTTCCACAAGCTTCCTGTTTGTTTGAGAAGCATCATTAATGTTCCTGTACTATTACCAGCTATAACCTATCTAAAATTAAAATATAATTAAACCTATGTAATCGCTACTAAGCTTTAAAGTTTCTAACAATATCAAAGCAGTTAGAACTCAGCTGTCTTTATGCATGCCTTCAAGCTGCCATAACAGCAGAACCTACAGACACATATAACACATGCATGAAAGCAGGGCACAAAACGAACCAAACAAAAAAAAAAGCACGATCTACGGTGAGGGAAATACAGTCAGTATCTGCTTTTTTCAACAATAAGAAGATTAAAAATAGTTTCACTTATGAAGTTATTTTAAAGTTATTTCCCTTCAACCATAAATCCGTTCTCATAGAGACCGATGAACAGACACCTTCATCACAAAAATTATGCAGATATTCCCGTTATTACCATAATATTACAACTAGACATTAATTAGATAATAGGACATATTAGTACAGAACACTATGACCAAATTCTGAAAGTAAATGACCAATCATGCTTTTTTTTTTCAACAAAGTAAATCACATGGCAAAAGTTGAGAAGGAAGACAAAATAATATTTACATCATAAAGTGCAAAGCAAAATCATTTGAAAAAAACATTAAAGTTTCTGAGGTCACTTGTAAGTTGTGAACATGTGTAGGCCGTCATAAACAAAACTCAACCAGATTACAGGAAACGGTTTGGATGCTAATTTTGTAATTCAACTCTAGAAGGACACATGAAGGCTGAGCTGATGCTGACCTTACTTCCCAGAATAAAGATCATGGGTTCTAGAGTTCATGGGTTCTAGACCCAATATAACATCTATTTTTCTGGTGCTATGGAGTGCTTGCACCCAAATGGAAAAAAGGGAGGGAGGGGTGAGGAGTCCAGCTGGTGTATTGTTCTGTGGGCTGGAGGCTTCCTCTGGTTTTTTTTTTTTTTGGAGGAGGTGGGGGAAGGAGGGGTCTGAATGGCTAATCCTTGTTCAAGGGAAGAGGGATGATCCTTACATCTTACATCCTTCCTGTGCCATCATGCCTCACACAGGGCCCATAGTCTCTTACACTGTGGATGAATACAGAATGGTTAATCAATAGACTAAATAGTAGAGGGTGTGAAACAGTTTTGACTTAAACTTCTCCTCTTGGAAACCCTGCATGAAAATGTGGCTGAAATAACTTGTGGCCTTATCCTGAGTGTGCTGATGACACCCCCTTAACATGTCTTCTTGTTTTCAATGTATAGTAAATTATGTGGTAAAAGTAAAGGAGCCATATTTTGCTTGTGTGGAAGAGAGACATACAGAGAAAGAGAATGAGCGAGTGAGAGGGACACAGTACAAGTTAAATAGTTGATTTTTTTTTTTTTCCAACACTCTCTAAATTTTCCTTGAAAGAACTGATGGGACAATATCAGTTTTAAACATTCACATCCTGTCACTTTGAAACATTCACTTTATTCACAACAAGAACAGGCAGTGGGTTATTTTATTCACTTTTCCTAGCTATGTATCACTTTGTTTTTGTTGAACTTAATACCTCTTCTTCATTGTTTTAAATTTTATATGTGTTTTATACATGGTGATGAATCTCATTATGTGGTGGTGTATATAAAACTAGTTTAACCCTTTCCCATTCTTTGTTAAAAATTTATTAGATAAGCCTCCAACAAGTATAAATTTTTTTACTGATTGAATAGAAAAGGTGTAATTTGTTTGTTTGACACGTTCATTAATAAATTTCTTCACAAATATCATTTTGACACCAGAAAAATGGAAAGTTTTACAGTTTCTTTGTACTGTGCCCCAGCTGTGCTGTATGCTGCTCATCTCTGCTTCTAGAGTTCTTCACTAGCTTATCTCTGGTCAGCATCTCATTCTTTCTTCACTAGCTTATCTCTGGTCAGCTTCTCATTCTTTCTTCACTAGCTTATCTCTGGTCAGCTTCTCATTTCTTCTTCACTAGCTTATCTCTGGTCAGCTTCTCATTCTTTCATCACTAGCTTATCTCTGGTCAGCTTCTCATTCCTTCTTCACTAGTTTATCTCTGGTCAGCTTCTCATTTCTTCTTCACTAGCTTATCTCTGGTCAGCTTCTCATTTCTTCTTCACTAGCTTATCTCTGGTCAGCTTCTCATTTCTTCTTCACTAGCTTATCTCTGGTCAGCTTCTCATTCTGAATTCACTAGCTTATCTCTGGTCAGCTTCTCATTCCTTCAGGTATATTTGTTTGATTGTAGCAAAACTTCACATGCATGAAGTTACCTTTATAATTTCAGATTTTGAATGCAAGTCAATTTATGTGCAAGAATAAAAAAAACTAAAGTATCCTTGAATGCATTCATAAAATTGAACCGGCTTAACCAAAGACAATATCTGAATAATTATTAACAGTTATTTTATTTTTGCAAATAATTATGTATTTATTTTTTACAATTTCTTTCACTTGTAAATTATTTTCTGTAGTTTAACAAAAAAAAGAATCAACGAAAACAGTGAATTATATAAATGTAATTAAAATACAGTGAATTTTTGGTGTTGTTTTTTAAAATAGTGAGAAACACTGGAAGATCTGAAGTGTGTCCGTGGTTTGTTTCATAATTTAGTAGCAATACTGGTTTTGTACAGACAGAAAAGTGTTTTGCTGAGAGTAGATTCATTGTTTTGTGTGTGTTTTTTTTTTCTGGTATTACATGCTGTTACTTTGGCCAGTTATGCAAACTGAACACTGGTAGAGTGAGCTATGATAGAAGCTGTTTTAGCAAAATGATGACTGACAAAGATCACAGCCATGAGAGAAGCTGTTTTAGCAAGATGATGTTTGGCAAAGATCACAGCCATGAGAGAAGCTGTTTTAGCAAGATGATGTTTGGCAAAGATCACAATCATGAGAGAAGCTGTTTTAGCAAGATGATGACTGACAAAGATCACAGCCATGAGAGAAGCTGTTTTAGCAAGATGATGTTTGGCAAAGATCACAATCATGAGAGAAGCTGTTTTAGCAAGATGATGACTGACAAAGATCACAGCCATGAGAGAAGCTGTTTTAGCAAGATGATATTTGGCAAAGATCACAGCCATGAGAAAAGCTGTTTTAGCAAGATGATATTTGGCAAAGATCACAGCCATGAGAAAAGCTGTTTTAGCAAGATGATATTTGGCAAAGACAACAATAGCCACTATCTGCCTGCTTCAGAACTGTCTTTGATTAAAAATGTCAAGATGACACTAGATTTATTGCTTTTTTTAAAAAATAATATTCATGAAATTTATTGCATTTTTCTTTTTTGGATTCATGAAATTTATTCTGTTTGTATTTTAGGACATTACACACTGCACATTTCGTGTATCAGGAAAAGCAATAATGAGTGGTAAAAAAAAATCGGTACATCTATTAATTTTTTTTTATTGTCATCTGTATGTAAAATTTTATTATATAATCTCCTGTTATTTATTATACACCGTTTAAAGTATATTATAACTGCACAAATAAATTAAATAATCATATTATTTGTTTTCATTTCAAAATTTTTCCAATTTAAAAAAAAAACATTTCTACCAAAACATCAGTCTTTTGACCAAATGCACAAACAAATTGTCATTTATGGTTACCTGTCACTGATAAATCCCTCTTTAAATCCTTCTGCAAGAGTGTCATATTAAAGAGAATCCATCAATTATTATATCCACTGCCCTTTGTTCCTAATTATAACATTTATTCACTCTACAATGCAACATGGAGCAAATAACACATAAAACTTTTGTCTGCAAAAAGTATTTTTAGAAATATATAACACAATTTAGGGCTCTGCACTTTCAAAACCCTAAAAAGCATTCATCAAAAACTAAGGACAATAAGAGATCACAGATAATGACTGTTAATTTATTCTTCCGTTACTGTTTGCATTGACTCTTCAACGCGAAAAATATCAAAGGGAAATAACTTGTAAAATAACTACCATGCTGTAGTACATGGGTGACCTGTTTAGCTGAATGGTTAGGCGCTTGGTTTACTAATTCGGTGGTACCAAGTTCAAGTCTCACCAGTGGGATCTTTTCTAATATACACCAAAAAAGGATCCAGGGTCCACCCAGCCTCTAAAATATGGGTATCAGTGAGTCTGGGAAGGTAAATGTGGCCAGGCGTGATACTGACCACGTCACACTTTCATGTGCCAAGGTCTTGGAATGGAAATTGGAGCTTTACCTTTTATGTGTAGTACATTATAAAGGAATTTCAAAACTGTACCTTCTTATTACTCTGTTTTTACAATCTTCATCTTCTCAAATATTTGCTAACTTTTTTGTCACTTGTAGACCTGTCTGGATTAAGCTTAGGAATTTTACATTCAACTTTTCAGATGTCCTTTCTTGATGCAATTAAAAATATAAATACGGGTTGCCAACTGCTGTTTCAGAAACTGATGGCTCAGTGCCACTTGTAACGTATATGAAATCATGACATAATGCATCCTGCCTGGTCACTAGATGACATTACTTCATGTGGTGTCATCTTTCACAAAAAAAATACTTTTTTTTCTGTGAAAAGCACACTATTTTTCTTATTTGTATTCTATATTTATATATGACAAATATTTCATTATTTTATTCCAATTTTGCTATCTTTTCAAAATAAATTCTGCAAAAGCTATATAAATTTAAATTTTATTTATTTTTTATTCAATTAGCAGTTATTCTGTTTAGAGTTCATTTTACCATTACTACAGCATAGGAACAAAGAATATTATGATGCCATAACAAATGGAGGTTATGATATAGCAGAGATTAGACATGCTGATGACACAGTATTACTGTCCATACACAAAAAGGAATGGGAAAACTAATTATGTCAGTCTGTAAGAACAGGGAAGAGCAAAACTAATATCCTAATGTGAAGAAAACTGAAAATGATACAAATGACAAAAGAAATAAGGCAGCTGAAATATTTATCAATGATGAAAAATTGGAAGAAGTGGAGGGTTTTGAATAGCTTGGATCACTACTAACTAATAATGGAGATACAATGAGGGAAATTTAAAGGAGGGCATCTATCGCTCTTCAGAAAGTAAAACAACTAAAGAATATGTGGAGAGGAACAGACAGAACTACAAAAATAAGATTTTTAAGGGCATGCATCTTTCCCATCGCAACACATGCCTGTGAGACCTGGACACATAACAAAACAGCTGAGAAACACATAAATTCCTTTGAATGTAAATGCTACAGAAGAGTACTTCAAATATCATGGACACAAAAAAAGAAAGGAAGTATCCATACTACAAGAACGTAATACTGATGAAGGCTGACTAGTAAAGAGGATTAAACAGAGAAAACTTAAATATTTTGGACACATTAAACATCATGATAATCTAGAGAAGACCGTCTTGAAAGGATACATAATGGGAAAAAGAAAGAAATGAAGACCAAGGCGAAGATGGCTGCAAGACATTCTTGATGATCTGCAAATGGATGCATCAGCCACAGGGCATGCTTATAAATGAGAGGCCTATAGGAGAGCTGTTTGGGAGGCAAAGTTCCACAAGAGACATGCAAATGATTGACTGAAATGACTGACAGCATAGGATTTTTTAATGTGGGACAAAAATGATAAATCTGGGATAGTTCAGGACCCAGTGATCCCAGAAAAATGCCATACACTCTGCATTTCAGTTTCACACATTCTGCAGAGGAAACCTTGCAAAACAACTTCACATTCTTCAGTGTGTGTCAAGTCCTGAATATAGAGATAAAGTTGTGTAAAGTTAGCTGCTGTGAATTCTTTGATTTGGAAAGGTCTGCTGGGAGATGTACCTACAACCACATTAATATCAATAAATAAAATATTTCCTGGTGTATAAATGGGGGATTTTAATTTTCACTGTAAGAAAAATGTACTCTACCAGTTGATGTAAATACCTGTTTAACATCTTTAGTTATTTTGTTCAATGATGTTTTTATGCTGGTGATGATGATGATTTTTCATAATAAACAATTAAATTTAATACTGTGTGTTGTTTAATCAACAAATCCTGATCTGTAATTTCTTTCTAATAGCTTGTCTTTGTTATATTATTTGCAATATTTGAAGTGAAAATCAATGCAAATATTGATGTTGTCAGCAAATGCATGCTGAAGTATATACGCACAACACAGATGAACATACTCACAACACCAAATGATATACCAAAAACACTAAAGTATATAATCACAACACTACAGAAAATACTCAGAACATTTAAGTATATACTCACAATAATGAAAAATATAATCACAACACTGAAAAATATACTCACAACAATGAAAAATATACTCACAACACTGAAGAATATGCTCACAACATTTAAGTATATACTCACAACAGTGAAGGATATACTCACACCACTGAAGAATATACTTATAACACTGAAGAATATGCTCACAACATTTGAGTATATACTCACAACACTGACGGATATACTCACAACACTGAAAAATATACTTATAAACTAAACTAAGTGACCATCACTCCACTATTTCTAATGTTTAGAGCTTAAATATTTCTTCTGTACGCATCTTCTACCAGATAGGAAGTTAGAATTCAAATTGCCAAAGCAGCATTGACCTTAAAGAATCTTGAGAACATATGGCATTACAAAATTATAAGCACAAAAATCAAGTTAGGATTATTCAATTCAAATGTAATATCCACCCTCATTTAAGCATGTGAAAGCTGGAAAACAACTAAAGAAATAGAAAAGAAAGACTCTTTTGAAAACAAATGCCTAAGGAAAATACTCGGTATAAAGTGGAACGAATTCAAGAACAACACAGAGATAAGACAGATGAGCAAACAACAACCTGTCTCATGGGTGATCAGAAAAAGAAGATGGACATACGTTGGTCATGTGATGAGAAGAAACAACCAGAGAATCCCTAAACATGCTATTAAGTGGAACACAACAGGCTGAAGAATAAAAGGCTGACCACATGAAACTCTAAAGAGGACACTGTTAGGAGAGGCCAGTTCAGTGGGCATAGCATCATTTGATGAGACTGAAAAACTCACAGAAGACAGGAAATCTTGGCGTACTACCATACTATGTGATGTTCAGTGGCATGGGAAGGATGTAAGACTGAACTGGATGCTTCCAGTGAAGGAACTGGCTTTACTTATACATATCCATGAAGTTAGTCATGAAAAGGCATATGTGCTTAATACACTGCTTAACCTGCTCCACCGTCTTGCTGATCTCTACAATGAACCATCGACTGACATGCTCCTTCATGGTAATGGTGCCCAATGATGGTCCCTGCTTTTCATGTCCGTTTTTTTAAACTGAAAAATATTCACTGCTGGATATTTGATCTATACTAGAAGATTTTCATCATGGCATCAGCAGCCAAGAGTAACTTTGCTGCTGCAGGGAGATAAACGAACAACAGGGTGTGGTGAAAGAGGAAAAGAACTTTCCCTAGGATTTTATGTAAGTTGTTGGGCAGTCCCCATTCATCCACAGTGATGTTTTTGATATTATAATAAGCCTTTTTTAAAACAAAAATCAAAAACACCACATCAAGAAATATCAAACAACCCATATAGTGCAACTCAAGAAGAACAAACCCAGAGGAAGTAGAGAATGACATGGAGTGTATGCTGTACAAAGAGACACTAAGTGTATGTATTAAACTATAAAGATATCTTACATCTCACATCCTTCCTGTGCTGCTAAACGTCACATAGGGCCCGCGTGGTAATTCGCAAAGATGTCCTGTCTTCAGCGAGTTTTCAGTCTCATCAAGGGAAGATTTGCCCACTGAACTGGCCTCTCTTAACAATGTCTTCTTTAGAGTTTCATGTGGTTGACCTCTTTTTCTTTGGCCTGTTGTGTTCCACTTGATAGCTTCTTTGGGGATTCTCTGTTTCTTCTCATCACATGACCGACATATGTCCATCTTCTTTTTCTGATCACCCATGAGACAGGTTGTTGTTTGCTCATCTGTCTTATCTCTGCGTTGTTCTTGAATTCGTTCCACTTTATACAGAGTATTTTCCTCAGGAATATGTTTTCGAAAGAGTTTAATTTGTTGTCTATTTCTTTAGTTGTTTTCTATCTTTCACATGCATGTATGAGGGTGGATATTATATCTGAATTGAATAGTCTTAACTTGGTTTTTGTGCTTACAACTTTTGAATGCCATGTGTTCTCAAGATTTTTGAATGTCAATGCTGCTTCTGCAATTCAAATTCTAACTTCCTTTCTGGTGTCACCGTCCTGGTCTATATATCTGTCGAAATATGCAAATTGGTTTACTTCTTCAACAGCTGTTCCTTCTACATATATTTGATCTTTGTGGATAATGAGAAGTTTCGTTATTTTTATTGTATCCTTGTTAATTTCAAGTCATATTTTACTAGCCATTGAAGACAGGGTATCTGTTTTTTCTTGCACTGATTTTACATTGTCACTGATAAGAGTTATATCATCTGAAAAATCAAGATCTTCCAGTTGGGTCTCATATAACCAATCAATGCCCATTTTACCTGTGCAGCATTTTTTCATTATGAAGCATTTTATATTATAAAGATATGTATATGACTAAATATCGACAGAAAACACAAGCACATAAAACTCATAAGATCAGAGCTAAAGCTTTTCTAGGATAATCAATATGGAGGCATAGAAGATACTGCATGTGCAGCATTGTTTCAGCTGAAAAAATTCTTGCTCGAAAGAGCTGGACAGAGATGAACAATGGCCAGGAGGTACGTTAAAAAATACTGGGCAAAAGACAACAACATTGAAGAGTATGGTTCAGGGGAGCGGGCAAGGAGATAAAAATGCTTAAGATACTCTAAACACCACACTCACTGAGAGAGGCATCCTAGATTTATGAGAAACTTTCTGACTGGGTATCAGGACAGCAATGCTGTGAAAAGATCAGACTATATGAAGAACATCTGAAAAGGTCAGACTATATGAAGAACATCTGAAAGGGTCAGACTATATGAAGAACATCTGAAAAGGTCAGACTATATGATGAACATCTGAAAAGGTCAGACTATATGAAGAATATCTGAAAAGGTCTGACTATATGAATAACATCTGAAAAGGTCAGACTATATGATGAACATCTGAAAAGGTCAGACTATATTAAGAATATCTGAAAAGGTCTGACTATATGAATAACATCTGAAAAGGTCAGACTATATGAAGAACATCTGAAAAGGTCAGACTATATGAAGAATATCTGAAAAGGTTTGACTATATGAAGAACATCTGAAAAGGTCAGACTGTACAAAGAACAAACATGGCTGAGGTTTTGAGGTGTCAAGTAAAAGGATAGAAAGAAAAAAAGTGACCAGAATACAGCAATATGAGACACATTGAACTACACAAATACATTATGTTATATACATACAAACAAACACTGCAATGTACATGATTACACTGAACTATTTAAATCCATATATAAAAAGAGACATACAAAACTATTCTGATCATTATCAAAATCTACACATTTATGACATGCTGAAACAAATAAAGAAAAAAAAATACATATCACATGTATCACATAAACAGATTCCTCTTCTTCTTCTTCTTCATTCGCATTATCTGTCTATATCTGCAGTCCTGTCTCTTGGAAAAATTCCACTGCTTTTTGTAATTCATGTATGGAACCGTAGAGCTTATCTTCTTTAGTGGTTTCACTGGGCCAGTAATTATTTTTCAGTGTTTCATAGTTGGTGCAATTTTGGAGGATATGTTCCACAGTTTGGGGCACCTGGGCACATGTACATAGATTAGTAGTACCAACCTTAATCTTTGTATACATATGACTTTGGAGTCAGCTGTGTCCTGTTCGGAGACAGAAAATGGTGACTTGTTCCTTTCTGTTTAGCATGTGATAGTCATTATGTAATGGTGAGTGTGGCTTCCTGTAGGTTTTTATAATGCCTTTCTTCTGATTATAGGTGATTGGTATGTCTGGTTACTCCATTTCAGTGCCCTCTTTGGCTAGACGGTCAGCTTTCTCATTGCCTGGTATCCCACAGTGGGAGGGAATCCATTGCAAAGTGACTCCATGTTGTAAGCCAATTTTTGACAAGGCATCCTTAAGGTCTGGTAGCTTGTTGCACTGAAGAGTTTCCAGTGCTGATCTTGCATCTGTGAGAATTACTACAGGACATGTATCAATTCTGGAGTCTGATAGTTTTTCAACTGCAGCAATAATTGCCCTAACTTCTGCATCATAGTTGTTGCAGTATTTTCCAGTGGGTATGGAAATCTTGTCAGTGGTGTTGTTTGGATATTCAATATGTGCTCCTGCCCCTCCATTCTTTATGGCATTATGTGCAGATCCATCTGTATACACATGTATCCAGGTGTCACATTGATATTTATCATCTAGAACACTAAGTGTGGCTGTTGATCTTACAAGACTGCTCTGCATCTCACCATTCTGCACACCTTTCACTTCAGTCTGAATAGTTATTTGTGTATAATCTGCTTCTTTCCATGGTGTATGCACTGGTACAGATGATAATGAAGCGACTACAGTTGGAAGATCTGGTATCAGCTTACGCATATGCTTGGCCTGATGAATGAAGCTGCTTCTTTTAAGCTGTCTTAGTGCCAAGTTACTGAATCTCTCCTTCATTGGATGGCTTACAGAGCTGAGGAATCCCTCTCCCATGGTCATGACCTTTGCGTCTCTACACTCGTTTAGCGCTTGAACACTAACTATTTTCTGCATTTCTACTATTGGTGTGGACCTCATGGCACCTATGATAATCCGTAGTGACTGATTTTGTACCTTGTTTAGATTATGCAGCGTAGTGTTTGATGCTGTGCACCTAAATGTTGAGCCATATTCTAAATGTGGTAGAATACTTTGCTGATACACATTTTTGAGGATTCTTTCACTAGCTCCCCATGTGGTTCCATTCAAGTTTCTTAATATGGCTAGTTTTCTTCTGGCTTTTGCTTCTGCACTGTTGATGTGTTGCTTCCAGGTCAGTTTTGAATCAAGAGTCACTCCTAAGTAAGTGGGCTGGTTGTCCATAATTAAGGATATTTCATTTACAAAGATCTTACCTGCTTTCTATTTAGATGAGAGAGTGAACAGAGTGGTACCTGATTTCTCTGTGTTTATACTTACACACCATTTGTTTGTCCATGATGTCAAGATGTCTGCTGCTCTTTGGAGTCTCTGTGTAGCAACTGTCGCATATTCATCTGTACACCACATGACCAGATCATCTGCATACAGTGCTGCTTTGATTCCATAGGGAAGTTCCTTGACCAGGTCATTAATGAATACAAGGAATAGTGTAGGTGAAAGGACTCCTCCTTGTGGTACACCACGTCGCAGCAGTACTTTTTGGCTCTAGCTCTTCTAGTGTGTAAATAGGACTTTATCCAGTTGTACAGTCTTCCATTCACATTGCAGTTTCTTAGTTTCTACAGCAGATGCTTTTTCCATACTTTATCAAAGGCTTTCTTCAGGCCTATCCACGCTGCTAATACCAGGTTTTTCTCTTGGAATGCATCCTCAGTCTCTTGAGAGAGATAGGTCACTTGATCTTCTGTACTGTAGTACTGCCTAAATCCTGCTTGTTGTGGAATGAGGTTTTCATTTTCTAGGTACCATTTTAGCCTCAGGTCAATGATGCGTTCCATCGTTTTGCATAAGCAGCTAGTGAGACTGATTGGCCTGTAGCTGGAGGCCGTATCACTGTTTTTCCCTGGCTTTAGCAGTGGATTTTCCAGATTTGAGGTAACTTACCTGTGTTACAGCACATGTTGAAAATATCCAACAACTTTCCCATTGCTGCCATTCCCAAGTTCTTGATCACATCATTGGACACTTCATCAGGTCCTGGTGACTTCCTTGGTTTCAGTTTACTAACTGCTAGGTCTAACTCGCTGCGTGTGATTGGTGCATCCATGACCTCCACTTTTCTGACCCGTTCCTCTTCTTTCTGTGGGTCAATGCGCACTGTACGCTTTTTCTCTGGATGGATATCAACGTTGCAGTCCTGTGCAAACATGTGAGCAAAGTGATCTGCTACCTGCTTACCTGTAAGAGTTTTCCCATCCTCTATTAGTGTAGTCTTTGTACTTCTTCCAATAGTCTCATCGTTTAACTGTTTGATTCATTTCCACTGTTTCTTTCCATCCTTTTCAAAGTTTAGGGACTCTGTTTTCTCTCTCCAACTTTCCCGCCTGACTTGCAGCTTGGCTCTCTGAAATTTGGCCTTAGAATGTTGGTAATTATTGTGGTGTTCTTGGCATGGTCTATTTTCTGCTTGCTTTCGAGCTGCTTCCATATCATTATGGAGTTTTCCCAGCTCACTAGACCAATATGGTTTATAGTTCCTACGAGCTCCTCTGGGAATGGTTTCATGGGCGGCCTGAAGGATACAAGCATTGAATTCCTTCACTATGCTGTTAATATCCTTACCTTCTATGGACAGCTGTCCCACCAGGATGTCTGTATGATATCTGTACATTGTCCAGTTTGCTTTTTTATAGTTCTATCTGGGGAGAGGGTTACTGGTGTTTAGGAGTTCATTTTCTATTGTCAGGAAGACTGGCCGATGGTCACTACCTCCAAGTTGTTTTCCAACTTCACGTGTAATGTTCCACTTCAGATCTGGAGAGTGGAATGCCAGATCTGGTGTTGAGGTTGTATGCCAAACCCTTGAGTAAAATGTTGTGGGATCCATTGGCTAGTTGATCAGGAGAAGTCCATTATCATCCTGCCAGCTCTCAACTTCCTCTCCTCTCTTGTCTATGTGGTCATAGCCCCAGCTCTGGGAATGGCTGTTAAAATCACCACAGACCATCAGTCTCTCTTTATGTGGGATTTTTTCTAGAGCAAGTGGGCGGTCATTAGGACAGTAATAGTTAAGGAGGTGGAAATCTGTATTACTGGTTTTTAGATGGATCATCTGGTATTCGGCTCCTTCCATGTACACTCCCACCTGACATGTACTGATGTTATTCTAAACTCCTCCTTTTCTTCTGTCCTGTTGGTCTGATCTAAAACACTGGTAGCCTCTGATTTTAAAGGCAGCATCTTTGGTTAGGTGCGTCTCCTGTATGTAACATACATACTGCACTGCAAAGAGTATGTTCTCTAGTTCCACCTTTTTGCTATAGCCATCTCTAAAACTGCTGACACTCTCAGCATTCCACTGCATTATTTTAAGTTCTTGCTTTGTGGCAGTTTTCTTCCATTGTATTTTTTGGCTAGTAGCTCTACTCTCATGTCTCCTGACTCCACAAGATGAACTTAGAGGACCTCCAGTAGCATTAGTTGGACCCTTTCGATGCAGGGGGCCCGGCACTGCACCTGCCTGGTTAGTCTTCACAGGGCGAGCACCATGTTTGAAAACTGCAGATAGAGACATTTCATTAGCGATAATGCGTGTTACCCTGATTTTTGCGATGCGCCTTTTGGCTGGGTAACTCCGACTTCAGTACCTTTCCTTGCTAGGGCAGACTGTGGTCTTGCTCGGACTTCCATGAAGACAGTGTGGCTGGCCTGGCCAAAACTTTGTTTTATAGCCTCTGGTGGCTGTACTTAAGTACCATCAGATGGTTTTGAGACAGTTCCACAAAAGACACTCCAACTTAGCAATGAGGAGTCTGATGAGTGCTTCAACCATTCCCTGCCACCTATAGTCTGCTGGCTCTGTTTTGTTTACATCATTCTGATAGCCACTGTTGTAAAGACCCATAAGCTTGTCACATCCTGGATTCATTGGTTTCACACCAGATTTTCCTCATCCCCGCCGGAGATCTCCATGTCCCCATCTGTCCACCAACCTGACATTATATTTTACAAAAATTACAATTACAATTAGTGTTGACTGCTACAAGTTTCTGGGCTACAGAAGTAGGTCAGAGTTTTTAAGCAAACAGATCTATGTTCCCTGTCTCACAAAGACTATGTTAAGATATATGTGTTCTTAACACAGTTGTTCTCAGAGGGAACAGATTCCAATAACACAGTGTTTCATTGAGACACTTTTATACTGAAACACAAACATACAAAATCACAAATCAACAGATCAAGAAGAATTTTCTTCTCTATATTTATTTTGCCATATCATCACCAAAGTAATAAACTATACCAGCAGCAGTTGCCATACAAATAATATGTAATGATACACTTTGAAAAGTAGAGAGCAACAAACACTCCTTATTCTGAAGTGATAAAGTCATTACTGCACTTTGTTTACTATTCACCATTTGTTTACTCTTCACTGAAAAAACCATAACAAAATATCACCACTTTTTTCTGTAAAATTACCAACAAAAAATTACTACTGGAGACAACAAATAACATTACAGGCTAGAACTGTAATCTTAATATAATGCTTCTGTAAACATTCTAGTTTAAAAAAAATGACCATGATGTGGTCAGAGTAAAAACATCATTTTAAATGAGCTTTTGTTTTGGCGTCTAAGGATTTAATACTAAAAACATAAAATTCTAAAGTTTTTTTCATTCCATCCAGTTGTTCCTGTGAAGTGGCCTAGATAATGGTTCCTTGCCCGGCCTCGTTTGCTGCCTTGTATTCACCAAAACTTATTGCATTGGCCACAAATTAAAAAGACAGCCAATGTTACGTACTTACTATATATAGAGTTGTAAATTAATGCAAAGTTAATGGCACATGCAAAGGACATCTGAAAGACATATCATCAATGATAGATATACCATATATAAAGATCTGTACTACATACTTGTATAATCAGATTCAGCTAATTACAATGGAGATTTGTAAAAGCATTCATAGGGCAGCAGATGTAGTGGAGATTTGTCAAGACATTTCACTGATTCTATGAACAATTGAGATTTGTAAAAGACTTCAGTGATGTAGAAGGTTGTTAATTTGTTCTCCAGATGCTACACGTAACATCATACACTGCATAAATATCAAATTCAGGAGAGGTTTGCAAGTCAATCCACTGATGCAGATTATAGTGGAGGTTTATAAGACATTCCATCTATACCAAAAACTGTGGAAATTTGCAAGATATCCCAATGATGCCATATACAATGAGTACTTTACATCATACCATATACAGAAAATTTTTATGACATTCCATAAATGTCAAATACAGCATAAATATGTTCACTATTTCAAGAATATCAAATGCAGTGGAGGTTTACTAGAAATTCCTCAAATGTCAAAACATGTGGAAGTTGGTAAGAGCTTCAACTATGTTTTCCAAATTTCATAAATGTCAAACTACATAATTGGAGTTTTTGCAAGACAAATCTGTGAGCATCAAATATTGTGGACAGTGTAAGATGATGTGTTGTTAAACTAGAATGCCGGCTTCCAAGGCTTTGGAGTGTAAATGTTTGCCAACCTTTCCCTAGACCTAGCTGTGTTTTCTTTCCACAGCAGATATCTTACGTATCTGTCCGTTCTGCTAATCCGTTGACTCTCAGTGGCTTCGAAAATACGCAAGTTTTCACTCTTTCTGGAGTTGGTGGGGTTTGCTTTCTGCCCTGATACAAACAGGGGAGTACTTCTGGCTTTGTTATCATTAAAATTCCTCTTCATTAACTTTGATGTTTTTGCTGCTGCATCATGGGGTGTATCTAGTTTCTGTGGCACAAAATTATATCTCTGTAACACATGTGTTTCAGTATTATTTTGCTGATCAGTGAGGTTACCATACAGGTAGGAGTATTTGTAATCTAATGCTTCTGGCTCACTTTTGTGATGGTTTTTAGATGACTGACTTGTTTCAGAGTGACTGTCATCATCTTCTGATGTTTCTAAACGCCAGACTTGTGATGATAATGATGATGGTGGTGATAATGATGACATTGACGGCTCCTGTTCAGGCATAAGTTCCTTCATTGATGTGGACACCCCTGAATGTTCCTTTGTTTTTGAGTACTCATCACCTTCTTGTATCTGAGATGTTGTAGCTACTATATCCATTCTGGATTTCTTATCACCGCTCACTGTATCCAAGGCTGAACTTAAACTGGGATCTTCGTCTGTCTCTTTGGTCCGTGCTTCCAGTCCTTGAGCCATGGCTTGCAAGGCTCTGCACGAGTATTTACCTGTCCCTTCAAGGTCTGATTCAAACTCTTTAAAAGTCACACCTGGGGGTGGATGTGACATATTATCATCACCCATCACCTGGAGGTTATGTTTAGACTTCATGGTAATCACATCTTCATTTTCATTTGAGATGTACTGTTCATAAGTCATCTCTTTATTTGATTTCAATACCTGGCATACATTATACTCAGCTAGTGAGCACTGCTTTGCACCTGCTGTTCTCTGTGATTTGGCAACATTATCTGGGCTCCTGATGGACCCATATGGCAGGCCGTTAGGTTGCCTTTTGCAAAAAGACCTTGCATCTAATGTTTGCCTCGCTGGCTTCACTTCTTTGGAATGCAATGTTTTTGCAGTTCCCTGAATCATGTAGGACAGATGAGGTTGCACTGTGGTAACCTGATGGCCAGCAGAGTACTGTGGCATGCAACAGCCACCAGCTATTTGGTTATGCCATACTGAATGTATACTGGCCGCCCCATGAATATTCGTGGATCCCATTATGACTTCGCCTTGGTTTGCGTATTGCTTTTCTGGCAAGTTCTGTTTTTCATATCGATCTAATAAAAAGTTCTATTATTCTCCCCAAGCTGAAAATTCTAAAGTGTTCACAGAACAAAATGCGGATGTAATTTCAGCGCCCGAAGATGTGACTGATGAACTAAGATTACGACCTACACTACATATGTAAGTAGTTTCGTTCCAATGCTAACAGGGCTATCTCATGTCAGGCACATATGATGAAAAAGAAGATAGCAAATTCTCAAACTCTGATGTACTTATGTGAAGTTACATGAGGCTTTCTGTTCTGAAAAGATAAAAAAAAAAAAAGGACTCAAACCCATATTTCGGAAAAAAGCAAATGTGTCTATATATCACCATACTAATCACATATCATAATTACATTGTGAGTAAACCAAAGTACCATGGGTGTGTTGTTTAGCCGAATTACCAGTAAAGCAGATATAGGAATGCTTGATTGCAGTGATGCTATCTTTGAGATCAATCAATCAAATAACCATTTTTTCAGTGTCATACGCATGAGCATCAGTAATAATATTCCATCTATTTTACTACTTATAATAACATTAATATCAGGTAAATATTCTGGTCAGTTATTCTCAGGTTCAGAATTTAGTTTCGTTCATTTTGTTAAAATTATGTTCTACTCCTGGAAGCACAAAACAACAGACATGATCTTTAGTTTGCATGACTCAAAGCTATAACACACACATTAACCTTAGTTCTGCAGAGTTCAGATGTGTTTTTGAGAACTTAAATGAAGCCATTCAAATGCAAAGTTTCAATGCAAAAAGTTCTACTGCAGCATCAAGACAATAGCATGATATATCTCCTGATACCAAAGATGGAGGAAGCAAAGTCATGAACTGTAAATGGGGAACAGACTAATAAATATTTATTGTGGTTCTCAACAGTCACCTAGAACTACCTCAGATAACAGTCACCTAGGACTACCTCAGATAACAGTCACCTAGAACTACCTCAGATAACAGTCACCTAGAACTACCTCAGATAACAGTCACCTAGAACTACCTCAGATAACAGTCACCTAAACTACCTCAGATAACAGTCACCTAGGACTACCTCAGATAACAGTCAACCAGGACTACCTCAGATAACAGTCACCTAGGACTACCTCAGATAACAGTCACCTAGAACTACCTCAGATAAGTCACCTAGAACTACCTCAGATAACAGTCACCTAGAACTACCTCAGATAACAGTCAGCTAGAACTACCTCAGATAACAGTCACCTAGAACTACCTCAGATAAGTCACCTAGAACTACCTCAGATAACAGTCACCTAGAACTACCTCAGATAACAGTCACCTAGGACTACCTCAGTAACAGTCACCTATGACTACCTCAGTAACAGTCACCTATGACTACCTTAGATAACAGTCACCTAGGACTACCTCAAATATCAGTCACCTAGGACTACTTTAGATAACAGTCACCTAGGACTACATCAGATAACAGTAAATTAGGACGACCTCAGATAACAGTCACCTAGAACTACCTCAGATAACAGTTAATTAGGACTGTTCTGATAACAGTTAATTAGCACTACCTCATATAACAGTTAATTATCACTACCTCAGATAACAGTAAATTAGGACTGCTCTAATAACAGTTAATTAGCACTACCTCAGATAACAGTTAATTAGCACTACTTCATATAACAATTAATTAGGACTGTTCTGATAACAGTTAATTAGCACTACCTCATATAACAGTTAATTATCACTACCTCAGAAACAGTAAATTAGGACTGCTCTAATGACAGTTAATTAGCACTACCTCAGATAACAGTTAATTAGCACAACCTCAGATAACAGTTAATTAGCACAACCTCAGATAACAGTAAATTAACAGTTAATTAGCACAACCTCAGATAACAGTACATTAGCAATACCTCAGATAACAGTTAACTAGGACTGCTTTGATAAATTAACTAAGACTACCTCAGACAGCAGTTTACTAGGGTTACCTCATTTAACTAAGACTACTTCAGTCAACTAGGTTTATCACAGATAACAATTAATTAGGACTATCTCAGTTAACTAAAACCACTTAGATAACAGCTAACAATGACTACCTCAGATAGCAGTAAACTAGGACCACCAAAGATAACAGTTAACTATGACCTACCTCAGTTAACTAGGACTATCTCAGTCAACTAAGACTATTACAGATAGAAGTTAACTACTTCAGTTAACTTGGACTACCTCCAGTAACATTTAACCGTAACTACCTCATATAACATTTAACTAGAACTGCCGTAGATAAGAATTAGCTAGAGTACCTCAAATGACTTTGATTATCATAGCTAACAGTTATAACAGTTAAAAAGGACTAACAGAAGTAACAGTTAAACAGCCCTCTCACAGGTAAAGTTAACCAAGGCTACCGCAGGTAACAGTTAACTAGGCATATCACAGGTAGAAGTTAACTAGGGCTATCACACGTAACATTTTCAGAGGCAGATATCAGACCCAGCCACTGAATGGAATATCCCATTATATGCACTCTTCATAGACTTTAAAAAGCCTTTTGATGGCATAGACAGAAATACTCTTTGGAGAATCCTCTGGTGGCTTGGATTCCCATGCAAAAAAAAAAATGTTAATGTTATCAAGATCATATACAAAAAATTTCACTGCTGAGTAATCTGTGGAAATTACCTCTCAGATCCCTCATCCTTGCCACCAATTGGATGATGAGAGAAACAGTAGCAGACTAACACAGAGGTATCCAGTAGTCATCTCTAGAAGACCTGGACTTCACGGATGACATAACTTTATTGTCATACAGATACAACGACATGCAGGAGAAGACAGGCTGACTGCAAAAGCAAAGCAGTACTAAAATACTGAGTGAACATCTACTGAAACAAAATGCTGAAATCATCAGACCAATCACAGCGAACCATTTGCTAGCTGAAGTCAGTCAGTCATTTGCATGTCCTTTGTGGAACTTTGCCTCCATTAACAGCTCTCCTGTAGGCCTTTCGGTTGTAAGCAAGATGGTCTACTGCTGATGCATCCATTTGCAAATTATCAACGATGTCTTGCAGCCATCTTCGCCTTGTTCTTCCTCTCTTTCTTTTCCCCATTATGTTCCCTTCCAAGACCATCTTCTCTAAATTCTCATGACATTTAATGTGTCCAAAATATTTAAGTTTTCTCTGTTTAATCCTCTTTACTAGCCAGCCTTCTTCAATGTTAAGTTCTTGTAGTGTGGATATATTTTTTCTTTTTTGTGTCTACGATATTTGAAGAACTCTTCTGTAGCATTTACATTCAAAGGCATTTATGTGTTTCTCAGCTGTTTTGTTAAGTGTCCAACTTGCTGAGGAAGTCAGAAGTTCACATACCTGCTAGCACAGTAACAGCAGAAGAGGTCAAGAAGTTCACATACCTTGCTAGCACAGTAACAGCAGAAGAGGTCAAGAAGTTCACATACCTTGCTAGAACAGTAACAGCAGAAGAGGTCAAGGAGTTCACATACCTTGCTAGCACAGTAACAACAGAAGAGGTCAAGGAGTTCGCATACCTTGCTAGCACAGTAACAACAGAAGATGTCAAGGAGTTCACATACCTTGCTAGCACAGTAACAGCAGATGGAGACAGCAGTGAAGAAGTAGAAATAATAAAATCCTGACAAGCCTGGGCTGTGTTCAGCCTTAACTGGAGGTACAAAAGAAGAAAGCCAGAAAACCAAATGCAGAATATTCAAAGCAATGTTTGAAGTGTCTTACTACATGGGAGTGAAGTCTGGAAAATGACATGGACAACAGCATGTACACCTGGCACTATCCACAACAAGTGTGTATGTAGAATAAAATGACCATTCTGACCTAATAACATAAGTAATGACCTCATGTTAAGAGACAGACATGACACCACTGTCAACAGTGATTGAAAGGAGAAGGTGGCACTGGACTGGTCACATTATGAGAATGACAGACAAATCCTTACCATAAACAGTTCTGATGTGGACTTCACAGGGTGAAAGAAGTATGGGATGACCTAAAGAGATATTGAGATGTACAGGAGAGAAAATCTTACATTTTACATCCTTCCCGTGCTGCTAAACATTACATAGGGCTCGCACGGTAGCTTGCCAAGATTTCCTGTTTTCAGCGAGCTTTTCAATCTCATCAAGGGATGTTATTCCTTCTAAACCGGCCTCTCTTAACAATGTCCTCTTTAGAGTTTCATGTGGATGACTTCTTTTTCTTCAACATTTTGAGTTCCATTTTGTGATAGCTTGTTTTGGTATTCACTGATTGTTTCTTCTCATCACATGGTCTACATATGCCCATCTTCTTTTTCTGATCACCCATGAGACAGGTTGTTGTTTGCCCATCTGTCTTATCTCTGCGTTGTTCTTGAATTCATTCCACTTTAGATCAAATATTTTCCTTAGGCATTTGTTTTCAAAAGAGTCTTAATTTCTTGTCTTTTTCTTTAATTGTTTTCCAGCTTTCACATGCATAAATGAGGCTGAATATCACATCTGAATTGAATAACCACAGTTATTTTTTGTGCTAATAACTTTTGAATGCCATATGTTCTCAAGATTCTTGAATGTCAATGCTGCTTTTAATTCTAATTCTAACTTCATTTTTGGCGTCACCATCCTAAAGTCTATGTACCTGCCATGATATACACATCAGGAGAGAAAATGCTGCTATACAAATAACTGATATGGGAAACAGCCAAGAATACAGCAACAGACCAACAAAAATGGAAATCTCTGGCTACCAGCAGCTCCACGTGCCTTGGACACTGATGGGACAGGACAGAAAGAGTGGGAGATCACAGGTAACAGTTAACTAGGACTACCACAGTTATGAAGGACCATCATCCCAGACTCCCACTCCCATCTCCTCTTCAGTGTTACACTCAGTGTACAGCAACTGAGGATACACAGTTCTTAAAATGACTATCAGTCTGCACCTCTTCATGACTCATTCATTCAATTCTCCCCCTTCCCCATAACTCATTCATTCTTGACAACAAAACTGATTCACAGTTGTTAGTGTAATCTTTTGTTGACCAGCTTTTCTTTTAGTACTGATGATGTCTCCTCAATCCAGCTGTGCCCTCTTTATAATACAGATCCTGGACAAGAATGAGTACCTGCACCAGCAAAATTCAAAGTGGCTCTGTCTGTTCATTTTACATTCAATAGAAGGCATAGAGGATCCCCAAACAACCTATCAAGTGGAACACAACAGGCCGAAGAAACAAAAGAGGTCCACCACGTGAAACTCTGAAGAGGACACTGTTAAGAGAGGCCAGTTCAGTGGCCATAACATCCCTTGATGAGGTTGAAAAACTAGCAGAAGACAGGAAATCTTGGCGAACTACCATGCGGGCCCTATGTGATGTTTAGCGGCATGGGAAGGATGTGAGATGTAAGAAGAAGGTGCAGAGAACATATTCCAGCTGCAGTAGATGCTGAGGTCAACACACTAATTAGTGACAGCACCAGAGATGACAACGCCACTGCTTATCTGTGGTTCAGCTGGAGAGGTGTGCCCGGGTCTTTACCATCAGCTCACATGGCAGAACAGTGAAATAAGCCTGTGATGACTCTGCTGCAGCAACGAGCAGTCTCGCAGTGGAAACCAAGGCTGTGACAAAAAGCTCTGAGCTAGCTCACGTCATAATACTGCACACAAGCATGCATCTTGAACAACTCGATGAACATGCTTAAGGAAAATTCAGGTTGGCTCTCCAAGGCAAGTGGCTCAAATCCCTGCAAATGTCACAGATCCATCGACTGAACATTCATTTTTGTACTGGTACATGCATGTATCAGGACTACCTTAGATAACAGTTACCTAGAATTGCCTCGGATAACAGTTCTGATAAAAGTTACCTAGGACTGCCTCACGTAACAGTTAACTAGAACAACATGGCATAACAGGCATCTAGACCAACGAGCTTGTTGTTCTTATATAACAACTGCCATCCTGATACATGACATTCTGTATCCACTGATATAGTAGTTCTGCAGTTATATCCTCTTGATGGTGAACTCGGTCCCACTTGAGTCTGGTACCTGAACAACTGTATCCGACTTCTGGTAAAATTATAAGAACTGTTGTATACGGCAGTGTCTTCTATAGTACAATGTGGATCTTTCTTCTGTGGCCTTTCACGACATGAACAGAACATAAAAGATAACTGATTTTGTTGCTAAAAATCGGCCCCGGGCTACCCGAGCTCAACGCTTACTGTGGGACAATGATCTTGAAGCCGATCGAACTCTTAGTAAACTGTCAAGACGAAGATGGCGGAACTTACGTCATTAGACGCTAAGCTATTCTCGCATCTGAGGGGGACAACTGCTCCAAATCTAAACGATCAGCAACAACTGAATCTGTAATATGTGGGATATTTCATAATTACCTGTTTCTGATGGATGCTGGCACCTCCAACAAAATGGTAGCTTAGCAGCTGTTGGGAGCGTTCTAAGTATAGATTCACTCGACTTTCTTACATCGTTTGCACGATAAAGCACCGTGCGTTCCGCGTTCAACAGTGCGCATTTACATTTATCTTCTTCTTCAGGCTTCTAAGCCATTAGGGCTCATTGCCACAGATAACATTCCTCTCTATTCCTAATCTTCTCTCTCAAGTTGGTGACATAAATTTCTTTTTTATCCCCTTCCATCTTTGATGAGCAAACAACAACCTGTCTCATGGTGGTCAGAAAAAGAAGATGGACATATGTCGGTCATGTGATGAGAAGAAACAATCAGAGAATCCCAAAACAGGCTATTAAGTGGAACACAACAGGCCGAAGAAAAAGAAGTCGACCATGTGAAACTTTAAGAGGACATTATTAAGAGAGGCCAGTTCAGTGGGCATACCATCCATTGATGAGACTGAAAAACTCTCCGAAGACTTCAAACCTTGGCGAACTACCACGCCGGCCTATGTGACTTATAGTGGCACGGGAAGGATGTAAGATGCCATTTTTCCATCTCTGCCTTGGTCTACACCTTGGTCTTTTTTCACTCATCTCTTGTGTATACATAGACTCGTCCTCTCCCATTCTTTCTACATGGCCTGTTCAGTTTCAAGACATTTATAATTTGTTAAGATTTAAATACGTTATTCAGTTCAGTGTTTTTCTAGCTCTCCATTCTCCACTGTTGGTATTATTTATTGGTCCAAAGATTCTTCTTACGATGTTGTTCTCAAAGATCTGCAATTGTTGTTTATCTTTCTTTGTTGTAACTCTACGTCTCTGACCCATACATGACGGCTGATCATAGTATAGCTTTATAGATTGTTATTTTGGTGTTTTGGGACATGATTTTGGATTTAACAGGTATTGCACGGTGAAGTATATTTTATTCCCTATCTGTACTCTGCTTTTAATTTCTTCACTTACTATATTGCTTCTTTTGAAGGTTGTGCCTTGATATTTGTATGTTTCTGCTTTCCTAATAATCATAGAATACCATGAATAACAGAGTACAGCGAGAAATGGTGGCCAAATTAATGGTCAAGCCACAGAAATGTGGTTCATTAGAATGATGTTGAAGGCACCATGGACAGCTAAGAAAACCAACGAAGAAGTCTTAAGAGAGGCTAGAGTTAAAAGGCAAATTACAGCAAAGATCAGAGCCACACAAGCGAGATTTGTAGCACATTTTCTGAGAAGAGGAAAATTGGAACACGTTGTTGCAACTGGAAAAATTGAGGGAAGAAGAGACAGAGGAAGGCATAGAGAGAAGTTACTGGATGGGCGGCTGTCAGTGTGGCTAGAAAGAAAGTCACTGACGAATCTCATAATCAAATCTAAAGACAGGGAATTGTGGAGAGAAATGATCGCCTACACCACGCGGCACGGCACTTGATTGATTGATTCAATAATCATATCTCCAACATTCATATAATCTGGAACAGTCTGCCTCTGATCTCATTATATCTTCATATACTCTGTCTTATCTTGGTTAATGGTCAAGCCCACTTTTAGTGCCATCTCTCTCACGTGTATGCAGGTACTGATGACTTCTTGCATAGTTTCCCCCACTAGGTCGATGTCATCAGCTTATCCTATTACTTTAGCTTGTTTTTCTGTGCTGCTTTCTTCTTTCACTTTCTGACTACATTTTCTAGTACTAGGTTGAATAGTAATGGAGATAATGTATCAACTTGTGTTAAACCAGTTCTTATATAGAAGGGTCTGACTTTCTTCCTTTTATATGTTACTATATTTTGTGCATCCTCCATGCATATTTTGGTCATATTTATTAATTTATTAAGTATCTCAAACTCTTTGATATTTTTGCATAAGTTGCTTCTATCTGTGCTCTCATAAGCTTTCTTGAAGTCATTGAAGATATTATGTACTTTTCAATATTCCCAGTACTTTTCTGTTGTTTGACCTAGGTAAAATATTTCATCTACGGTTGATCTATTCTTCCTAAAACCTGCTTGATAGTCTCCCAGTATGTTCTCGCTGTATGGTTGTAATCTATTTAAAAGTATAACAGACAGTACTTTGTAGCTTGTTTGCAGTTACGGTATTCCTCTGTAGTTTTCATACTTGCTCTTATCGCTTTTCTTGTACACTTGGATCAGTAATGATTCTCTCCATTCACTAGGGAGTTTTTCTTCTCTCCATAATTGTTGTATTAGTGCACATATCTGTTCATATAGATTTAGACCTCCTTCTGTAATCATTTCTGCAGCAATTTCATCTAAACCCGTTGCTTTGTGTTTCGTAGAAGCATGATACTGTAGATGACTTCTTCTAAGTCTGGTTCAGTCTCGAGGCTTCTATATCTGCTCCGTAATACTAATCTTTTTTTTTTACGGAGATGGGGTCGTTGGGCCCATGCTCCAACCCCTACCCTGAAGGATCCGGGTGTAAGTTTCTAGATGAAGCCTATGTAGTACGTAACTGCTGAAGGTGAACTGCAATTGTTTTCATTCTGATCCACTGTACTATAAGACGTGTCTTACAATTGTTGATAATGTTTTGTTGTATGGTGAATTATTATATCATGTATCTGTTCATTTTAGATTATAATAGACCATCATAGATTATATGTTCAACATATAATGTCTTCATTATAGGATAATTGTAATGTTAGATTAATTCTATTTGTAAACGGTAACAGTTTTACATTCATGTGCATCAGGACTTTGCTTAATGGTTTCATGAGATTTACGAACTACATGCCCATTAGGGTAATAAATATGCTGGAAAAGCACAGTTTCTTGGGGATTAAACTATTATTAATATACATTGTATACCACCACTTGTAATCAGCTAGAAAGGTATCTTTACTCTTTTATACTGTCACAAGTTGTTCTTTACATTTATTTTATCCATGTGTTAGCTTCTTCTCAGAATTTTGGATACAGAATAGTAGCTTTTTGGAACCGCCCTAGAAACCAAATCAATTCCAAATATGAGAAGAATCGTTTTGTGAATTTGTGAGTAGAAGCCTTTGCTGACGAGCAACAGCATCTGCGGGCTTGAGTGGAATGGAGGAAGAGCTGGTTTGAAAGTCGTGGCACCAAAACAATACCGCCATTGCACTGTGTCATTCCACGGCTGCCACTCCCTCACTCTTCGTGTATTCGCCTTTATTCATTCCGTGAATATTGATGAATCATTTAAACCACAGTAGCCTTATATATATGTACTGTTCTGATTTTATTTGTTAACGCTGAACATATCCCCACTTAAAACTATCATTGTCATAAGCTTGTAATTTTTGTTCTTGAATTATTGCTTCTAGATTGACTTCATTCACTGCGTTTTGTGTGTTTTACTGTCAACGAAAGACGATAAAAGGTCACCCAAGGACAATCTGATGAAGAATTACAGAAACCTTTACAAACAGGATTTTATCAAAGCTAGGCCAGGGTACAGCGACGTGTTGATAACAATGAGAGCAAATGATTTGTTTTTTTAATGTACTGCGAGAAGCCGCAAGGCGTATTGGGCAATGATTGCGGAAGTATCACTATTCACAGGTATACATGGCTGAAGTTTCATTTTCTTATATTTCCTACATTATGAGTCCAACATTATGTTGATCAGAAGGTACAGGATGAAAAACAGAGATGAGAGGAGGGGGGAAGGAAAGATCCTGGTGGCTGGCTGGTAGAATTAGAAGTTGCTAGAACCAACAGCTGACTGGTACAATTAGTGTTCACACCCTTCGTGGTTACAGAAACAGAGAGCAGAACATGTATGGGTGTGTCACGAGTTCGATAATGCTATTTCCTAGATTCCAGATTCCAGATCAGAAGGTCTCTTGTTCGATCTGACATTTTGTTCTCAAAAATCTCAAACAAAAAAATGGTACCAAGGTTTTTCAAAGAAAGGAAGGACAGGCGCTGGCATGACTGCCTGACATGCTGTAGCGGCCTAAATTGTGAAGGTATTACCACTTCACACCCCTGCGACATGCAGATGTCACGGAGTGGGATGGGGGGTAAATTTTCTCCCTTGTAGATAAATTACTGTTTTGTTTTCTTTTTGGGCCCAGCTGTAATTCCAGTGACAAAAGGAAAACTGTCGATAGTAAATATTTGTTTCCAGTATCAGCCAAGCGTAGTTCTCTCCCCTTTCTGCCGTGAATTCAATCATCTTTATCATAACCAGGTCCAACATGTGGTGATGTTAACATGGCTGTTATTAACAAGATTTGATGCATTACAATTAGAGAATAAAATATCAGAAAATATATAACTTTCTTATCTTTATTTGAATGGGCGCTCGCGCACACACAGAAACATACTTGTGCATACAGAGAGACATAATGAGAAATGAAATAGTAACAACTTTATGGACATGACTATTAACGAATTTTGATTGCTTATGAACTCTAGATATTGTTTTAAAAGTGGGTCAAAGGTCAGAACATTTGTTTTGCCAAAAATAGCCATGAGTATCTTGGAAGATGATATCAGCGAGAAGAAAACTTAGGTGGCAGACATGAGAATGGCTACTTTCAAAGTGCTTCAATATGCAGAAAAATATCTCAAAAACAAACATGAAGATAAATGAAGTGGATATAAAACATAACGTAATTGATAACACGCGCCCTTTATATATTATTTTAAATTAAATATGGGTCACTGATTTCAAATCTTTTAAACGTATTGTTATTTCTATGTTATAAGAAAGCATAGTTGAAAGATGACCACTGCCCGGTGAAATATCCTTCTGTTAAACCGCTTTTCCCGTGGCAGATTATTTTATTGGCATCGTTGGGCTACATAATAAGATGATGGCAACGATATAGATGGGTGGACAACATCAAGAGATGGACAGGGACAAGCTTGGCCGATTGTTCCACGAAAACAAGAAACAGAGTGGAGATTCACTGCAGCCAACCTTCCGTGGAGGAGATGATGCATTTAGCTATTACAGTTTTATGGTAGTGACTTCGTGTATAGCTGTATACTTAGTTGTATATACTTATACACTAATTATTCGTATGAATGGCATTCATTCTTTTACACACACCAAACATTTTATTCTTCTACTATTGAGTGTTGTAGTAAAATGTTGCAGTATTTCAAAGTTTTATCACGTCACTCGATGTTTATTACTTTACGGGGAAGGGAAATTTGAAAAAAGTTCAACGTTTTGTCCTATAACTTGAAGAAATTGTCAATATGTTGGACACAAATAATAAAATGCGTAGCGCAAGCTTATGCTCATTCACAACCGTGCCGTCTTCACTGAAATTGTGTTTTCTCTATAACATTAAATGTTGTCCTCTGTTGTCTTCTCCTTTTTTAGCCGGAATGCGGCACGTTAGTCCTTTCCTTTAATTTTGTTCAAAATAAAAACAAGAAGTTCGTCCAGTAAAATACGAAATATCTTGTTTTTTTTTTTCAAACAAGACCGAAGTATTAATTTAACTGTCCTTGAACTGATATCCGAGTACGGTTTGTTTTTTAATCAAATCAGATAGTCACATGATGTTTTGCTCTAATCTCAGATAACGTCTCCTAGAGCTCCGCGACAAGTCAGACGTCTTGACTTTATTCATACTGGATGATAGCTAACTCTGGGAGTTTTCCCTCCTGTAATCACGGTCACAGAATGAGAATTCTATTTCAGATGAGAATTCTACTTCTTAGATATCACGTGAAGCTAAATAAACTTCAAATCTTTGTTTAGAAAGTAAGGGAAGTGAAACCAGGTTATATCAGCCTACGATGCTACGATGTGTATAAATACTGGTCATGTCATTTCTTTACCCAGCTCAAACCAGTCTCCGCTAGTTCTGGTCTTCTCAACAAATTAAGTACAGCAGCACATCACTGTATCTGTGAATATTTTCTACCAAGCCCACAAGGTTTTTATTTATTATTTTTTAAACATGCGAAAGCTGTTACTGTCAAGTTACAGAAATGAAGAATTTACTTGTTACTTTTCTTCTGGAAACTTAACACATGTTCATGACCCCATACCGTAATCTGCGGTGTAAGAGAGTAATGTCTTTTTAATGATGTGACAATAACTTCCACTGAAACTGGACACTGGATACTGAATACGACCTAGCTCTGATGCTGGCCTGAGGAAGTTACTTCATTACACTCAAAGCATGGCCATACATGTTCTGCTTTCAACATCAGGATATCCTTTAGTGTTCTAGCTGATGTACTACCACTACTGTGATGGTTGTAAATGGCTCATGGTCTAACCCAGAACTGGGATTTTACTTCCACTTCCTCTGAAGATATGTAATTCACTGAGGCGGGCGTGGTATATAGTTCTGAAAAAAGCATTTTTTGTGCTTACTGTTCGGGTTGCTGCTTGACAGATTGGTATGTGTCTTGTTTTCTCAAACTGATGTTTCCTACTGGATCAGCCCTTGCTGCAAGTTTATCAGTTTTTTTTCGCTGGCGGCAACGCTGTAGTGCCAAGGGCAAGTATATCCATCTGATGCTTTGGATTTGTTTCTTGTATATTACGTTCAACCACTCTCTTCAAAGGGTACATAGATTTTGAGAAGTCAAATTAGTGGGCATAAAATCCCTTGATGAGGTTGAAAAGTTCGCCGAAAACAGGAAAATTTGGCGAATTACCATGCGAGCCATAAGTGACGTTTAACGGCACGAGAAGGATGTAAGATGATTGTGGTTCATTGTACTTTTTGGGTCTTCTACTGTAAGAAGTCACAGATCGTACATCCTGTCCTGATTTTTTTCCATGTACAGCCTTGGATGGTCACCACGTATATTTCAGTGTCTCCAAAAATAGCCCATTCACTGGAAGCTTCAGAACATGCAAATACAGACAGTTTGAAACCATCCTAAGTGAATCTTACAAATCGTGTGACAGGATAGAGCTAACTTTTCACTATACTTCATCCTTCGCCTTGTGTTATGAGAAGTCGAGGAGGAGATGCAGCTGGCGTTTTTGGGCCATATGAGTGGCCTGCGTTATGTTCTTGCTACAATTAGTGAGTTTTTCTGTTATCTTCATCATTTCCTGGCTTCTCCCCACGCAGTATTAACATACCGTTGTGAGAGTTGGATATCAACCAGTCTACTCTATCAAAGACTTGATCCATTTGAGAACAAATGTCTCCGTAAACTATTGAACATCAGATGGTCCGACTTTAAATCGAACGAGTCATTAAGACAGGAATCGAACCAAATCTACGTATCAAGATACATCAAAAGACATTGATGGGCCTATCTCGGCCACGTTCTCAGAATGGACGAATCCAGACTCCCTCGCCAGGCCCTCACATGGTCAGCGAAAGGCAAAAGAAAGCAAGGCAGGCCAAGGGAGACTACGTAGAACCATCACTAGAGAGAGCTCAACTTTGGGATTCAAGTCCATCCAAGACCTACAGCGGGCGACGGCGAGTCGTCAGACACGGAAAGATATGATTTCCGCCCTATGAGCCAATGTTAGCCCTAAATGAATGTCAATCAATCAATCCCCACGGTAGGTTGGCTGCAGTGAACCTCTACTCTGCTCTGTTTCTTGTCTTCGTATAACATTCGGCCAAGCTTGTCCCGGTCCATTTCTTGATGCTATCCACCTATCTATACCCCTGTCGATGTCTTGGTTTTCAATATACTACTGCGCCTCGCGACACGTTTAAAGGATCTTAGCTGTCTTTTCATGATTTTAAATATTTCTATTTTCATTTCTAGTTGATTTAGCACTTCGTTGTTTGCTTTCTTTTCTGTCAATGGAATACGCCTTTCTCTTCTGTATATTCACATTTCAGAGGCCTTGCTTTTCTTTCTCTTGTCTTATTCAAGGTAAATGCTTCTACATCATGAAGGAATATTGAACATCTATAGCATCACAGTTGCTGTGATATTTATTCACTCATTTGCATGTCCCTTGCGGAACTTTGCCTCCCTACTAGCACTCCTGTAGGTCTCTCAGTTGTGAGCAAGATGGTCTGCTGCTGATGCATCCATTTGTAGATCATCATCGATATCTTACAACCATCTTCGCCTTGGTCTTCTTCTTTTTCTTTTTCCCATTATGTACCCTTCCAAGACGGTCTTCTCTAGATTATCATGACGTTTAATGTGTCCAAAATATTTAATTTTCCTCTCTTTAATCCTCTCTACTAGCCAGCCTTCTTTAATATTAAGTTCTTGTAGTATGGATATATTTGTTCTTTTTTGTGTCCATGATATTTAAGTACTATTCTGTAGCATTTACATTCAAAGGTATTTTTTGTGTTTCTCGGCTGTTTTGTTAAGTGTCCAGGTCTCATAGGCATATGTTGCGATGGGAAAGATGCATGCCCTTAAAAATCTTATTTGTGTGCTTCTGTCTGTTTCTCTCCACAGATTCTTTAGCTGTAAAACACACACACACACACACACACACACACACACACACACACGCACGCACGCAAGCACGCACACACACACACATACATATGTGTGTGTGTGTATGTAAGGATCTTCCTTTTTCTTTTTGAGGTGCTTTTTTTGGCCAACCCTATTCTTGAGTATTTATTTTAAGGGCATGCATCTTTCCCATTGCAACTTATGCCTGTGAGACCTGAACACTTAACAAAACAGCTGAGAAATACATAAATGCCTTTGAATGTAAATGCTGCAGAAGAGTTCTTCAAATAGTATAGATTAAAAAAATATATCCATACTAAAAGAACTTAATATCGAAGAAGGTTCGTTAGTAAAGAATATTAAACAAAGAAAGATTAAATATATTGGACATATTAAACATCATGAGAATTTAGAGAAGACCGCCTTGGAAGGATACACAGTAGGAAAAAGAAAGAGAGGAAGACCAATGCGAAAATGGCTGCAAGACATGGTTGATAATCTGCAAATGGACGCATCAGCAGCAGGGCATCTTGCTTACAATCGAGAGGCCTTCAGGATAACCGTTAGGGAGGCAAAGTTCCGCAAGGATCATGCAAATGACTCACTGACTGATTCTTGAGCTTTTCTATAACACCATCTGTCCAGCCTTTCCGGGGTCTTCCTCTTGATCTGTGCCCTATAGTTCTTTGATTGGATATATATCATTCTTATTAAGTGGCCAAACAACTTAATTATTTGTATTTCCATGTATTATGGGCGTATCAAGTGTAGTTTTATAGGAATTGCAGCTCCTATTAATTGACTTATGTCGCCATTTCTTAACAATCACCTACTTGGCTGTTATCATCTTCCACGACGAGAACGAAGGGTTGGTTTTTGAGAAAGTGAGTGTTAACCAATGTTCCCTCATAATAAACTTTGTACATGGTATGGTAATAGTCGTCATCTCTCCTTTTTCAGAATCATCATTTGAGGGATCAGATTCAATTTCCAAAGATTTATAACGTAGAAAATTTACCAAAAACATTAATGGGGAAATGGGACAGAGAAGAAATTATACTTCTACTACAGAAAGGAGTGGATTAAACGTAACAGATTGTAATCTGCAAACAGCTTTACATTACGACTCTGAACATCGTGACACTAGTTTAGTTGAACGTTTGCTACGAGCAGGAGCTAATGTGAACGTAGAAGATAGTGTATGGAACACACCACTGCACATCTCTTCCAAACATGGTTACATCGATATTACTAAAATTTTGCCCAAGGCGGGATCTAATGTCGGTGTAAGAAACACTAGCAAGCAAACTCCTTTATACAACGCGTGTTATGGGCAAATCTGCCAAAGAAGAATGTTTGCTAAAAGTAGGAGTAAACGTTCGCATGGGAGACTTCTATGATACACCCCCCCCCCCACTCACACAACACGTGAGTGCAATGCAGGGACAGAAGGTATTGTACAGATTCTGCTCAGAGCTGGGGCCTCCGTTACTGCTCGCATAAAATGGTATGTTATCCCACTGCATCAGGGCCGATGTAGTGAAAATGCTTAAATTCTTCTGAAAGCTGGCTCCTGTGTAAATGCTCAGGATATGAATGGTACTATTCCTTTACATGCAAGAGCAGGAAATGGTAGTAAAGACGTTGTTGAAGTTCTTCTGCAAGCTGGATCCTCTGTAAACGCAGAAGACACGTTTGAGAGCAGCCCTCTGTGTGAGTGTGTACATACTTGTCATGAAGCAGTTGCTACAATTCTGCGGGACGCGGGGCTGAAGAAAGCCCTGCTGAACAAGATGAATACATTCGTTACAGGAAAGCGCATACGTTTTCGCCATTTGCTATGATATAATAATGGTCGTTTTCCAGGTAATGTTCTCTTCTGGCTTACGGACAGTGTTTTCATTGTTGTTGTTGTTGTTGTTGTTGTTGTTGCTGTAATACGATTCCTGTTGTGGCTCCGTGACAACCTTTGCGTAAAACACTAACTCTTCTGATAACAAGTTCATTAAGGATGCAAAAATATGATGAATATTATTAGACTCCATTCGAACACCTCAAAAATATCGCATAAACCGTGAACACGGTCCATCAGTTATTACCTGGACTATATTTACTGTTACCTAACTGTACTGTGTTGTCTATGAGCATTTATCTGAGATGACTCTGTGAATCATGTTTCTATAATGTCACTCTGAATGCCCCCTTGCATGACTCTAAGGAAAATAACTCTACTTTTTACTCCCTTCAAGGTTGGCTCCCTGGATATTTGTGTCATTTCCGTCTCACAAACTGTTATGGAAATTCCATGGCCTTAGTTACTCTGTAAACAATGTATTTATTCATGTGACAGTTTCCGTATGATTTTGATAATTCATTCCTGACCTGGGATGTCATGGATTTCCCCATTTACGTCATTAATGTTATCACATAAAGTTGAAACCATGAAATGGTTAATTTCACACTGATTGTCTGTGGTCTACAAACTACAGAACATAATCTATTCCCAAATGTTGATTGTTATTTTAAAACATTCGTATATCTTCTTTAATCATCATTTACTTATTTAGTCATCGGTTTGATGCAACTGGGAATATTTCAATTTATGTAAACACATACTGATAAATATAAAACAGTTGTTATTATAATAGTGTTTAAAATGATGTATACACTTTGGTGAAAACCTTTTATTTTATATTTCCACAGAAAGGAAACATTAAGTACACTTGGTGATATATCAAAAAAGTATAACTTGAGGGATGGTAGCACACGCACAGATGCACACGCATACACAAAACATAACAACCACTGTAACACACCGAATACACTTTGGGCTTAGGTTTCAGATTTTCCTTCTCTCACCGTGTGAATGCAGCCATCGAAGTAGTATTCCTTCCTTTGAATGCTACATTGTACCATTTTAGAGCAGTTACTGGCTTAACTGCAATGCTAAGAATCAGAACGTTACATACATATATACACCACGTAACTGTATACTAAGAACAACCCAGGCGAACATTAACAAGACCACTACATTGTGAGCAACACGAACATGACCAGTGTAACAAGAGTGACAGATCAACCATAATAAATCACAAATGGCACAGTTAAACATTAATTCCAAATATCACAGAAGTCAGAATTTGCAGTAACATTGAAAAGTTTTAATGGGAAACCAAACGTGTGTATGAATGGTTGTAAAATGGAAGTATGGGAATTGTAGCTGGGATGAAGAAATCAACAAGTGGGCACACAAACCATCCTGGGCGAGTTGCGTCGCCATTGGAATCTACCTCACACGCTGAAACAATGAAAGCATACTGAACTCGATCATTCTGAAAAAATACATGCACAACTTTCCAACAAAAATCGCGTTTGTCAAAGAAAGGACAACTAAATTTCCCAAAACACTACACAATGATTTCACATTTGTCCTTAAACGACAACCAAACCTCAAAAACACTACATAATGATTTCACAACATTTGTTCTCAAAAGGACAACCAAACTTACAACAACACTACATAATGATTTCACAACATTTGTTTCTTAAAAGGACAACCAAACTTACAAAAACACTACATAATGATTTCACAACATTTGTTTCTTAAAAGGACAACCAAACTTACAAAAACACTACATAATGATTTCACAACATTTGTTCTTAAAAGGACAACCAAACTTACAAAAACACTACATAATGATTTCACAACATTTGTTCTTAAAAGGACAACCAAACTTACAAAAACACTACATAATGATTTCACAACATTTGTTCTTAAAAGGACAACCAAACTTACAACAACACTACATAATGATTTCACATTTGTTCTTAAAAGGACAACCAAACTTACAAAAACACTACATAATGATTTCACAACATTTGTTCTTAAAAGGACAACCAAACTTACAAAAATACTACATAATGATTTCACAACATTTGTTTCTTAAAAGGACAACCAAACTTACAAAAACACTACATAATGATTTCACAACATTTGTTCTTAAAAGGACAACCACACTTACCAAAACACTACATAAAGGTTTCACAACATTTGTTCTTAAAAGGACAACCACACTTACCAAAACACTACATAAAGGTTTCACAACATTTGTTCTTAAAAGGACAACCACACTTACCAAAACACTACATAAAGGTTTCACAACATTTGTTCTTAAAAGGACAACCACACTTACCAAAACACTACATAAAGGTTTCACAACATTTGTTCTTAAAAGGACAACCACACTTACCAAAACACTACATAAAGGTTTCACAACATTTGTTCTTAAAAGGACAACCAAACTTACCAAAACACTACATAAAGGTTTCACAACATTTGTTCTTAAAAGGACAACCACACTTACCAAAACACTACATAAAGGTTTCACAACATTTGTTCTTAAAAGGACAACCACACTTACCAAAACACTACATAAAGGTTTCACAACATTTGTTCTTAAAAGGACAACCACACTTACCAAAACACTACATAAAGGTTTCACAACATTTGTTCTTAAAAGGACAACCACACTTACCAAAACACTACATAATGATCTAATTAACGCGAACAACCATCTGAAACCTCCCCCTCCTCCACTTCCAAAAAAAAAATACATCCAGACATCTTCTCTCTCTCACATCTCAGGCAGAAGCCCCGTCACGTGTAAAAGGAACCCCAGACACCGTGACCAAGTGGCCAATGGGATCACGGAGATATATTTTGATCCGTATTTGAAAAATCGAGACTTTGACCACAAATAACTGAGTTACATCCTTTATTCTGTTATACCATGTCCCACATGTCGGTAATAGATATCTTTCCGTTACTGGTCGCATTTACGTCTGCACGTCTTCAGGAGCATTTAAGAGAAATGATGACTGGGGCAAAACTGGTTCCATCAACGAAAGTAGGGAGAATTTCAGCTAGACAACAAAGAGCGAGAGAGAGAGAGAGAGAGGGGGGGTGGAGAGAGAGAGGGAGAGAGAGAGGGAGGGAGAGAGAGTGACTGATTGATTGATTGATTGATTGATTGATCTTTATTTCAAAAGGGTTAAGAGTTGGGCACGCAGGCACGTCTGACATTCTGCCTGTATCATATGTTCATGTAACATACATAATTAACACTGAAGCTGAGAGACATAAAATAAAATATAACATTTACATTTCATTCTTATCTATTCACTCAGTACAGAAGTAACTACATACATATATAAATAACTATCTACTAAACAAACATTTCGGGATTATTCGGAATAAACAATTAACTGTATTCGGGTCTTGTAAGAGCAATCTAAGATAACTTTTAAGTTTTATGATTCGTGGAGGCATGTAGTCGACATCAAATAGATTTTGGGAAAGTTTGTACTTGTAGGAAGGAGTATAATTTATATGTTTATACAGGATGGGATGGTATTCTAAGGATGAGCAGCAGAATAAGTAAAGCTTTTTTTGTAAAGATCAAGTCTAGGTTTTGGAAGACATATGTTGTTCAAGCGTTGGCTGCACTTTGTGCTAAATTTAAACATGTTCCATAGATAAGGCGGGGCATGTCGTGAAAGAGTTTGATGCACTAACTTGGCTTTGTTGAAGAGGAACCTGTTTGTAAGAGGCAGTATATTGATACGTTTGTGTTGGTTAGTTGTTTGTGCTTGATCTTTGTCACTAATAAGCATTACTGCTCGCTTTTGGAGTGAGCAAAAGCCTTTTTGTATTTGACACTGAGCAATCATCCTAGACTGTTGAGAAATAGTCTAAATGTGTTTGTATATGTGATATGTAGTATGTCTTCCTTGTGTCTTGATCGATGAAGTGCTTAATTTTGGCTAACAGGTATACTTTTTGTGCGATGAGTTTTGTTAGACCTTGCACATGAGAGTTCCAGGTCAGATGTTGGTCAATAATAAGACCTAGTGTTTTGTGCTCGCTAACGTTTTCTATCTGTGATGTTTCCGTGCTGAGCCGAAGTGTTGTTTTTGTTGCGTTTTGTAGTTTCTGTCTTGTTGTTATGAGCATTGATTGTGTTTTATCAGTATTTATAATCATGTCATTGTTTTTACTCAATCTAATTAAATTGTATAAGAGAGAGAGAGAGAGAGAGAGAGAGAGAGAGAGAGAGAATGAATGAATGAATAATCTTTATTTTTCAAGGGTTAAGAATTGGGCACGCAGGCACGTCTGACATTCTGCCTGTATCATATGGTCATGTAACATACATAATTAACACTGAAGCTGAGAGACATAAAATAAAATATAACATTTACATTTCGTTCTTATCTATTCACTCAGTACAGAAGTAACTACATACATATATAAATAACTGTCTACTAAACAAACATTCGGGATTATTCGGAATAAACAATTAACTGTATTCAGGTCTTGTAAGAGCAGTCTAAGATAACTTTTAAGTTTTATGATTCGTGGAGGCATGTAGTCGACATCAAATAGATTTTGGGAAAGTTTGTACTTGTAGGAAGGAGTATAATTTACATGTTTATACAGGATGGGATGGTATTCTAAGGATGAGCAGCAGAATAACTAAAGCTTTTTTTGTAAAGATCAAGTCTAGGTTTTGGAAGACATATGTTGTTCAAGCGTTGGCTGCACTTTGTGCTAAATTTAAAAATGTTCCATAGATAAGGCGGGGCATGTCGTGAAAGAGTTTGATGCACTAACTTGGCTTTGTTGAAGAGGAACCTGTTCGTAAGAGGCAGTATATTGATACGTTTGTGTTGGTTAGTTGTTTGTGCTTGATCTTTGTCACTAATAAGCATTACTGTTCGCTTTTGGAGTGAGCAAAAGCCTTTTTGTATTTGACACTGAGCAATCATCCTAGACTGTTGAGAAATAGTCTAAATGTGTTTGTATATGTGATATGTAGTATGTCTTCCTTGTGTCTTGATCGATGAAGTGCTTAATTTTGGCTAACAGGTATACTTTTTGTGCGATGAGTTTTGTTAGACCTTGCACATGAGAGTTCCAGGTCAGATGTTGGTCAATAATAAGACCTAGTGTTTTGTGCTCGCTAACGTTTTCTATCTGTGATGTTTCCGTGCTGAGCCGAAGTGTTGTTTTTGTTGCGTTTTGTAGTTTCTGTCGTGTTGTTATGAGCATTGATTGTGTTTTATCAGTATTTATAATCATGTCATTGTTTTTACTCAATCTAATTAAATTGTATAAGAGAGAGAGAGAGAGAGAGAGAATGAATGAATGAATAATCTTTATTTTTAAAGGGTAAAGAATTGAGCACGCAGGCCCGTCTTACATTCTGCCCTTCATCACTAAATCTTTCATTCTTCCCACACACTTGATTTAGTAGAAAAATACAAATTAAATTAGGAAAAACATATCAAAAGAGTGTAAGATTTAACTACTACATTCAAAGTAAAAGAGAATAAGTAATTAACATAATAAAATAGCACTCACGCACACATACACACGCAGACATATACATAAATGAAAATACATTGTAAATACAGATCTTCTAACATATTTTTTAACAAACATTTAAATAATTTCTAACAATATCTAACAAGTTGCTTTTCGAACTATGTCATTGAAGTACTTGATGGTTTACGAGCCATGTGTTGAGAGAGTGCTGGTTATTTTATGGAGGCATATAATTACAAGCAAGTAAATAATGAAACAGGTTTGAGTTAAAAGATGAAGTATTAACAATGGATTTTAAATTGTAGGGGAAGGTGTTCCAGAGCTGTACTGCAGAGTATGCAAGGCTTTTATTGTACAGATCAATCCTGGGTTTAGGAAGAAGACAGATTTTTAAACGCTGGCTATGTTTAGTGTTATACGTAAACAGTGGCCACAAGAAAGGCGGAGCATTGTGCGACAGAATTCTGTGAACAAACTTAACTTTGTTAAAAATGATTCTATTTTTGAGGGGTAGAATTTTGAGTTGTTTGTGTTGATCAACAGTCTGTACTGGGTGTTTGTCACAAATAAGATTTAATGTTCGCTTGTGAAGTGAGTGGAGCTTTTTTGTGTTTGAGACTGAGCATCCATCACAGATTGTGGAACAGTAATCTAAGTGTGTTTGTATGTGTGATAGGTAGTATATTTTTCTTGTGTCTTTGTCGATAAAGTGTTTAATTTTGGCTAATTGGTAAACTTTCTGTGCAATCAAATTTGTTAGGTTATGTACGTGAGAATTCCAAGTTAAATGCTGATCAATTATGAGTCCTAGGGTTTTATGTTCATGAACATTTTCTATTGCCTTAGTCCCAGCACACAGCTGTAGTGAAGTTTTTATTGCATTTTGCAGTTTCTGTCTTGTAGTGATGAGCATGGATTTTGTTTTGTTGGTGTTGGTGGAGAGAGAGAGAGACAGAGAGAGAAAAATGCGCAGAAACAAGAAAGACAGAAAGCAAGGCGAGCACATACTTATGAAAAAACAACAATCCAAAACCCCGACAAAACTCCTCGAACCCCTCAGGACGAAAGAGAAAAACAACAGATAAAAATAAGAAAAACTATCCAGAAAGTCTGTTCCTGCAGTTTGGAGAATCAAAAAGATAGTCAAATACCGTCCAAGAAGTGCTGGATATACTACACTTCAAACATTACTACTGCTATCTAGGATATACATTAACTGAAAATGGGAGATATAATTTATGAGATGAGAGATGGAGGATGTAATATGGGAGATATAATTTATGAGATGAGAGATGGAGGATGTGATATGGGAGATTAAAAACAGAATAGGACTGGTAAAACAGACATTCAACACCATGAAGACAGTCCTGCTATCCAGGAATCTGCCCATTAAAAACAAAAAGTTTTGTAAAATGTTATATATACTCTATTATTATAGTAAAGAGGATTAAACAGACAAAACTTAAATATTTTGTACATATTAAACGTCATGATAATCTAGAGAAGACCAGTCTTGGAAGGACACATAATGGGAAAATGAAAGAGGAAGACGAAGGCCAAGATGGCTGCAAGACATCGTTGATAATCTGAATGTATCAGCAGCAGGGCATCTTGCTTACAACCGAGAGGCCTACAGGAGAGCTGTTAGGGAGGAAAAGTTCCTCAAGGGACATGCAAATCAGTGAGTGAATGCATGCTAAGACGAGTGACCACCGTTGGTACAATTATTGTTGTTATTAGTTTATTTTTGCTGTGTGTGACTGCGCGCGCGCTGAATATAGAATATTATATTTTGATGTTTGTGTAGTAAACACATTAGACAACATTAAATGTTTAGAAATTATGAGAAACCTGAAGGACTGTAAGAAAGCCGTTATAAGTATAAACTAAAAGGTAACTAAGAAGCGTCTTGTTTGGGGGAGGGGAGGTATTTACTTGTTAAACTAAAGCATATAAAAATGTGTTTTCTTCGCTGCGCATGGGCATGGCCTGGGCCAGTTCTTGTGCACTCCAGGAGATGTCACTGACACAGGCGGCCGAGCAATTATGACATATTTTCGTTTAATGTGATGCCGAAACCGTGCTGACCTGAGCTGAGCTGAACATAATAATGTATGCAAACTACTTGCAAATAAATAATTTGGCTATACGGAATATTTTTTAATTTGGTCCACGCACACTGGTCCACGTACACTGGTCCACGCACACTGGTCCACGCACACTGGTCCAAGTACACTGGTCCACGCACACTGGTCCACGTACACTGGTCCACGTACACTGGTCCACGCACACTGGTCCACGCACACTGGTCCACGTACACTGGTCCACGCACACTGGTCCACGCACACTGGTCCACAAATGAAAACCAAGAGCTCCCTCATAACGCTAGACGACCTCCTCCCTGTCCAGCGCCTGCTCCACCAGAAGTTTCCCCAAACATGGGATTAAAACTGTGTACCCCATGAAACTAAAAATGTTCAATTTCAGAACAATATTGTTTTGTCACTGCGCTCACGTGATCAACAACCCAGGCCTAGAAATATCGAGTCCATTCGTCATAGACTGCTTACGTCCCGAATGTAACTCGTCTACGAAATCTTTGTTTCCAAACACTTTAATGTTCATGTGAGGATGGATGTAATTGTCATTCATTCTTCTGCATGCACTAAGACATTTACGTTTTTGCTACCGAGTGTAGCAGTGGTATGTTATAGTATTTCAAAGTTTTATCCTCTCACGTGATGTGTATTATTACTTTAGGGGATAAGCCAGGTTGAACAAAATATTAAACTTGTGTCTCATAAATTGAACAAACTGTCGAGTACAAATAATAAAATGCACAGCACACACACTTCGAATCATTCACAGCTTCGACTTCTCACTGATGTTTTGTTTCTCTGAGATAATTTTTGTTATCTGTTGTGTCAATTTTTAAAATTGAGCATGTTTGTCCTCTCCTTAAACTTTGTACCTAAAACGTAAGTTCAGTAAAATGCTACTTTTCACTTTTGTTCAAACAAGATCGAATTCTTATTTTAACTGTCAATAAACTATGATGTCTGAGTTTTTTTTTTCGGTGCTTTTAACCAATCACGCAGATATAACATATTTTACTCTGATCTCAGATAGCAAGTCTATAGAAGCTTCCTCACAAAAGGCAAACATCTTGACTTTATTTATATTGGCAGATAGCTTTAAATCAGTGGTTCTCAACCCATTGACCTCCACCCAAAGGTGGGTCGTGACAGGGAGTAATGTGAGCTGCGCTGAAGTCTCAAAGTAGAAAAAAAAAGAGAAAAAGGTAGATACAATAAAAAATTATTCCGTATTTTTAACACAATACATAGCGGTAGACTGCACGGATGCAAGCAACAGTATTGTAGGTCATTTTATTAGTATGTACGCAGTGCGGCTATTGGAGAAAGGATGGTTCAGACAGTGTTTCTTCCAGCATCAAAGAGAAATGTGACGTACATAAAAAGACAGCATCGCTTTAGAAGTGCGACACCAGCGTCTTTCTGACCTTGTTGCTGAAACGTGCAGTTTTACAAGGTAATTTTAGAAAACGGAGTAGATTCTGCGAGAGACCAGAAGTGAAATATAGTTCTCATCAACTGTTTTAGTTTAAAAATCATATTTCGTTAGCTTGAGAACCGCTATTCGGTCTTGATGCTGTGTGTAATTCGTATTGGATTAATCAATGGATTTTAGTTACCCACGTAGTGATCGTGGAGATTTTTCGAATGGCCTTTATCATTTACAACTTTTAATCACTAAAATGAATCGTTTTGTGAAGCGTAAGATTTCGACTTCGCGCAAACAAATTGATAGTAGTGAGAAAGAAAGTTATTGTGATCGAGACAACGTTAACGTTGATACTTGTAAGAAAACTAAATACGCTGGAAAATATGAGTGGAAGACATTAAGTACGGTTTCGTTCCATCAACCAAAATCTACCACAGTGTGTTATTTATTTGCAAATCCTCTCTAATGAGGTAATGAAGACGACGAAATTGCTTCGTCATCTAACTACAAGAGATCCTGATCTACAGAACAAAATTTTTCAAACGTAAAGCAGAGGAATATAGTAAACAGAAGACAGTGTTAAAAACAAGATCCAATCTCAACGAAAAAGCTCTTAAGGAATCGTACCTGATTTCCCAGAGAAACGCAAATTCAAAGAAACCGCACACGATTGGAGAAGAGTTTATCATGTCAGCCGCTGTTGAGATTTGTGATATATTTTTTGGCTCAGAATGCGCTACAAAACTGAAAAGCATTCCCATCTCGAACGATACTGACCGTCATTTTCGCGCAGCTTACTGAACGATTACAATCTGCTAAGTTTGCTATTCAGTTAGATGAGTCAAATGACATCGCCGGCGAGTGACATCTGCTTGTATATCTTTGCTAATGGTGACAAAATAGTATGCAAGAGGAATTTCTTTTTTGCAAGTCACTGCCAGCGAGAACGACGACCGATGAAATATTTCGTGATTTAAACGACTTTTCCCACAAACTATGGACTGCAGTGGACGGTGCTGCCACAGTGACTGGCCGCAACAGCGGTGTTGTAACTCACATAAAGCAGGTGTCACCCGAGATTGCAGGCACCCATTGCATGATCCATCGCGTGGCATTCGCTTCAAAGAAGTTGAATGAAACTCTGGGATCTGTACTCGAAAACGGTGTTCGGATTGGAAACTTAATAAAAACTAGAAATGTGAACAGTCGATTATTTTCTCAACTTTGTATTGAGTCAGATATAGAACACAAGCATCTTCTATTGCACTCGGCTGTGCGTTGACTGTCCAGAGGAGAGTTCTTTCAAGGTTGGTTGAGCTTCGTTTAGAATTGTTGCAGTTTTTGACAGAACACAATCTGGACCTGGCAGGTAATGTCGCTGATATTGAGTGACTTGCCGTGCTGGCATACCTTGCTGACATTTTTAACCTTTTGAACAGTTTGAACATATTATTGCAGGGTAAAGATAACAGTATACTCAAGACATAGGACACAGTTGCAGCCATTAAGAAGAAACTATGACTTTGGCGCATGCGACTCGACAACAAATCACAAGACATGTTTCACTTGTTCTGTGAATTTAAAGAGAGCAATGAAGTTAATGGCGAAATTCTGTCAGGGGTCACTGGTGTAATAAAAGGGCATTTGACATCTCTTGCTGAGTATTTTGACAAATACTTCACTCCCGAAGACATTAAAGCATATGATTGGATTCGTAATCCTTTTCAGTGTGCGTTCTCTGAATTAACCGGTCGTGGACATGGAGAAATAACAGAACTGTTCAGTTATTACACATTACAAATCAGATTTAACGAACCCACTGTGGATATCTCTTCCTGTTGGTGCACTGCTTCACTGGAATATCCGTTGTTGTCAGCTCTGGCGATGAAAGTACCTTTTTTCAACAACTTATTTATGTGAAGTTTCATTTTGTGCATTGACTGCCATGAAAGCCAAATATCGTTCAAGAATGAGCGTAGAGGATAATCTTCGAGTGTGTTTTTCACAAATTCCAGCCAAATAGACATGCAATCCAAACAGAAACAATGCCATCTTTAAGATAAATGAAAATAACTTCTGTGTTGCACTCAATAAGAAGTTAAACATGTAGAGAAAATATTACATAATTCTTTATAAAATTAGATTTATATCATGCAAATATAAAGCACTTAATTAATTGGCCTCAGAATGTCTGATTTTTAAATGTGGGCCGTGCAGCCAAAGGGTCTGAGAACCGCTGATCTAGCCTGATGAAAATAATGGAATGATGTTATAGGCTGATCGAAAACAAGGAAATAATGTTATAGGCTTGTGGAAAACAAGGAAATAATGTTATAGACTGATGAAAACAAGAGAATAATGTTATGACTTATTAAAAACAAGGGATTAGTGTTATGGAAACAAAAGAATACTGTTATAGGTGATGGAAAACCAAGGGATATTGTTATAGGTGATGGAAAAATGGAAACAATGTTATGGGTGATGGAAAACACGGGAATAATGTTATAGTTGATGGAAAACAACCGAATAATGTTATAGGTTGATGGAAAACAAGGGTACAGTATTATAGACCGATGAACATTATTAAAGACACACAAGAAGCAGTGTGATCATGAGATCTGGTGGAGCTAGGATGATGATGGCATGATTAATGATTACTACGATGACATTGTACTCAAGCTGAATAAGACAGTCATCACTAACTCGTAGCTGACTGCTTGTGTCAGAGTCAGTAAACCGCAACTGACAAAGACCCTGTTCTACCTCCACATGATGACTCTGGTAACAAACAGCAGTCTGGACAAGTGAATAGGGATAAAAAAAAAAGAGAAGGCAGATCCCAAAGTATGACTTGTGCCCAAAGAAGATGAATGTATTAGGCCAAAAGATGCAAATATCACATCTTAGCTGTTAACCGTGACACAATACAATCAACATGCTTTTGAAGTCAAACACAGGAGAAGAATGGTTATTTCTAAAAAAGCTGGATTTTACAAATAATTTCATACATTTCATTCTTTGAAGCTGTTTTTTTTCTTTCAGTAATTCATTTATTTGTTTTATATTTTTGTTTTTTACTGGCTGAATCAGATGGTGTAATGTAGTCTCTTGGTTAGTCGCGGACAAAATTAACTTCAGGTCAAACTTTGTTCTCGTAGCATATGTGGGATCCAACTGAGATAGAAAATAAACAGATACATTTTCTTGTAAAAAACATACTCTCATATACATAGCAACAACCAGCATACAATCTGTGTAAGCGACCGGGCATACTCTCATATACATAGCAACAACCAGCATACAGCCTGTGCAAGCGACCGGGTATAAAAGAACGAGAGTGTTGAAAAGCTTTTCAACATGCAGCTGAAATGGCCCCATGCTGGCTGTGGAGCATGCAAAATAAGTTTTGAGAACTTAAATAGCTTCAGTTTTCAGTACTGTTCCCCGTCCCGCCCCCCCACCCCCCCTCCCCAAGGTTCAGTGACACTTGGAAAACTTTGGGACAGTTAAAAAATATATAAAAACAACTCTCACACCCCTGGTAGTCGTGACCCAGGGGCTTAATAGGACCAAATACTTGTCTGGGGGGGGGGGGGTAACGTCTTCAGATTATTTAGGGAGTTGTGTTCCGCTTTCTACAGTAGAGAGTTTCCTGGGAATCCTTAAAGACACGAACAAACCAATATTGAATCACAGCAAAAGCATATGTTCTGTAATAATAGACTTTTATTAATAACAAGAAACAAGTAACATGATATGTGAATGGAACAAATCTTTAAATCTGACTCCTCTATTGTTCTACTGAATCAGATTTCAACTCTGCACGTATCGTCTTCTAAGTTGTCTCGCCATAGTTACCTAGGTCTACCTCTTAGTCTGTCCCCTTTCATCACTTCTGTACAGGCGAACTTTGTTGGTCTACCCTCCTCCATTCTTTCCAGCTTGTACTCTTTCAACAATGCCAAATGTATATGAATTAGTAATAACAAATCTACTGAAGAAGAATGGTAGTATGCCATATTTCACCATCATCATCATGTGCATCATGAAGCTATTTAGACTGATAGAACAAAAACATTTTTCATTCAGTCATTTCATTCATTTGCAAGTCCCTTGCGGAACTTTGCCTCCCTCTTGCAGCCATCTTCGGTTTGGTCTTCTTCTCTTTATTTTTCCCATTATGCACCTTTCCAAAACCGTCTTCTCTAGATTATCATGACATTTAATGTGTCCAAAATATTTAAGTTTTCTCTGTTTAATCCTCTTTACTAGCCAGCCTTCTTCAATATTAAGTTCTTGTAGTATGGATATATTTGTTCTTTTTTGTGTCCATGATAGTTGAAGAGCTCTTCTGTAGCATTTATATTCAGAGACATTTATGTGTTTTCACAGATTCTTTAGTTGTTTTACTTTATGAAGAGCGATATATGTCCTCCTTTTAATTTCCCTCATTGTATCTCCATTATTAGTTAGTAGTGATCCAAGATATTCAAAACTCTTCACTTTTTCCAAGTTTTCCTCATTGATAAATATTTCATCTGCCTTATTTGTTTTGTCAGTTGTCATCAATTTAGTTTTCTTCGCATTAAGATAAAGGTTTTGCTCTTCACTGTTCTTATGGACTGACATAATTAGTTTTTCAATTCCTTTTTGTGTTGTGAACAGTAATACTGTGTCACCAGCATATCTAATCTCTGGTATTTCATAACCTCCATTTGTTATGGCATCATAATATTCTTTGTCTACATCTTCTTTAACATTCCTCATTTTATCAGTATATAAGTTAATTAAGTAAGGCGACAATATGCACCCCTGACGGACCCCTTGTTTTATGTCAAACCAAGTTGTTGTTTCACCATTTATTCTTACTACTGCCTGTTGGTCTAGATACAGCAGTAAAACATTTTTACTCTATTAACATTTCTGAATAGGAAATGTTTCTGAAATTATATGAAAGTAAATATGGAAAAGAAACCAAGTTTTTAACAGAAACATAATATATACCAGTTCGTTAAAGCAAAAGACTATATAAAATAACAGCAATCATGCTATCCAGCACTTACAGATAAATAACTAATAAGAGAAAAGCCAAAACACTCAGAAGTTGTCATTATAGCACCAGTTTCATGATGCGATATAAAATCTAGTAAAAGGCAACCAATGAATTAGGTTTCTGGATAACCAGGCCAGCAGGGTGATGATGATACTCATTTTGGATGGAGGAGAATCAGCCAGTTATGACTTTAGTTCAGCATCTGAGCATTTTGTAAAGATTAAATCTCCCTCCATAAAAAGTAAGAAAACACTTTCATACAAACGTTTACTTTCTCCTGATGTTCATAAGGTGGCAAATGTTGTACTAACAAAACCGGTATCTTAGAAAGTCCTTCAAGCATGGTGAAGATCAGATATGGTTTCACCGGTATCACAAAATCCTAATGCAATCAATGTAATACAAGTAATTAAAAAAAATTAAGTACTAAACAAAATATAAAATTACTACATCTTACATCTTACATCCCTCCTGTGCCGTTAAACATCACACAGTTCTTGCGTAGTTGTTTGCCAAGTTTTCATGTTTTCAGCCAGTTTTTCAATCTCATCGAGGGATGTTATGCCCACTAAACTGGCTTCTCTTAACAATGTCCTCTTCAGAATTTGACGTGGTCGACCTCTTTTTCTTTGGCCTGTTGTGCTCCACTTGATAGCTTGTTTTGGTATTCTCTGATTGTTTCTTCTCATCACATGACAGACATATGTCAGTCTTCTTTTTCTGATCACCAATGAGACGGGTTGCTGTTTACTCATCTGTCTTATCTCTGTGTTGGTCTTAAATTCATTCCACTCTATGCTAAGTATTTTCCTGAGGCATTTGTTTTCAAAAGAGTCTAATTTCTGAATTTCTTTAGTTGATTTCCAGCTTTCACATGCATAAATGAGGATAGATATCACATTTGAATTGAATAGTCTTAACTTGATTTTTGTGCTTAAAACTTTTGAATTTCATATGTTCTCAACATTTAAAGGGCAATGCTACTATTGCAATTCTAATTCTAACTTCTTTGCTGGTGTCACCTTCTTGGTCTATGTAGCTGCCAATGTATTCAAATTGGATTACTTCTTCAAGACCTCTTCCTTCTATGTATATATATTCCTTCTTGATTATTAAGAGCTTCATTATTTTTGTTGTGTTTTTTTTGTTAATTTCAAGATCTATTTTGCTAGTGAAGGAGGACAGGTAATCTGTATTTTCTTGCATCAATTTCACATTGTTAATGACAAGAGTTATGTCATCTGCAAAATCTATATATATATATTCATATATAAATACAGAATATATAAAAAATTAAATAACTGAATGTTTGTTTATATATATATATATATTTTTTTTTAATATATAAGGGTATATAAAGGATATATAAAGAACTACAGAATACATAAATTAAAGAATACAGTATAACCAAAGTGTGTCTAAAATAAAGTCTTACAGAAAATAATACATAGGCTGTCCTCTAAATACAATTATTTATTTTAATAGTTAATTACCAAATACTTCCCACAGCTTTAAGATGTATAACAAACCTAACAGAAACTTTCTTATTAAAAATATGAAACATATAAGAATTCTCTAATTAACTGATGTTTAAAATTAAGACCGAAAGACTACAAATACTGATTTCTTTTGAGCAGAGAACTTTAGCAAAAAATTCTGCCACAAATAAACGCTGTAAACTTTTGAACACTTGATGCTTATAATAATATAAAATAATTTCCTCACGTCAGAAATCAGACCCTACTCAGTGGATACCATCCAGTCTAGTAGTCTAAAAGCAGAAAAAAATCTTTCGCTGTTGATTGTGATCAGTAGCAAATCAGTATAAACCAGGGCAACATTCCTGAATTTTTAGGACATAAGGAGATAACTTCTTGCATTTTTATTTGGATCCCAATTTTCTGGCATACACGATTTTAGTTTTATACATTTTTAGTCTTATTTTGAACCGACTTAACTCCAGCAAAAATTTCTTCCAGTTCCACAGCTCACACTCCAAACCCTTAGTCTTGATTTAAAATGATAAAATGATACGCAGAACTACTTCTTACCAAACCACAGCATGCTCCACAAAACATTAGCACAATGAAATAATCCTAAAGTGTGCTGTGATCTTAAAAGTTTCAATGCTGTTAGCACAAAATGTTTCCTCTGTTCCCAGAAGTTTTGTAAACTCCACAAGTTCTTCTTGCCAGATATACTGTCTTATAAAAATGTGCCTATATTCAAATGTTTAAAGTGACTAACTGATGTACAAAACTCTTTGTTGTCATAGCACAATTAGCTCCATGCAGTGTTCTTTTTTTGCCTGGATTTGTGACATTATGTTCCTTACAGAGATGTTACAAAGGTGTTAAGGCACAGAACTATTATGGATTGGAAGCTGATTGGCAGCTACTTTTTCAGGCCCTGGATAAAGCTAGAAAGCAAGCACTAGATCTTTAGTAGACTCTGCCATCAAGGGGACCTAGGCATACCTGCCCCATTAGCTAGCCAGGGTACCAGTACAGAGGTTGGACAGGGTGTTTGTCAGCCCTATTCTGTACCATAATATATACAGCAAAATAATCTTAACATTTATTGTTATCTTTTATGGCTACCAGCTGTCTTCTGCATTCTCAGAAATTTGTCAACTCTTTATTGTACCATAAATGTTTCTTTTCAGTTTTCATCCTCTTATTACTGATTCATGTGAGGTTTATGAAGTAACAATTATTTCACAGAGTCTTCATGTAACAGCTGTTTCCCAGCGACTTGTATTGCTTGCTCTAATAAGCATCAGTTAATAATACAGTAAATTTGAACAGTTAAAACTATGAATGTGAAGTGAAAAAAACTAAGATAAAATATAAATAATGAAAATCATATTTCCCCTCATTTGTCAAAATTCCTTTCACAGAATATGGTTTTATTTTATTATCATTTGTTTTAAATGAAGTTGTTCTATCAATATAATGATCTTCTAAAGCTTTTAGACATTCTCTAATTATAATAAATCTTATATTGTATAAAATGTTCATTGTACATACAATTTAGACAGAAAAACAAAATAGCAAACACTTTTCACATAATGTTGTTCATTTTGAAGTTTAAGTCACATTTTTCTGTGACAGCAGCCACAAATTTTTGGCAGATTTTACTAGCAACATTCCCAGACAAATCAAATTGAAGAAGACTTCTGAGGTTTTTGTTAAGCTCCATTTAAACGGATAAGCAGGTATATGGTGCACAGCACTTTAACATTATAATGTTCAAGAGTGTGCCCATCCTCCATATTACGCCCTGAAAATACTAAGCGTTGCAGTTGTGGAAGGATTTGATGTCTTTCTTGGATCATTCTTCGTAGATCTTCCACTCTGGTTGTCTTTGAAACAACATAAGTGCTGGGTTTGCCATCTAATTTGTTAACAAAAATCGGAAATATCTCGGCCTTTAGTGGGTCTGGAAAAATAGGAGTTTGGGAGATGACACTTGTAGGACAGTTGCTTGGTTCTTTTGGGATGTTGCGTTTTTGATCACCAGAGTTGGCCTGTAGGCCATTAGAGAGTCCAGTACTGCTGTGTGGATGATCTGATCTTATTTGTAGCATGGGGCTACTTTGTGGTTGATGTGAATTCTCTCTGTTGACCTCAATGCCACTATCATGGCCTGGGGAAGAGAAACTTGACTCTGGTCTGGGGTTGTCAATGTCTATCTGTTCTTGATTCTCAGTTACTCTCTGTGTGATAGTACGATCGTCGCCCATGGTTCTGATGAATGAGGAAAAAAAAACGCAAAAAAACAATTAACATTCTCGTTATTTTTTTTTTTTTTGGGGGGGGGGTGTGTGACTTTATTTAATTTACTAACATAACTTTCCAAATGAGTTTGTAACAGTAGTTTCCACCAGTCACAGAATAGCAGCATGAGGGAGGGCGGTCATCTTTTGTTGTTGTTTTTGCGTTTTCCCTATTTTTTTTAACTTTGGGTTTACTGAGAAGTATTAATTATTTGTTTTTGTTTTTGTTTTTTTTTTTTTTGTCACTGGAAAATTGGTATATATATATATATATATATATATATATATATATTTATTTTTTACTTTTTTTCAAAATTATAAATTGAATATACAGACAAAAATTATCAATTTCTGTTATATAAAGGTAACAAATAGAAAGAAAATTTTGAGAAAATATGTATGTGAATTATAAGTTAAAACACGTATCATCATCATCAGTCCTCTGTACTCCCAATGAAGGTTACTAACAAAATTTCCCCAGCCAATCATTTCTTGAGCAAGTGGGGATACTGTAATAGAGAGGTTTCGTCTGGCATGGCAGGGCTTAGCCACGAAAACCGAAACACATGGTTGGCTCACAAAGTCCAACCTTACCACCAGTATGCAAATGAAGGCATATCACGTGAGCTAGGAATCTGAGATAGAGACGCTTGGAGAGCTGCACTAGGGCAATCACGCCACGGCACTTGGCTTTGGTGGCAGTGTATATCTGAGGAAAGTTTTCCAAGTATAATAATGAAAGTGTATTTCGATTTATGAAGAAGTTGTGAGTATGAAATTAGTAGTAAGCTGTTAAATCTCGGATTGTCGCCTGATTCCCGCCTCGTTCGTGAGTCATAATTGTCAGTTATTGTAATATCCAGTACAAGTCACGCAAGTTTTGGTGTCAGCCATCAGTGGTATATGTTTAGTTAATGCTAACAGACCCATATGTTGGAATATATATATATGTATGTATATATATACACACATATACATTCATAATATTGAAGTTATTTAGATATGTATGCATATGTTTACAAATTCATTTTGAATGTTTAGTTGTCATGTATCTTAATTATAACTTATCTTCTTATATGAGATGTGAAGCTTTGTTGTGGGTTGCCAAATCTGGGAACCTCTCATGAGGTTTAGAAAATACATAGAATATATATCATGTAATGTATAAAATGCTTGTGCACGATCTGAGTTGGCAAAATATTGAGATCATAGAATATTATTAGTATTAAATAGTTTGTGTTGGATTTCTATATACATGACGTTGGAGTTATATTTGCCCTCTACTGATGATTGACAGGATTGTATTTTAGATCAGGCCAGTTTTAGGTCAGTTGTATTTCACTATACATATGATCACCCAGGGTGGTGGACCCAGACAAGAGGAACGCCCAAGAAAAGATCCTGAATGGGAAAATAGTTGGGGCAACAGTGGGGAAGTGGAATGGCACACATGCTTTAGGCTAAAGATTAGCCGTGCTCCCAAACAAAAGATGAATAAAGGGATGAAGGGTTTGGGTTACGTATATATAATCAGGAAGATAGTGATTTTCACCTGGCCAAAGAGTTGGTTGTCACATACCCATATCCAATATGATAATTTGTAAGACCCTTGGGACAAAATGATCCATCTTAACAAGGTTTAAGGTTGGGGGTGAAGTATAAATTAATGCATACAAAAGAAAAAATCGCAAATAAAGAACAATAAAGAACCAACTTATTATATAAAATAATTTCTTACAATACGTCACAACATGTCTTTTTGCTTATTTTAGTTCTTTCAAATGACTGCCCCTTTTTCTCTTTTCTCTAGACGCTCCAGTCAAGGGGGTATTGGGGCATCTTGCTGTAGTTCTTTTTTTTTCATTCGTAGTATGTGGCCCTGCCATTTCCATCTTCGTCTTTTGACCTTTTTAGTAATGTTCTCAATGCCCGTTCGTTTGGCTATTTCCTCGTTTGCCACGCGCTCTTCCCAGTGTATTCTTAAACTTTTCCTAAAATCTTCCTTCAAATCTTCCCAATCTGCTTTCGATTCTCTTACTGGTTCTCTATGTTTCGACTGCATATAACAGAATGGAGCGTACACTGGAGGTTCGTATGGATAGTGTGACATTTCCATATGTGTGCATATGTGGTAACTAAACACACGCATTAGCATAAATATTTTTAAACACGTAAATACTTAAGATTTACCTGAATCTGTACTTTCTTTCATAAAAGAGTATTGATGTAAGAATTAGAAGTTATTGGAAACACTCGACTTACTCCTTCTCTCGAATATCAGCAAATGAGAGATTCAGCATGATCTAGATTATATATGAAGTATATCTGAGACTGATATGCAAAATTCTATTTATAACTTTGGGATTTTGAGCGAGAATAGTTTAGATATGGCCATATCGATTGCAGATTATAAACTGATAAGCAGGTAATCGTGCAAACGTGCCATACAAATGGCCGTTAACAGTGGTCTCCAAACTGTGGTGTTGTCAGGTTTTTCCTTTTGCTTCGCAGTTGTTGAGACTGAAATAAAGAATCATTCCAGACAAAACAAAAAACAAAGTCTAAACTGTTTTTGTACAAGCCAATATCTTTTTGCTAGATGTAATATTGTAATATTTTTTCTTAGGACTGTCACTCAATGCAAATGAAGTTGAAAACCCCTGTACATTTATATATTTTATTAATGGTTTATGTTTTATTTATAGTAATGGTGAACATTTTTATTTAAATTGTATGTCGAATTTGAATAACAAAAGAACCCAAAAAAAAAGTCTTTATGAAGTGTAAACTGCCCATTCAATACTTTTAGTTGTCTTGATGTTAGTGCAGTGGTTCTCAACTCATGGGCCGTGACAGGGAGCATTGAAGTCTCAATTATTCCTCATAGGAATAATGCATAGGGGAAGACTGCACGAATGCAAGCCGCAGAATTGTAGGTCGCATTATTAGTATGTAGACAGCTGGGCCATTGGAGAAAGAATTGTCCAGACAGCTTTTCTTCCAGCATCAAACAGAAATGTGACGTACATAAAAGAACGGCATCGCTTCTTAAGTCCTACACCGGCGTCTTTCTGACCGTGTTGCTGAAACGTGCAGTTTTACAATGTAATTTTAGAGAACCGTTGGCGTAGATTCTGCGAGAGAGCAGAAGTGAAATATAGTACTCAGCAATTGTGTTTTAGTTTAAAAATCATATTACGTTGGCTTGAGAGCCGCTATTCGGTCTTGGTGCTGTGTGTAATTCGTATTGGATTAATCAACGGATTCCACTTACCCACGTATTGATCGTGGAGATTTTTCGCATAGCCTTTTTTACTGTTTAAACTTTAGAACTTTAGACGCTAAAATGGATCGATTTGTGAAACGTAAGCCTTCGACTTCGCACAAACAAATTGATAGTAGTGACAAAGAAAGTTGCCATGATCGAGAAAACGTTAACGTTGATACTTGTAAGAAAACTAAATACGGCGGAAAATATGATGTGGAGTATATTAAGTACGGTTCTGGTTCCATCAACAAATGACCAAAATCTGCCACAGTGTGTTATTTGTTTGCAAATCCTCTATAATAGGGCACTGAAGCTGACGAAATTGCGTTCGTCATCTAACTACAAGACATCTGGATCTACAGAATAAACCCAAGGAATTTTTCGTACGTAAACCCGAAGAACATAGAAAACAGAAGACAGTGTTAACAACAAAAGCCACTCTAAACGAAAAAGCTCTTAAAGCATCGTACCTGATTGCCCAGAGAATCGCTAAATCAAAGAAACTGCACACGATTGGAGAAGATATTATCATGCCAGCCGCTGTTGAAAATTTGTGATGTATTTTTCGGCCCAGAATATGCTACAAAACTGAAAAGCATTCCCATCTCGAACGATACTGTCCGCAGAAGAATATCTGAAATGTCCGAGGATATTTTCGCGTAGCTAACTTAAAGATTACAATCTACTAAATTTGCTATTCAGTTAGATGAGTCAACTGACATTATCGGCGAGTCACAGCTGCTTGCTTATGTTCGCTATTGTTGACAAAATAGTATGCAAGAGGAATTTCATTTTTTGCAAGTCACTGTCAGCGAGAACGACGGCCGATTAAATATTTCGTGATTTAAACGATTTTTTTCACAATCTATGGACTGCAGTGGACGAATTGCATCGGTGCTGCCACAATGACTGAAGTGGTGTTGTAACTCGCATAAAGCAAGTGTCACCCGAGATTGTAGGCACCCTTTACATGATCCATCATGAGGCATTCGCTTCAAAGAAGTTGAATGAAACTCTGGGATCTTTACTAGAAAACTGTGTTCGGTTTGTAAACTTCACAAAAACTAAAACAGCGAACATTCGATTATTTGCTCAACTTTGTATTGAGTCAGATGCGGAACACAAGAATCTCCTATTGCACTCGGTTGTGCTTTGGATGTCCAGAGGAAAAAGTTCTTGCTAGTGTGTTTGAAATTCGTTTAGAATTGTTGCAGTTTTTGACAGAAAACAATCTCGACCTGGCGGGTAAAGTCGCTGATATTGAGTGGCTTGCCATACTGGCATACCTTTTTAGCCTTTTGAACAGTTTGAACATATCAATGCAGGGTAAAGATGCAAGTATACTTAGAGCATGCGTCAAATTTGCAGCCTTTAAAGAAGAAACTACGACTTTGGCGCACGCGACTCGAGAACACATCACAAGACATTTTTCGCTTGTTCTGTGAATTTATAGAGAGCAATGAAATTAATGGCAAAATTCTGTAATTGGTCACTGGTGTAATAAAAGTGCATTTGACATCTCTTGCTGAGTATTTTGACAAATACTTCACGCCTGAAGACATTAAAGCGTATGATTTGATTCTTAATCATTTTCAGTGTGCATTCTCTGAATTAACCGGTCGTGCACAAGAAGAGTTAGCAGAACTGTCTAGCGATCGCACACTACGTATCAGATTTATCGACCATGCTGTGGATTTCTTTTCCTTTTGGTGCACTGTTTCACTGGAATATCCGTTGTTGTCAGCCCTATCGATGAAAGTACCTTTTTTCAACAACTTATTTATGTGAAGTTTCACTTTGTGCATTGACTGCCATGAAGGCCAAATTTCGTTCAAGAATGAACGTGGAGGATGATCTTCGAGTGTGTTTTTCACAAATTCCAACCAGAATAGACATGCTATCCGACCTGAAACAGTGTCATCTTTAAGGTAAATGAAAAGAACTTTTGTGTAGCAATCAATATGCAGTTAAACATGCAAATATAAATCATTTTATTAGTGGGCCGCAAAAATGTTTAGCTTTTAAATGTGGGCCGTACAGGAAAAGGTTCTAAGAACCGCTGGTTTAAATCACTGCGTTTAATCATGATTACGGAATGTTAACCTTATTCTCATATGGCATACTTCGAGATATCACGTGACACTAAACAGACGTCATATCTGTGTTTAAAAAGTAACGGAAGTGAAACCTAGTTATATCAGGTGTGTATAAATACTAGCCATACCATTTCTTTACCCAGCTCAACCCAGTCCCGTCAGTCCTGGCCTCTTCAACAAACCAAGTACAGTAGCATATCACAATGTCTGTGTGTATTTTGTACAAAAAAAGAACATTTTAAAAAAAATTTTCTTAACATGCGAGATCTGTTATTTTCATATTATGAGAATTAAAAGGCGACTTGTTACTTTTCCCTCTAGAAATTTAACATATTTTCATGCACATACTACTCTGGCGGCTGTTTTTCAACGCTCTCGCCGGCATGTAGAAATCAGCGGAATTCCGCTTGATCTGTCACATATCCTGTGTCGGGAGTTGGGCATAAGCCTTATCCTGGGAACTATCTAAAGGCAACTCCAGGTGTGAAAAATTAAAAAAAAAGGTATCGTTACGGAAACTTGCAAAGAAACCAACTGAGAATCAGGAATGCCAACCCCGAAGAGCTCATTCGTCGGCCCCAAACACGTGACAAAGATTGGATTCTGGAATGTAAGAACGATGACAGAACCAACAAAACTACTCAGGTCATCAAAGAAATGGAGAGATACAACCTAGACGTACTGGTCATCAAAGAAATGTAGAGATACAGCCTAGACGTACTGGGCATCAGAAAAGTGAAGAGATACCACCTAGACGTACTGGTCATCAGAGAAATGGAGAGATACCACCTAGACGTACTGGTCATCAGAGAAATGGAGAGATACCACCTAGACGTACTGGGAATCAGAGAAATGGAGAGATACCACTTAGACATACTGGGAATCAGAGAAATGGAGAGATACCACCTAGACGTACTGGGCATCAGAGAAATGGAGAGATACCACCTAGACGTACTGGGAATCAGATAAATTGAGAGATACCACCTAGACGTACTGGGAATCAGAGAAATGGAGAGATATCACCTAGACGTACTGGTCATCAGAGAAATGGAGAGATACAACCTAGACGTACTGGGCATCAGAGAAATGGAGAGATACCACCAAGACATACTGGGCATCAGAGAAATGGAGAGATACCACCTAGACGTACTGGGCATCAGATAAATGGAGAGATATCACCTAGACGTACTGGGCATCAGATAAATTGAGAGATATCACCTAGACGTACTGGGCGTCAGTGAAATGTGATGGCCAGAAGCAGCTAAAAGATCGGCCGAAAACGGTAAGTTAATAATACATTCAGGCAGAAACGGTGGTAAACTTCGAGATGGGGTAGGTATTATTATGTCAAACGTAGCAGCAAAGAGCTTTGTAGAAAGGGAACCTGTGAGCAGTCGCATAATAAGAGCACGATACAACCTACAACACGGAAGAATGACCAAAATATAGTTTTATGCACCCACGAACGATGCAGATGATGAGGTGAAAGACGATTTCTATCAACAACTACAACAAATTATCAACAAAGTCCCTAAACACGACATCCTAATTGCTATGGGGGACTTCAACGCTAAAGTAGGGAAAGATACCACCGACGTCGAAAAAGTAATGGAGAAAGAAGGAATTGACACGGTTAATGAGAACGGATAAAGATTAGATTAAATATATCTAACAGAGGGCATGGTCATTGGAGGCACTGTATTTCCACACAAAGAGATACATAAAACAACGTGGATATCTCTAGATGTTAGAACTAGAAACCAGATAGATCATTTTTGTATTATAAAGCAATACAGAACATCTCTGATAAATTTAAGGGCATATAGTGGTGCAGATGTCAACAGTGATCACAATCTGTGTATAGGGAAAATGAAACTAAAACTGAAAAGCCAACGCAAGAAATCAGTACACAGAAAGATAACAGCCACAGCCTACAAGAAAAGAATACTAACGGTAATTTCGATCAGAAACTTGGCAATCATTCCAGAGCACTCAGTGAAATAGAGTAGATAAGTATAGATGAATTAAGGAATTCTTACAGCACAGCCATAATCAAAGCAGCAAAAGCAAGCACTGGACTGAAAAAAACAAATAGAAAACACATGGAAGTACATACATGAAAGACGAGTAGTCAAATTAGACATGTTCAATGCAAAAACAGATCTTGGAAAAGATCTGGCGAAAACAACATATAAAGAAATAGAAAAGAAAGTAAAAAGTTCGGCTAGAAGGGGTAAAAGAGAATACATAGACAGTATGGCAAAATAGGCAGAGAAAACAGCAAAAACAGGAGACAGCAAAACTTTATATAACATTCATAAGAGGCTAACAGGTACTATTACATCTAAAGAAAAATCAATCCTTAGCAAAACTCGTAACATTAAGTAAAGACCAAAAGCAAAGATGGGCTGAACACTTCAAAGAAATGCTTAATCGACCACACCCAAAAGAATTGATAAACCTTGAAACCGATTTACCAACCCCATAACTAAATCTCAACCCAGATGAAATTACATTGCATGAAATTGAAACAGCAGTGAATTTAATGGCTAACAACAAAACTGCAGGTGAAGATGAAATAACACCCGAAATGTTAAAAGCTATTAAAAGTGACAACATGAGACAACTACAGTGAATGTTTAATAAGATTTGGAAAGAAGAAAAGACCCTTTCTAAACGGAAAAAAGGAATCATTGTCAAAATAACAAAAATGCAACCTTAGTGACTGTAACAATTGGAGAGGAGTTATGTCTATATGGAATACCATCTAAAATTGTCAACATCATTAAGGACTTATACAATGGATATGGTTGTGCAGTCAAGACAGAAGAAGGGATGAGTGAATGGTTCCAGATTGAAACAGGCGTGAAACAAGGATGTATACTGTCTCCTTTACTTTTTGGGATTACAATAGACTTCATAATGAAAAAATGCTGCACAGGTAACACAGGTATTGACTGGGTACATGGGACCCAACTAGAAGATCTTGATTTTGCTGATGACATAACTCTTATCAGTAATAATGTGAATTCCATGCAAGAAAAAACAGCAAAATAGGACTTGAAATTAACAAGGACAAAACAAAAATAATGAAAATTCCCATCAATCAAAATGGAAAAATACACATAGAAGGGACAGATATTGAAGAAGTCAATCAATTTGCATACCTTGGCAGCTACATAGACCAGGATGGTGACACTAGAAAGGAAGTTAGGATCAGAATTGCAAAAGCAGCATCAATCTTCAAGAATCTTGAGAACATATGGAATTCAAAAGTTATAAGCACAAAAACCAAGTTAAGACTATTCAATTCAAATGTAATATCCACCCTCATTTATGCATGCGAAAGCTGGAAAACAACTAAAGAAATAGAAAAGAAATTAGACTCTTTCGAAAACAAATGCCTAAGGAAAATACTCGGCATCAAGTGGAATGAATTCAAGAACAATGCAGAGATAAGACAGATGACTGAACAACAACCAGTCTCACGGGTGATCAGGAAAAGGAGATGGACATATGTTGGCCACTTGATGAGAAGAAATGAGCAGAGAATCCCAAAACAAGCTATCAAGTGGAACACAACAGGCCGAAGAAAAAGGGGCAGACCGCGTGAAACTCTGAAGAGAACATTATTAAGAGAGGCCAAGTTAACAGGCATAAAATCCTTTGATGAGGTTGAAAGACTCGCCGAAGACAGGAAAAATTGGCGAACTACTTTGCGAGCCCTATGTGACGTCTAACGGCACGGGAAGGATATAAGATATAAGATATAAGAACCATAATATCAGTTGTGTCAAAAGTATTTTGCAAGGTCATTTTGAATAGATTTAAAGATATAGTGGATACCGAAATGAGAGAAGAACAAGCAGGATTTCGAAAAGGGAGAAGCTGTCTCGACCAGATCTTTAGTCTAAGAATAATACTTGAAGAGCATATTGAATAGCAAGAACTATTAATACTGAACTTCATAGACTTTAAAAAGGCATTTGATAGCATACACAGCGATTCATTGTATGGAATACCATCTAAAATTGTCAACATCATTAAAGACCTCTACAATGGATATTTGTGCAGTCAAAACAGAAGAAGGGATGAGCGAATTGTTCCAGAGTGAAACAAGCGTGAAACAAGGATGTATACTGTCTTCTTTGCTTTTTTGGAATTACAATACTCTACATAATGAAAAAATGCTGTACAGGTAACACTAGAAGATCTCGATTTTGCTGATGACATAACTCTTATCAGTAACAATGTGAATTCCATAAGAGAAAAAACAGATAGCTTGTTTTCAATGGCGAGCAAAATAGGACTTGAAATTAACAAGGACAAAGCAAAAATAATGAAACTTCCCATTAATCAAAATGGTAAAATACACATAGAATGGACAAATGGTGAAGAAGTCAATCAATTTGCATACCTTGGCAGCAAGACTGGTCATGTCGTGTATGGATGAGTAGTGGAGTCAGTGTTACCTGGGTTGTCCTGTTACAGAGAGAATATCATTGTAACATATGTTGGGTGTCTCTGAGCCTAGTGCTCATGTAAAAGAAACTGTAATAATACACAGTACTGTGTTACGGCTTTAAGCAGTGCCGAGAGAGGAAAACTGCTTTAGTGGTGCCGTGACCAGGATTGTCCTGTTACACATAGACCAGGATGGTGACACCAGAAAGGAAGTTAGAATTAGAATTGGAAATGCAACATCGGTCTTTATGAATCTTCAGAACAGAAGGCGTTGTGACATTTAACGGCACGGGAAGGATATAAGATATAAAGCATAAGATACAAGATATAAAATATAAGATAACGAGATATACGATATAAGATACACGATATAAGATACAAGATATAAGATATAATATACAAGATATAATATATAAGATACTCTATACAACATAATAAGATATAAGATACAAGATATAAGATACAAGATATACGATATAAGATACAGTACTCTGCAATACAAGGGGAAAAAAGCATAGCAAATTTTTTATTTTTAAAATGATGTGACAGTAATTTCTAATGTAATAAAATGATGTGACAGTACTTTCTAATGTAATAAAATGATGTGACAGTACTTTCTAATGTAATAAAATGATGTGACAGTACTTTCTAATGTAATAAAATGATGTGACAGTAATTTCTAATGTAATAAAATGATGTGACAGTAATTTCTAATGTAATATAATGATGTGACATTAGTTTTAATGTAATAAAATGATGTGACAGTAATTTCTAACGTAATAAAATGATGTAACAGTAATTTCTAACGTAATAAAATGATGTGACAGTAATTTCTAACGTAATAAAATGATGTGACAGTAATTTCTAAGGCAGTAAAATGATGTGGCAGTAATTTCTCAAGGGAGATCGTACATCTTCTCCTGATCTTCCTCCCTTTTCTGCCATGTACGCTCGCCAAGCACATTTCAGCGTCTCCAAAACATTGCATTCATTGGAAGCTTCAGAACATGCACATGCAAGACACTGCAACCCATCCTAAGTGAATCTTATAGATCGTGTGAAAGGAAAGAGGTAACCTCTTACTTTACTTATTTTACCTTCGTCCTGTACCATGAAGTGTCCAAGGGGAGATACGGTTGGCTTTTTTTGGACCAAATGAGTAGCCTCAGTGATGTTCTTGCCGTAATCCGTGTGCTTCTATAACTCAATCAGTCCATCTTTTCTTTGGTCTTTCTCTTGATCTGTGTCCTGTAGTTTTTGTTGTTGTTGTTGTTTTGATTGAAGGCCGTTGCAGCTGGATGTATATGTTGTCATTCTCACTAAGTGGCCAGAGCAATTAATTACTTGTTTATCTATACAGATCCTAACAGTTGTTTTCTGTCGTCATTTATTAGCAACCCCCTACTTGGCTGTTACTCCCTGATACCCTGAGGACGCGGATCTGGTCTTTAAGGATGAAGGAGTTAACCAATGCTCATAAATAACATGCTCTGTAAAGTAAATCTTAATAACGATGTTCTTCTTCTTTTTTTTTCTTTTTCAGAAGTATGCTTCCGAGAATCGGATCCAGTTTTCAAAGATTTATAACATGGAAAATTTAACCAGAAACAAAATGTTTTTGTGGACATTAATGGAAAAATTGGACAGAGAGGAAATTATACAACTGCTACAGAAAGGAGTGGGTATAAACGTAACAGGCTGTAACCAGCAAATTGCTTTACATTACGCCTCTGAACATGGTGACGGTAGTTTAGTTGACCGTTTGCTACAAACAGAAGCTATGTGATCGTAAAAGATAGTCTCCGGAACACGCCATTGCACTTTTCTTCTGAACATGGTTACATCGATATTACTGTGAATGTAAGCGACCATCTGCACCAAACTCCTTTATACAACGCGTGTATCGTGGGCAACTCTGCCATAGTAGAAAGTTTGCTTAAAGCAGGAGCTAATCTTGTTATGGGAACTTCTATGGTATAACCCCCTTACACGAGAGTGCAATGAATGGATATAAAGGAGTTGTAGAGATTCTGCTCAAAGCTGGGGCCTCAGTTACAGCTATCACAGACTGGGATGATACTCCACTGCATAAGATAGACCATAAGGAAATAACTGAAATTCTTCTGAAAGCTGGAGTCTCTATAGATACACAAAACATCTTGGGTAGTACAGTTTTACATGCAGGCGCAGGTGATGGTAATAAAGAAGTTTGCTGAAGTTCTTCTAAAAGCTGGAGCCTCTGTTAACGCAGAAGACAAGTCAGGGGGCACCCCTCTGTGTGAGAGTGTACAGAGTGGCCATGAAGCAGTTGCTAGAATTCTATGGGGCGCTGGTGCTGAAGAAATCTCTAGTGATAAAGACAAACATATTCGCTACGTGAAAGAGCATATATATGAGATGCTTCATTGAACTCATCAGATGGAAAATTTTAGGCTGACTGTCTGTAGTCTACAAGCTAGAGGATACAATATAATCCAAAGTGCTGGTTTTCATTTTAAGGTACTACAGTTAACAGACAGGAAACAACGAAAGTTTCATCGCCATTTTGAGTTGCATCCCCGTGATAACGTTCCCGATTGGAGGACAAAACAATTTTGAGCTGGGTCAAACATTTTAAGGAAACCGCTAATTGTCTTAATAACAAGTCTACTGGTCGTCCAAGAACTCAACAGACACCAGAACGAATTCAAGAACTCCGCAACGCATTGCTGAGCAGCCCTCTGCGATCAGCTGTTAGGAACGCTTTGGCATCTGACATCCTTTTTACTGTTAACAGTGATCTTTATGTGCAGATGCTAACTGAATACTTCATTCCAGACTTGGCCAATAGAAATAAGAGACTAATATGGTTTCAACAAGATGGAGCAACTGCCCACACGGCCCGTCAGTCCATGGCCATGCTGCGTTTCCCAATCATCTTATTTCCAGATTTGAGGATATTCATTGGCCGGCAAGGTCACCAGATTTATCGGCCGCAGACTTCTTTTTGTGGGGGTATCTCACATTATCGGCCGCAGACTTCTTTTTGTGGGGTTATCTCAAGAGCACGGTGTATGCTAGTCGACCACAGTCAATTGCAGACCTAACAGATCGAATCCGACACTGCATTCAAAATATCCCTTTGAACATGTTAAATGGTGTTTTTTTGCAGTAATTTTCCAGACGCCTGCTTGATTGTATCAAATGTAATGGCGGTCATCTAACCGGCGTAATTTTCAGAACCTAAATATGATTGTCAGTAGTAATAAAAATACTCACTTTTCTGTGCTGCATTTCAATTTTTTTTTTTTACCAAAAACATGTATTCCGCTTATTTATTTTCCATTTTTAAATCCAGCTATGCTTTATGCCGCACCCTGTATAATCATTTAATCATTTATTTATTTAATCTGTGGTTTGATGAATAAAGGAGATATTTCTACATAGGTAAACATATTTAGAACTAAATAATAGCTATTACTAGTGTTTTAAGTTTTGTACACACTTTGCTGAAAAACCTTTGTTTTATATTTGGATTAAAAGGATACATTCAGTAATTTTGTGAGCCATCAGAGAAGCTATACTTAAGGGCTAGTAACTTCAGTAAATAATACATATATATATATATATATATATATATATATATATATTGTTATAAAACATCCAAATGTATCAGAAAAAAAACATCAGACAGCCAACACAGAACTGCATAACAGAGACGACTTTTACAATGACGATGTTGTAGCTTAAGGTCTATCTAACACAGTACCTCACCTTATCTTCTGTCAATCATTTGCAGGTCCCTCTCTTGTAGACCTCCCGGTTGTAAGCACGATGCCCTGCTGCTGATGCGTCCATTCACAGATCGTCAACGATGTTTGCCACTCATATTCGCCATGATCTTTCTATCTTTCTTTTTTCCATTATGTACCCTTCCAAGATTGTCTTCTCTGAATTCTCATGACTTTTAATATGTCTAAAATATTTAGGTTTCTTTTGTTTAAATTTATTAAGTAGTCAACCTTCTTCAATATTAAGTTCTTGTAGTATGGATATATTTGTTATTTTCTGTGTCCATGATATTTGAAGAACTCTTCTGTAGCATTTACATTCAAAGGTATTTATGTGTTTCTCAGTTGTTTTGTTAAGTGTCCAAGTCTCACAGGCGTATGCTGCGATGGGAAAGATGCACGCTTTTAAAAAAATATTATTTTTGTAGTTCTGCCTGTTCCTCTCCATAGCTTCTTTAGTTGTTTTATTTATTTATTTATTTTTTAAGAGCGAAAGATGTCATTCTTTTAATTTCCCTCATTGTATCTCCGATGTCATTCTTTTAATTTCCCTCATTGTTTCTCCAATGTTATTCTTTTAATTTCCCTCATTGTATCTCCGATGTCATTCTTTTAATTAGTAGTGATCAAAGATATTCAAAACTCTCCACTTCTTCCAATTTTTCCTTATTGATACATATTTCAGCTGCCTTGTTCGTTTTGTCAGTTGTCATCAGTTTAGTTTTCTTTGTTTCATAACCTACATTTTTTTATGGCACGGTAATTTTCTTTGTCTGCGTCTCCTCTAACGTATCTTACTATATTGTCAGTATAAAAGTTTTGTAATTAAGTTAGTAATTAAGGCGACAATAGTCGCAAGATGGACCCCTTGTTTTATGCCAGACCAACTTGTTGTTTCACCATTTATTCTCACTGCTACCTGTTGGTACAGATACAGAAGTGATATAAACTGTATCCCACGTGCTGGAAATCCCTTTTATCCATTATTTCCCAAAGTTTCTGGTGTTGTACACAATCAAATGCCTTTAAATGTTAATTATATCTCGTACCACTATACAAGTACTCGCTTACACCAAAGTGCATGTAATAGGTTTAAAGAATGTGTCTAAATCTTGTTGCCAGCTTAGATATATGTAAATGCAATAAACGAGAGTGGAGATTAAACGTCATGATAATTTAGAGAAGACCGTATTGGAAGGATACATAATGGGAAAAAGAAAAAGAGGAAGACCGAAACGAAGATGGCTGCAAGACATCGTTGATGATCTGGAAATGGATGCAGCAGCAGCAGGCCATCTTGCTCACAACCGAGAGGCCTACAGGAGTGCTGTTTGGGAGGCAAAGTTCCGCAAGGGACATGCAAAGGAATGAATGAATGGAGATGCTTCGGTAAAAGACCAAAAGAATTGGAGTCATCAAGAGGTTGTTTATATTATTTTATTATCTCGAATCTCTGAAGCTGCTGTAGATCACATACAAAAATACTATACCATGCGTGACTGATTATAGAGGATTGTTAAAAGTACAGCAATTACTGTATTTCTCACTATGTAAGATGCCTTTTTATTTACAAAAACGAACAAACAAACAAACTTAATAGACGGCTGTTTTTGGAGAAATTTATAAAATAAAACAGATAAAAAAAGGAATGAAAGATGCTATAGAAGACAACTAAGACCACGAAATAGTTATTATAAATAATCAGTTAAAAGAAATTAATATTAAAATAATAAATTTGGGTAAATATCAGGAGGTTGGCAGGCGCCAGCATGGCCGACTGCGCTTCCAAGATAGGAAATAAAGTGAAGTAGAGATTCATTGCAGTCACTCTTCCGTGAGGAGACGGCGGGAGATGATGATGGTGATGACGATGATGATGATGACGCTTTCAAATAAGACCTAAAAAAAAAGAGCTAAAAGTGTTTACTAGTCATAGATGCAGTACATCTATGACTAGTAAACACTTTTAGCTGTGTTTTTTAGATTAAACAATTCCTGTACATGTCATACAAGTGTAGGAAGGTCAGGCGTTGCTCACGCGGGGAGACCAAGTTCGACTGTTCACACTTTGCCACATTTAGGAGATTGTACAAAGAGCACTGCAGTTCTTGGATCCAAGTGTTCGACATTCCAGGGATAATATACATTTCTAATTTTACAGACTCTTAAGTCGCCGAGTTATGGACGAAAGAGTAAAGATTATTCTACTCGTGAGGGCACTATATGAAAAGAAAATCTGGTGATGAGTTAACGTGAACACCACATAAAGAAAAATAAACCACAGGCAGGTCCCGACTTTTTAGTGCTTTGTAAAGGCAGCAACAGTAACTGTAACTGTAAAAACGGGGCATAGCTCTATTACCAGTCCCGGGTAGCGGTCTCATTACCCTCGGGGCATACCCATACGTGCTCGGTCTTTGATATCAGGATTTCCTTCAGTGTTTTAAGGGAGATGACTCCAATGTTGTGTTGACTGTGTGTTGCGCGTGATCTAGCATTTATATTGGGATTTGCAATTACTTCCCTTGGCTACATGTAACGCACTGAGTCCTATGTGATAGGTACTTTGGAGGAAGATGCTTTGCATTTGTTTGTTGAGTTGTTGCTTGATGGATTTGTGCAGGTCCCTTTTGTCCATTTTGATGAGGCCCTCTGCTTTGGTCCTTGCTGCTAACTGGCTGGCTTTGTTGTTTCCGTCAACTCCGACATAGCCTGGACAGTATATCCATGTTATGTTTTCTTTATGTGGGATGTATTAATTATTTCTTGCCATTCACTTCTAGCGGCTATTTTGTTTCACTTTCCTTAATAGATTAGAGCTTCAGTAATGACGATGATGCAGTGTGTTTTCTGTGTCACTACCCATTTTAATGCTCGTGTGATGGCCTCCAGACAGCAGCTAGTGAGACGTAAATGTACAATACATTTTAAGCTGTACAACTTTGAACCATTGTTGTGTAAGCAGAACTGATGTAAAGCTTAACTCTTTTGCCCCACACCAACACTGTTAGTGTTCTTAGATGTCGTACACCTATGCAAATCAATGCTCAGAGCGATATTTAGGAAACGTTTAAATAAATCCAAACTAATATATTTCTAACTCAACTCGTGTGTTTAAATTATAGAGTAACTTCCTTCCAGTTTCTACCAAAATTTCTGATGAAAATTTATTTTAGTCGAGAGTGCAAATACTGTCAGGCGTGAAAGAGTTAAGGAGGCAAAATATGTAGAGAGAAAAAAAAGCATGTAGGGCTTCAGTTAATGGTGTCACATGCAAGGCTACTGTAAGTAGTGTCACATGCAGGGCTTCGGTTAAAGATGTCATGGTCACTGGAGTTCTTGGCTGCAACTTCAGAGCTTTGAGAAAGTTTGATCCTGGAGTTTCTAGACCCGAGAAGAAATAATCACATATCAGTGATGGAATGCTGAATTTCTAAGATATCCTACATTTCTCATCATCATCATCATCATCATGTGCCGTGCCGACTGGCGTTGGCTATTATGCTTCTCCAGAGTATCCGATCCTTCATGCAGGCCATCAGCTCAGTAGGTGATCTCCTCTCACACCATCCCGTCAGACTGTCCAGTATCATTTCTCGTGGTCTTCCTCTTGATCTTCTTCCTTCTATTTTTCCTGTTGTTATAATATTTTCAATGCCCCCTCTTCTCATTGCATGTCCTATGAAAGTACATTGTCTCTCTCTTATCTTTTTGACAAGGTTTTTTTTTGTCTCTCCAGCTCTTCTCATACATTCTTCATTAGTTATTTTTGCTGTCCATGGGATTCGCAACATTCGTCTAATAAACCACATTTCTGCTGCTTACAATGATTTTTGTGCAGATTTACCTATTGTCCATGATTCACTTCCATATAACAAGATAGGTTCAATATAGCATTTTAGGACTCCTTTTCTAACATTCATTGATAAGGATGTGTTGGTTAATATGTTTCTCATTCTCTGAAATGCAGTCTTTGCTTGGCCTATTCTGTTCCTAATTTCTGTTCTGCATTTCCCATCTTAAGTTATTACTACTCCAAGGTATTTGAATTTCTGCACCTGCTTTAGAATAGTTCCGTGTAATTTAATACTGCATGCTGGTGGATTCTGTTTCTTAGGTATAACCATAGTCTCTGTCTTTTTTACCTACATTTCTACTAATCTTTAAAACATTACTATGTAAACATTTATAAACATGTTATTGTCAGATTGTCTAAAACACGGGAAGTAACTATTTTAATTGTTTTCCATTCTTAGACAATTTTCAGCGTCTGCGTACGATGAATGATCACCCTTGATACAACTGTTGTCGTCAATATTTTTGTTCGCTATTTTTGCGATTGCTGAAAACAAAATGTATAATAATCTTCAGCTGTTACTGTATTATTTATTTAAATGCAGTAAACAAATGGTCAGTAATGAGTGTTTTTATAAATTATGAATTGCCAGAGGGCTTGTAAGAAGGTTTGTAAAAATGTAAACTATAGATAGTTGAGAAGCAGCTTAGTGGGGTGAATTTTTAAAAGAATCATATTGTCCTGGCTGATCTAAAGCACATGAATACAATGCAAAATAATTGTTGTTCTTCTCTCTGAGTAGTGAGACATTAAGTACTACAAACTACATTCTCTCGTAATTGAGAAGGAAACTCGAAGATAATACCAGCACTTGTTTGAGCTCGGCAGATTACATTGTTATAACGGATAGGGATTTTTTTTTGAAGATAGGAAGTTAGATAAATCATCTTGGAACTGAAAAGCTGGGAAAACAAGGTTATGTCCCATTGACTTGGTAACTAAATGTTTACGTTTCATTCCCCACTAACTCAGTTCCTTGTATATCACGGACTGGACATGGAGTTTGAGAATGAGAGAGTGATCAGATGACCAAAAAAGCTAAAGTTAGACGTTTGGTAGTCAGTCTGTGTCTTAGTTTTTTCCGGGTAAGATGTAGTTTTTGTAGTGTAGAATAGGGAATTTAGTATGTTGTAGAACTCTTTTGACGTTCATCTGGACATTAGTAGACACCTGGAATATTATGTTATCTTGATTAGCTCATCATCATGTTAAAGCAGGATTCTCGGGTAGTGATTTATTCTATCTTCTGTCTCCTGCTCTTCTGTGTGTAGAATGTAAACTGTAGATGTATTGCTATTCATTTCTGTGTATATTTCCACTACAGTCCACTGAAATAATGTTCTTGCTTACATTGCCATTTCTACGTTGTTTGCGTCTGTTTTGTTACTCACTTCACAGACTTACTTGCTCCCAGGTTCATTCTCTCTCAGTGGAAATAGTAATACAGAAGCAGCAACTTTACAGTTGAAATGACTTTAATGATGCACGGGGTGACGATGAGCTGATGAGCGATATGACGAGAACGACAAAAGGCATCAACAAAATCCATGGACACGAGACTGGACATCTCCACGACACAATATATGTTCCCAACAGACTACTGTCGCCATCAGAACAGCCTAATACACTCTACTCTACATCTGTTTGACTAAACCACAACATTTCTAACACCCTAATCTACGTCTGTTTCAGACGATACACAAAACACAACTGTCCCTCAGTCATATGATTTCTCTATCACCTGACCTTTTTCCTATCACTCCCCAAGCGTGACCCTCGTGCATTCCGAGACAGAGGAGATGGACTCTACTCACAAACAGCTGATTACTTTAGAAGATAAGTCATTTTATACAAATATTCCAGTTCTCAGATGAGTTATCTATCTTACATCCAAACATTCAATATACTGCTATAATGTCACGTTCCTTGGATTGCTAATGCCACTGTATTTTTTTTTAGTCATCGTCATCGCCATTATCACCCTATGCACAAATAAAGCCATTATAACAAACTTAGCTGCTACTGTGCTGGTTGCCACAGAGAGATTGTCTGTTCCTGGGAAGCTAGTCTGTGCGCGTGTAGTAAACAGACAACGAAGACAGACGACGGAAGAGATGGAGCTCAACCGTTTCGAAAGAGTGAGACCTCGACTGTATGTCGTCAGTACACCAGATAGTACTAAGGAGATAATACAAAGTAAGTATAAACTCAGGGTCAGTACACCAGATAATACTAAGGAGTTAATACAAAGGAAGTATAAACTCAGGGTCAGTAATAATAACACTAGTACCTGTAGGCTGAATATAATCAGGAAATAACAGAGCAGAGAGAACGTACGTTTGTCCACGTAAAAAGGCACCTCATGATTCTTCTTTATTGTCTAATGTGACTATCAAAGTTGTCATTCCGCGGAGCTGCAGATTAACACATTGTCACACTTTCTATTTGGGTGCAAGAGATGTAAACAAGTGTGACTTGTCACATGAATTTGATAAAGGATAATAACGAGTTGTTGTTCGTGCATTAACTTCACTTGTCATAATTTCAATTATTGTTTATTTAATTTTCCAGAACGTAACATTTAAAAAAAAATAAACATATCAGATATCATGTCACTATATTTTTTTAATGTTACTTCTTTAATGTGGTATTTCTGTCACTCCTATACTGTGGTACTTCTGTCACGTCTTAATGTGGTTTTCATGTTACTCCCTCTCAATGTGACTACTTTAATATGATATTTATATCTCTCCTTTTATGTGATATTTATATCACTTCTTCTCTATGTCAGTATTTATGTCACTCCTTTAAAGCGGTATTTATGTCACTTCTTCAATGTTGTATTTATGTCACTTCTTTAATATGGTATTTATGTCATTCCTTTAATGTTATATTTATGCCACTTATTCTGTATTTAAATCTTTAATGTGGTATTTATGTCGATTCATTAATGTGGTAGTTATGTCACTTCTTTAATGTGGTAGTTATGTCACTTCTTTAATGTGGTGTTTAGGTCACTCCTTCTAAGGTGGTATTTATGTCATGCCTTTCTTGAGCTATGTATGTTACTTCTTCATTGTGTGAGCCCTTTAACACACACCTGCGGATAATCATTGACCTGCAAAATAAAACCGACAATACATGTCTGTATGGTATATGGTATGTGGTATGTAGTGTGTGTTTAATCCTTTACAATCCATTATCTTCCAGGATATTAAAACTGCACTGAAAGGCGGTGCTTTAAAAGCTAGAATGAAGAAATACTATTTACGTGATATAATATAGGTTAATTCGACATAATCATTGTACAGGAATAACAAAAGATTAAATTCAACGAGAGAATAGCATAAATGAGTATGTAGAAACACAGTCAACAGATAATCACGAGGAGACAACATGTAAGTCAACCATTGAAAAAAAAGTAAAAACCATTGCCGAGCATGTTAAGGGGGATAATTTTTTTATGAGAGAGTTTGTTCACAAAAGTCCTTCATAAATATAAGAATTCGAAGCTTAATTTAAACCTAATGTTAGCGTTTTGTAACATTTATGAAGTAGTCTTTATACGAAAAAAGTATACTTAGTTTTACCGTGTTAATTTACAAAATAAAGCAATTTTAATTCCAAAGCATTGAAATGTTGTAGGTAGAGTGCATGGAGCTTTACGAAATATTTTAGTTGTGACATTGTAATGATGTCAGTAGAAGGAAGAAGATCAAGAGGAAGACCAAGAGAAATGATACTGGACAGTCTGACCGGATGGTGTGAGAGGAGATCACCAACCGAACTGATGGCCTGCATGAAGGATCGTGTACTCTGGAGAAGCATAATAGCCAACGCCAGTCGGCACGGCACCTGATGATGATGATGATGAATGTGTCTACACCATAAAGAAGAGTAGTAAGTTTTCTTAGTCATCTTACATGAACAAGACCGTCAGACAGGATTAAACTTTGACCCGACAAGCTGACCAGAACACACTTCTACCCTGGAGGGGGATTAAGATGACATGGAAGCCATGTTTGAAGACAAACCTTGTAGAAATCGGACACCGACAGCGGCACGACAATAAAGATAACAACGACCGACAATAAAGATAACAACGACCGACAATAAAGATAACGACTGACGATAAAGATAGCAACGACTGACAATAAAGATAACAAAGACTGACAATAAAGATAACAACGACTGACAATAAAGATAACAACGACAGACAATAAAGATAACGACTGACGATAAAGATAGCAACGACTGACAATAAAGATAACAAAGACTGGCAATAAAGATAACAAAGACTGACAATAAAGATAACAACGACCGACAATAAAGATAACAACGACCGACAATAAAGATAACGACTGACGATAAAGATAGCAACGACTGACAATAAAGATAACAAAGACTGACAATAAAGATAACAAAGACTGACAATAAAGATAGCAACGACTGACAATAAAGATAACAACGACGAACAATAAAGATAACAACAACCAACAATAAAGATAACAACGACCAACAATAAAGATAACAACGACCAAGGACGCAATGGTTGCCTCTATCCACTCCCCTTTTCCTTAGGTAGAACGAAATGTTCCCAAAACGTTCACCTGATGCAGGTGTACTATTTAAGTTATCTCACAAATTTGTTCAGTGTCTTGATATTAGCTGTCTATGCCTTTGTATAACCAGAAAATTACTTCGACCCTTTTTATTGCTAAAAATATTCAGTTCAGGTATACATTTATTACATTTATCATGCTCATCACTATCATCTCGTGATTTGTAAAAGCTTATTATTTCATCCCACGGGTAATCATCCCAATTTCACATCATTTCAGCTGACCTTGAAATTGTTACTTGTTGAATATAAATAAACTTTATTGTAAAAAAAAAATCGTAGAGTCTGTTGACAATCTTAAATGATTTCAAGGAACTAACAGATCGTGGTAAAAGTGGAAAGTGTAAGCGGGGGGTCAAAGTAAAGGGAGTGGTTAGATCAATGGTTCATAACCTGGGATCATTGACCTCGTGTGGGCACATGGCGGTATTCTTGGGATCCGCAGACCAGCAGTGGACTGACTGAATTTAAAATAAAACATCTTAGCATCATCGTGGCTCTATTTATAGCTTTATTTTTAATGAGGGGCCTACGGTTGTTCTCGTGCCGGAAAGGGGGCACACAGCTAAAAAAAAAATCATAATAACAAGAAGCCATGTGTTTGGTTCAATAAAATATTTATGTCAGCTCAATCTATTTTGTTGAACTGTGCACACGTAGTGACAGAGTAAGCATGGACCCTATTATAAGCATGTCCGTTAGCCGTGAGGCTCTCTGGGTGATTAGGTTTCTGCAAGCAGAAAGACGCATCACCATTGCGATTCGTTGTCGACTATTTTGTGTGTACAGTGATAACGTTATGAATGACAGATCTGTGAGAGGCATTGCTACAGGAAATTCAGGGATATGCACACGACGACGACAAACACAACACTCAGTTGTGATTGATGGAAACGTTCACAAAGTCACGCAAGTCCCACGTTAAAAACGTTGTTTCACGACTTCGGATCCTTCTGATAAATTTCCTCAGATTTAGTGGGTTAGTCTGTTTCGAACTGTCACATAGAGAGATTAGATTGCCACTAGTTTTGTGTATGGTAGGTACCAAAACAACTGTAGTTCTCAAAGCTAAAAAAAAATGGACTCCGCTTTGAGAGTCCTTTTGTTCTATCTGAAGAGGGGGAGGAATTTCTCGACATAATTTTGTGGCTGAGGACAAGACTTGGGCTCAGTTCATGAAATCTGAGACGAAGGAGCACTCCAAACAATGTATGAACACTCAGTTTCCAGACACGCCCAGAAAATTCAAATACTTTGGAACAGAAAGATAAATGATGGCTACAGGGTGCTAGGACTGCAAGAGAATTCTGTTGACAGAATCCATGGCAACCAGTGGCCACAGCAACGTCAGACGTTTATGGTGAATCACTGAATAAGCTTCGGAGGTCGATACAAAGCAAAAGGTAAGGAATTCTCATCAAAGGCGTCTGTCTGCTGCACGACAAATCACGTTCCCAAGCAGTAGTTCTTACAAAGACGTTGCTCAAGCAGTTCAAGTAGGAGATTTTCAATATATAGTATGCGTTTTAAAGCAGTAGTTCTCAGTCTGTCTTATGTCATTCACCTCTTTTCACTGGTTGGCAGAATGCCATTCTTTCTACCCCCCCCCCCCCCCACTTGTAACTTTCAAGACTGACTTAAAATGTGCGTTCCAAATTATATGCATATAATATTCCAACAGTTTGATATGCAAGATTAACCAACATAGTAACAAATTATGTATTGATTTCAAAGCCCAGTCCATTTGGCTCTAATGTCATCTTTCTCAATGTTCGGCCCATAATTTTCTCATCATTTGATACTGCGTCCCTATGCATGTTGCATGGTCATTATCCTGTTCTTCCTCGTGGGTGACAGAAAAATCTCTTGATGGGTTAAAGAAAAACTCCTGCTATCCTCGTTAGATCTGTTCTATGATATTCTTAATTCTGGGATAACATTGTAGTAGAAGTTAGAATTCACCGAATAGTTAACAGTCATCATTCAGTTTGTTCCACTCCGGACTTGTCATGCCTTCCTTTGTCTTGGTGACTGCCGGCTCTTTCATGTCGACCATTGTTTCATTTCCAGATCGTAGCTGCAAATCTGACTTTTCTCCTGCGTGATGATCCTAGAGATGAAATAACCTCAATATGAACAAACTGGAGACGAACATCTGTTTCATGGAATAAAATCGTTAGCCATCTCACGCAGCTCAAGGCACACATCAAAGCGTCGCTGTTTTTACTCCAGTGTCAAACGCCCGTGAAAGAACTTGGCTGCTGCAAGATGCATGTTTAGATTTTCTGTAAAGATCTCATGATAACCTCTATAGCTGATTACAGCCGTGTAACACAGCTCGCTGATTGTTCTTCGACGTTCCTCTTGGATAAGTTCACGAGTTATTTTTCCACACTGTGTGGTGTTTTGCTTTTCGCCCTGGCACTGACTCTTGACCACCTTTGAAACGTGTATACCACTGAAAGACCTTTGTTCCACGTAAATAGTACTCGTCAAAAGCCGTGATGAGGCAATTCTAGGACCTCGGTAGGAGAATTTCAAAGCTTCATGCCAAATTTGATGCAAACGTGTTAAAATTTGTCAGCCATCTTCAGTATCACAGACGGCCTTCAGCCCAAGGTTACGTAAACACGTGTAAAAGAAGAAGACGTGAGGGAAGCGTAATGTCCCCTTGACCCACTGAGTCAGTACACCTGGGAGCCTAGAACTACAGATTTTCGTGTCAATATGACATATTCTTACGTCACGTCAATGGCCATCCTGGAACTGTTCGATACGCCGTCGTATCCTGTTACACGAACAAAAGCATAATAAAGTTTTGGTAAAGAGAGGTTTGCCCGGTTCCCCTCGATGACACAGCGATACATTTGTACAAAACGGATCAGCGCTGCATATCACAGACTGTAAATTTAAGCATTTATAGGCTTCTGCCAAGCAGTACAGATGAATATTTCCATGTGATTCGTTTATGTATGCAGTCACGTAGTGTTGGGGAAATCCTGTTCTGGGAGTATCACTCATCAGAAGCGACTACCTTGTTCTGGCCTGGCTCTGTTTCATTATATTTCTCTGTGACTGAAAGAAAGCAGCACTGCCAACACATACAGTGAGTAACGTGTGATGTAAGTACATTTTACAAAGATGTAAATAATGAAGTATTAAATTGTTTAACATCAGTTTTATATAATACAAATAATTTTATTTATTTATATCTGCATGTGTAATCATTAGGAGAGAACACACTTATATCATGTTATCTCTCATCTAAAGCTGTCGAATTATCTTCCATATAAAGCTATGCCGAGTTATCTTAGGTCTAAAACTATGTTAAAATGTCTTCCATCAATAACTATAGCGAATTATCTTCCATCTAAAACTATTTCGAATTATCTTTCATCTAAGACTGTATCTAATTATCTTCCATTTTAAATTATGCTGAATTATCTTCCGTATGAAACTATGTTGAATTAACTACTGTCTAAAAACTGTCTAGAATTATTTGTCCTCTTGCTTCCATTCCTGTTATATCTGTTCTTGCCAGCTTAAATTTACGAGCACCGTTTTTAGGGAAACCACCCAGGGTAGGAGATGTGTTCTTAGTGTGGTGCTTTATTTGATTTAAAGAGAGAGAGAGAGAGAGAGAGAGAGAGAGAGAGAGAGAGAGATGTATTTTTAATGTGTTCCTTTATTTGATTTATATGGTCTGCTAAGGTTTTTTAAATATTAAGTTTCAAGTCTCTGTTACTTGTATAGCTGTTCGTTATATGACAGCTAGAATTAAGGCTCCCAGTGCCATAATGTTTTTTATATCTGATGATACATCAGGTCAAAGAAGTCATATATGAAACTGAAATGAGGTTTTTTTTCAGTGTATTGACACACCCACACAATCCAGTGAATACGTGTTTCACACCCAGTTTAATTTAGAAGAAGAAGTTTGCGGGTTGAAAAAAAAAACACATGTTTTTTTTTTAAAGTATAACTTAAACACTATACACATCAGTGGAGAAGAATTATTTGACTTCTATTTCATTTTGTATAAATTGAACATCTGAGGGAAGTACAGTAATATTTGAGACACTCCTCTACACCGTAAAAGGTACTGGATTCGACCCATCCTCTAAAAATGAGTACCAGAGAAATCAGGGAAGGTAAAGCGGCCAGGCGTGATACTGACCACACATCACACTTTCATGTGCCGAAGGTCATGGACAATACGGGCCTAACACCGTATTTCCCAATATGCCTTAATGGCATGGAAACGGGAATTTTATTTTTTACCTTTACCTCTAAATAGCAGCAAATGTAACGAGGACAGCATGAAATGCCCATTCAAACACCGGCTTCTAATCTGCTACATGCCATCAACATCATCATCATCATCATCATGTGCTGTGCCGACTGGCGTTGGCTATTATGCTTCTCCACAGTACGCTGTCCTTCATGCAGGCCATCAGCTCAGTTGGTGATCTCCTCTCACACCATCCCGTCAGACTGTCCAGTATCATTTCTCGTGGTCTTCCTCTTGATCTTCTTCCTTCTATTTTTCCTGTTGTTATAATATTTTCAATGCCCCCTCTTCTCATTGCATGTCCTATGAAAGTACATTGTCTCACTCTTATTTTTTGACATGATTTTTTGGTCTCTCCAGCTCTTCTCATAAATTCTTCATTAGTTATTTTTGCTGTCCAGGGGATTCACAACATTCTTCTAATAAACCACATTTCTGCTGCTTACAATGATTTTTGTGCACAGCTGCCTATTGTCCATGATTCACTTCCATATAACAATATAGGTTCAATATAGCATTTTAGGACTCCTTTTCTAACATTCATTGATAAAGATGTGTCGGATAACATGTTTCTCATTCTCTGAAATGCAATCTTTGCTTGGCCTATTCTGTTCCTAATTTCTGTTCTGCATTTCCAATCTGAAGTAATTGCTGCTCGAAGGTATTTGAATTTCTGCACCTGCTTTAGAATAGTTCCGTTTAATTTTATACTGCATGATGGTGGATTCTGTTTCTTAGATATAACCATAGTCTCTGTCTTTTAGATGTTAAAAGTAAGACCTTTCTTCTCACTTTATTTGACCAATTTATCCAAGAGATTTTGCAGGTCTTGTTGGTTCTCAGCTATCAGTACTGTGTTGTCAGCATACCGAAGGTTGTTAATATTGTATCCTCCAATTTTTATGTCTGGTTCTGTGGTGATCATTCTTAGAATATTCCCGCTGTACAGAGAAAAAAGGTCTGGATATAGTACACATTCTTGTCGCACCCCTTGTTTTATACGATGAGAAATCACAAAGTAACTCGCAAATTGAAATATTTTATCAGTGGCAGTTATCAGGTAGTATTTAAATATATCCTTAGATAGTACCATCATCCAACTTTATAATAGTTGTATGTAGGGGGCGCTGGAATCACATGCGCATGCGCAAAGCAATAATAAAATGGGTAACCAACTGGTAGTGTGTACCAAAGAAGATCAGAGAAGTGTAGTGCGATTTTTATGGGCTAAAGGACATTCAGTTGAGGACATTCATAAAGAAATGGTTCCAGTTTATGCTGAAAAGTGTTTATCACATAAAGCGTCTATAACTGGGTAAAATAATTTTCTCAGGGACGCACCGAAATTGTTGACAAAGTTCGACTTGGCCGTCCTGTTCAGATTGCAACAAAAGCGACTGTGCAACGTGTGAATGAGATTATCAGAGCTATTAGAAGTTCCAGAAGTATGGTGACAGTGTGAATTCTGTATCGTACTGTGAAGTTCTGTCTATGCTACGGGACATAATTCGAAGAAAACGTCCCGGTCTGCTGACTAGAGGTGTGCTTCTCTTTCATGGCAATGCCAGACCACATACAGCTCGGTTAACCCAAGAGAAAATTAGCCAGTTGGGTTGGGAAGTTCTTGAACATCCACCCTATAGTCCTGACTTAGCTTCAAGTGATTTTCACCTGTTTGGTCCATCGAAAAACCACCTTGACGGAAGAAGATTCTCGAGTGACGAAGAGGTGGAAATAGAAGTTAAAAAAATGGTTCAGAAACCAGACAACCGATTTTTACGCCATGGGTATTGCATCACTGATTACACGATGGGACAAATGTATCACTGATGATGGCGAATATGTTGAGAAATAGGGGAATAATGTAGGTTCAAAAATTAACAGTTTTCAAATTACTGTCGTAATTTAGTTTTTTGTAACAGGCATTTGCGAGTTACTTAGTGACTTCCTCTCAAAAGTTGATATTTTCCATTTCTATTTTCAACTCGAACTGCTGCTTCTTGCTACCAGTATATATGTCCTCATGTCTTTGCTGTCTATATTGATGTCTTCAAGCATTTTAATAATTTCATTATGTTTCACTTTGTCGAATGCCTTGGTGTAATCAATGATGCATAAGTAGAGATCTTTCTGTACTTCTAAAGCTCTTTCTGTTAGTGTTCGTAAAGCAGAAATGGCATTGTGCATTCCCTTTCCTTCAACAAATCCAAAATGTTCATCTGCTGTTTCTATTTTTATCTTTTTCCTTGTTCTTCTCATAAAGATTCTCAGAAGTAGCTTCGTTATGTGACATGAGAGACTGATAGTCCGGTGGTCATAAATTCCTTTGCACCTAGTTTCTTTGGTAGTGCTATAAACGTGGATTTAAGCAAGTCACTGGGCATACAACCACTCTTGTAAATGTCATTCAATAACTTGGTTATTATTTTTATTCCTATCTCCTCTAGCGCCTCTATTTCTTCTATTGTTATATTATCAGACCCAGTCACTTTTCCTTTCTTCATGTGTTTGATGGCAACTATGATTTCATCTTCAAGTATTGGTGATTCATCAGAGTTTACAGCATCTGGTGTTAATTCTACACACACATTGAAATCCCGAGAGTTCAAGGGGAACACACACACACACACAAAAACAGCCTGCACACACTTCGGTCACGGATCCAGATAAGCGACCTGTAATTCCTGGATCTCTGAGCAGTTCTGGAATAGCGGTATACTACGCCTTATTTGATAACTGACAGTTGACGCAGACAACAATTATAAAGCAGAGTAAAAGAACAACTAAACCAAAACAGATAACAGTGGTACCGCTCCATAGCATGTTAGATAGAAAAGTTACGTGTAACAACTGTTTAGCCATGCGGTACGTCAAGACACTGAATGAATGGCGTGTAACTGAAACAGATAACGGTTATGTATGATAAGAATAGGCCAAGCAAAGACTGCATTTCAGAGAATGAGAAACATATTAACCAACACATCCTTATCAACGAATGTTAGAAAACGAGCCTAAAATGTTATATACTGAACCTATCTTGTTATATGGAAGTGAATCATTGTCAATAGGCAAGTGTGCACAAAAATCTTTGGAAGCAGCAGAAATGTGGCTTATTAGAAGAATGTTGCCAATCCCCTGGACAGCAAAAATAACTAATGAAGAATGTATGAGAAGAGCTGGAGAGACAAACAAATGTTGTAAAAAAAATAATAAGAGTGAGACAAGTGAGACAATGTACTTTCATAGGACATGCAATGGGAAGAGGGGGCATTGAAAATATTATAACAACAGGAAAAATAGAAGGAAGAAGATCAAGAGGAAGACCAAGAGAAATGATACTGGACAGTCTGACGGGATGGTGTGAGAGGAGATCACCAACTGAGCTGATGGCCTGCATGAAGGATTGTGTACTGTGGAGAAGCATAATAGCCAACGCCAGTCTGCACGTCACCTGATGATGATGATGATGATAACTGAGAGGTTGATATTACATTCTACGTTGTTGGTTTACTAACTACAGAACAGACACTCGCCTGCTGGTTGTGTGTTGTTTTATACACATTTTTTCTGTGTTTAAAAATGTAAAGATTCGTGGATTTGGTGCTTCATGCATGTTAATTCTGCTTAACGAATGCCAACCGCGAGTACACTGTAAACAGGGATGTGAACGGAATATTTTGTGTACAAACATCTGTTATTTAAGGTGTTAAAATCCATGTAAATAAATAAAGAAGTAAATAAATTAAACAAATAAATATTTCACTGCAAGTAATGAGTCCTCAAATTAAGAGATTAATGTTTCTTTTACTGTGCAGGTTTTTTGCTGCATATCGAAGAATGAGTCACTAAGAGTGGATGTTCTTATATACATGAAAATAGAACTTCAGAATCCAGTATGATCACAGTCAGGACACTCCCTTACATGCCCCGCCACATGAAATGATTCACATGAAAATAGAAGGGCAGTAAATTAAAAGATGAATCAACTTTTAAAGAATCATTATTCCTTGATCAAAGGAACTTGTTTCAGTAAATTTATTTGATGCAGTTTCTCACAAATAAGGTTATTCTGATGGAGAAAGTGAACAGAAGATGGGGGAGAGAAGAAATAAGGAAATTAATACAAGACAGAGCCGATGTAAATGTACAGGACAGTCAGAATCAAACCCCATTACATTACGCTGCTTCCCTCGGTTACACGGATCTTGTGCAAAGTTTGCTGACAGCAGGAGCTGATACGTACTCTACAGATGGATGCGGAAAAACAGCTTTACACGTGAGTGCTTCTTCGGGTCATAAGGAAATTGTTGAAATTCTGCTCCGAGCTGGAGTAGCAGTCACCGTGGTAGACAATGATGGGAATACAGCTTTACATTACAGTACGTATAATGGCCACATTGATATTGTAAAACTTTTGCTCAAAGCTGGGACGTCTGTAAATGCAGCAGACACTGCTGGAAATACTCCTTTGCACTGTTGTGCTTGTAATGGCCACAGAAACATTGCTGAGATTCTTCTTGAAGCCGGGGCGTCCGTGAACGTTGCAAACATACACAGAATCACCCCACTTCATATGAGTGTTCATAATGAATCTAAAGAAGTTGTCGAAATTCTTCTCAACGCTGGAGCATCAGTGACTGCGACAAACAAGTATGGAAACACGCCTTTGCATTGGAGCTCTTTCGCTGGTCGGGACGAAATTGTTAAAACTTTGCTCAAACATGGCAGCTTAATAAACGCGTCCAATAAGAGAGGAGAGACGCCATTACGTATGAGTGCTCGTAGAGGTCATAAAGAGGTTGTTAAAACACTCCTTGATGCTGGTGCCTTGGTAAATGCCTCAGACCACTACGGATTCGCTCCGCTACATTTAAGTGCTTGCAATGGCCATAAAGAAGTTGTTGAAATTCTTTTGCAAAAAGGAGCCTCTGTTAATTCGGCAAGCAAGGATGGATTCACTTCGTTACATATGACTATTGATAACGGCCATCTTGATGTTACTAACGTTCTGCTGAAAGCTAGGGCCTGTATGACTGCAGCAGATAATGATGGATTAACTCCCTTACACTGGGGCGCTTACAGTGGCCGTAAGGAAGCAGTGGAACTTCTACTTGAAGCGGGAGCCTCTGTAACTGCAGTCAGCAAGGATCAGCTTTCGCCGTTACACTTGAGCTGTGTCAATGGTCACAAAGAAGTTGTCGAGGTTTTGGTGAGAGCTGGCGCCGCGCTAAATGCCAGAGAAAGAGGTGGGTTTACTCCATTACATGTAAGTGCTTGGAATGGCCATGGAGAAGTTGCTGAAATTCTAATTAGGGCTGGAGCCTCTTTGAATGCGGTAAGCAGTGATGGTTTATCACCGTTGCATATGAGTGCTAGTAACGGTCATAGAGAGATTGTTGTAGGTCTGGTCCAAGCTGGGGCTTCGGTCAGGAAAAGAACCAACGTCGGATTTATGGCTTCATATTATGCGAAATACAAGACAGATTTATATTTCTTATATCTTATCTTATAAGGCTAGCGTAGTGGTTAGATCACTCGTCTAGCAACCAAATGGTCGAGGGTTCGAATCCCCAGCTGAGCGGGATTTTTTTTTCCGACCAATACGGCCCTGAGGTCGACCCAGCCTCGTAAAATGGGTACCAGAGAAAATCTGGGAAGTAAAGGCAGCGAGGAAAGGAACTGGTCACCCTACCTCATACGCTGATGACCCAGCATAATGAGGTCTCTAACGCTTCACCCCCTACGGCATTTGAAATGCTATGGGACTATCTTTACTTTTTTTTTTTATCTTATATCCTTCCCGTGCCGTTAGACGTCACATAGGGCTCGCAAAGTAGTTCGCCAATTTTTCCTGTCTTCGGCGAGTCTTTCAACCTCATCAAAGGATTTTATGCCTGTTAACTTGGCCTCTCTTAATAATGTCCTCTTCAGAGTTTCACGCGGTCTGCCCCTTTTTCTTCGGCCTGTTGTGTTCCACTTGATAGCTTGTTTTGGGATTATATTTCTACTTGAAAAAAAACAGAAAAGCAAGAGAAGAGAAATAATTCACCGTTTAGGAAAATTTCGAGGAAAATTGCAGCCGCATTTGCACATTCCTCTAGCAGGGATATTTTAGCAAGTGGTAAAACAGTAACTTTGACAGACTTTTCAATAAAACCGACGTGGGCGCGGTTCACTGATGTGGACAGTTACAATACAGGTAAATATGGAGACGTGAATCTTTACTGTATAGAACAGGTGATCGAGTCTTTATACTAAACTTTTCATTTTCTTTTTCTTCTAAACTTTCTAGGGTCGTCACGACATTTGTGTTAACAGTTTCGGTAACAGCGCACACATAAACGTCTAGTTTAGCAAAAAAAAAAAAAAAAGATAATAATAATTCTGTAATTTATATCTCACTCATTTCTTCCAGAAATGGTATTCTTGTATGTAATATTGCTCTGTCTGATACAGCTTATTCCTTGAAAGATTCCTGAGCATAATGTGTGCTTTTTTTTCTTCAGTTATACTTTTGTATAAGTTTCTTTGATATTTTCTAAGTTCATTATTTAAAAAACCTCTCTCTGTCTGTCTGTCTCTCTCTGTCTGTCTTTCTCTCTACATCTATTTATCTCCGTCTTTCTCTGTCTCTTTGTTTCTCTCTCTCTCTCTGTTTATTTCTCTGTTTCTCTTTCTTTCTCTGTTTCTCCCTCTCTCTCTCTCACACACAGACACTCACTTATATCATCGCATCTATTTTATTCTTCTTTACCCTTTACATTATTAATATCATTGTTTTAGTCTGACATCTTACTTCTTCTTCTTCTTCGCATTGTCTTCCTAAATCTGCAATCTGATAAATTTCAGTTTTTTTGTAATTCATGTATGGAATCTAGAGCGTATCTTCTGTGGTGGTTTCACTGGGCTAGTAATTGCTTCTCAGTGTGTCGTAGTTGGTGCAGTTTTGGAGGATATGTTCCACAGTTTGGGGCACCTGGGCACATGTACAAAGAGTAGTAGTACCAACCTTAAACTTTGTATACATATGACTTCGGAGTTGGCTGTTCCAAGACGGAAAATGGTTACTTGTTCCTTTCTGGTTAGCATGTGATAGTCATCATGTGGTGGAGTTTGTGGCTTCCCGTAGGTTTTTATCATGCTTTTCTTCTGATTATAGGGGATTGGTATGTCTGGTTGCTCCATTCCAGTGTCCTCTTTGGCCAGACAGTCGGCTTTCTCTTTGCCTGGTATCTCACAGTGGGAGGGAATCCACTGCAAGGTGACTCTGTGTTGTGAGCCAGTTTTTGACAAGGCATCCTTAAGGTCTGGTAGTGTGTTCCACTGAAGAGCTTCCAGTAGCGATCTTGCATCCCTAAGAATTACTATGAGGCATGTATCAATTCTAGAGTGATAGTTTTTCAACCACGGCAATAATTGCCCTAACTTCTGCATCATAGTTATTGCAGTATTTTCCAGTACGTATGGAAATCTTGTCAGTGGTGTTGTTTGGATATTCAGTATGTGCTCCTGCCCCTCCTTCCATCCTTTTCAAAGTTTAGGGACTCTGTTTTCTCTCTCCAACTTTCCCGTCTGGCTTGCAGCTTGGCTCTCTGAAATTTGACCTTAGAATGTTGGTAATTATTGTGGTGTTCTTGGCATGGTCTATCGTCTGCTTGATTTCGAGCTGTTTCCACGTCATCATGGAGTTTTCCCAGCTCCCTAGACCAGTATGGTTTATAGCTCCTAAGAGCTACTCTAGGAATGGCTTCACGGGCGGCTTGAAGGATACTAGCGTTGAATTCCTTTACTGTGCTGTTAATATCCTTACCTTTTATGGACAGCTGTCCCACCAGGATACCTGTATGATGTCTATAAATTGTCCATTTTGCTTTTTTATAGTTCCATATGGGGAGAGGGCTACTTTTATGCTGTCATGAAATCTTGTCAATGGTCGTTATCTCCAAGTTGTTTTCTAACTTTGCGTGTAATGTTCCACTTCAGGTCTGGAGAGTGGAATGTCAGATCTGGTGTTGAGGTTGTATGCCAAGCCCTTGAGTAAAATGTTGGGGTATCCATTGGCTGGTTGATCAGGAGAAGTCCGTTATCATCCTGCCAGCTCTCAATTTCCTCTCCTCTCTTGTCTATGTGGTCATAGCCCAAGTTTTGGAAACGGCTGTTAAAATCTGCACATACCATCATTCTCTCTTTATGTGGGACTGTTTCCGGAGCAAGTGGGCGGCATTAGGACAGCAATAGTTAAGGAGGTGGAAGTCTGTATTACCGGTTTTTAGGTGGATCATCTGGTATTCGGCTCCTTCCATGTACACTCCCACTTGGCAAGCGCTGATGTTAATCTTAACAAGTGTGAGTATTTTTCTTCTGCCCTATCGATCTGTTCTAAAACACTGGTAGCCTCTGATTTTAAAGGCGGCATTTTTGGCATCCTTTCTGCTATAGCCATCTCTAACAGTGAAGACACTCTCAGCATTCCGTTGCATTAGTTTAAGTTCTTGCTTTTTGGCATTTTACTGCTTTTGTATTTCAGGTCAGTAGCTCTACTTTCTTGTCTCCTGTCTCCGCAAGACGAACTGATAGGACCTCCAGTATCATAGGGTTGATCCTTTCGAGGCAGGGGACCCGGCACTACACTTGCCTGGTTAGTCTTCAAACGGCGAGTACCATTTTTAAAACTGCAGATACGGACATTTCACTGGCGATAATGCGTGGTACTCTGATTTTTGCGATGCATTTTTTTGGGCTGTCTACCTCCGACTTAAGCACCTTTCCTTGCTAGGGCAGACTGTGGTCTTGCTCGGACTGCAATGAGGACAGTGGTGTATGCTGGTCGGGCCAAAACTTTGTTTTCCAGCCTGTGGTGGCTGTAATTAAATGATGCAACGCTGGCTGGTCAGACGACTTTGAGACAGTTCCACAGAGACACTCCGATTTTGTGATGACAAATCCGATGAGTGCTTCGACGATATCCATTCCCCGCCACATATAGTCTGCTGGCTTTGTTTTGTTTACATCATTCTGATAGCCATTGATGTAAAGACCCATAGGCTTTTCACGTCCTGGATTCATTGGTTTCATACCAGATTTTCCTCATTCCTGCCGGTGATCTCCATGTTAACATCCGTCCACTAACCCGACATTCCATTTGACAAAAAATAACATTTACAATTAGTATTATTTGCTACAGGTTTCTGGACAACAGAAGTAGGTCAGAGATTTTAAGCAAACAAATCTCTGTGCTTTGTCTCACAAAGACTATGTTAAGATACGTGTGTTCTTAACACAGTTGTTCCCAGGGGTGATATCGTACAGTTTTCACGAATGACATTTTATTATGTTGTGTTTCTTGTGGTCGTCTGTATTTATGAGCTTTCACTCACCTTTGCCATCTACCTATTTTGCCACTGACCATGCATAGCTAAATAGATGATTCTGGGGTTTGATCTTTATGTGTCATAGAGATTCCAAATTCATTTATTTATTAATTCACTTCAGGATAGAACAAGTGACCACGCTTTTCCATTTTAGGTAATAATTGGTGTTTCTGATCAGTTCAAAAACTTTATTTTTCTTTCTTTTTCCATGCCCCTTTGTCAGTATACCAAAGTATTTTTCTCTTCGCCACAATTTCTCTCTTTTCCCCTTAATTTTCCACTCATGGTCAAGTTCTCTAACTTCTATCTTCACATAACATGCCCAAGTTCTCTAAATTCTGTCTTCTCATAACATGCTCAAGTTCTTTAACTTCTTTCTTCTCATAACATGCTCAAGTTCTTTAACTTCTTTATTCTCATAACATGCTCAAGTTCTTTAACTTCTTTCTTCTCATAAAATGCTCAAGTTCTCTAACTTCTTTATTCTCATAACATGCTCAAGTTCTTTAACTTCGTTCTTCTCATAACATGCTCAAGTTCTTTAACTTCTCTCTTCTCATAACATGCTCAGGTTCTGTAACTTCTTTATTCTCATAACATACTCAAGTTCTTTAACTTCTTTCTTCTCATAACATGCTCAAGTTCTTTAACTTCTCTCTTCTCATAACATGCTCAGGTTCTGTAACTTCTTTCTTCTCATAACATGCTCAAGTTCTCTGACTTCTTTCTTCTCATAACATGCTCAAGTTCTTTAACTTCTTTCTTCTCATAACATACTCAAGTTCTTTAACTTCTTTCTTCTCATAACATACTCAAGTTCTTTAACTTCTTTCTTCTCATAACATACTCAAGTTCTATAATTTCTTTCTTCTCATAACATACTCAAGTTCTTTAACTTCTTTCTTCTCATAACATACTCAAGTTCTATAATTTCTTTCTTCTCATAACATGCTCAAGTTCTTTAACTTCTGTCTTCTCGTGAAATGTCCAAGACACTCTCACTGTGTTTTCTTATATTTCTTATATTCTTATGTTCTGTGTTTAGTAAATGTCATTTGTTCTAAAACTTCTCTCAAAACATCTTCATTTCTTTGTCTGGTGTCCATCAAGTAGGTCAGAAAGTCTTCAAAACTATACAGAAAACTAAACATGATTTAACAAACGGGGGAAAAATAGAATGCAACAATGGAAAGGAGAACGCTAGTGAGGAAGGTAGACATTCTTGGGTGATAAGACATAATCTATGAATGACCTGTATGGTCAAAAGAAGTCCTGAACTATTGCTAAGCACGGCTATATGTTAATGGCTACTTGTAATTGAAAATGTTACCGAGAATGCCATACGAAGAGATGAAACTAACTCGGCTAGACAAAATAACAATAATTAATTACAATACCTTGTTTTGTTTAGTTTGACCGCGAATACATAAGTGCTAAATTATATTCATAACAGTGGCTTTAAAACAAATGATCTATTCTCTCAGAATTTGTAAAGCGAAAAAACATTGCTAACGTAATTTTTCACAATAATACAAAACATATTGTATTATGGATCGCAACATACATTAAATCGAGAGGCCTACAGGAGTCCTGTTAGGGAGGCAAAATTCCGCAAGAGACATGCAAATGAATGATTGACCATACACTGAGATTCAAACATTAAATTCAATTATGTTGTGTGGCGTAGACGATCATTTCTCTCCAGAATTCCCTGTCTTTAGTCTTGAGTATGAGATCCGCCGGTGACTTTCTTCCTAACCACACTGACAGCCCATCCAGTAACTTCTCTCTCTCTCTCTCTCTCTCTCTCTCTTCTCTCTCTCTCTCTCTGTCTTCCTCTGTCTCTTCTTCCCTAAATTTTTCCAGTTGCCACAGTGTGTTCCAATTTTGTTCTTGTCAGGAACTGTCCTATAAACCTCGCTTGTCTGCTTCTGATCTTTGCTATAATTTGCTTTTTAATTCCAGCCTCTCTTAAGACTTATTCATTGGGTTTTTTAAGCTGTCCATAGTACTTTCAACATCCTTCTTATAAACCACATCTCCATGGCCTCCATTTCTCGCTGCACTCTCTTATTCATGGACCATGCTTCACATCCAAAAACAAAATTGGCTCGATGTAACATTTAAGTACTCGGAATCTTGTTTCCATTGATGGATCTGTTGCATAAGATGTGTCTCATTGTCTGGAATTGCTGACTTGGCCTGAGCACGTCTGCCTTTTATTTCGTTGTGACATTTCCCATCAGTTGTTATAATCGTTCCTAAATACTTGAATCTATCAACATGTTTCAGATTTGTGCCAACGATGGTAATTTCTGTGGTATTCTTGAGATGACCATCATTTCAGTCTTCTTTTTGTTCAGGCTGAGACCTTTATTTTTACTTTCACGAACCACGAAGTCCAGAAGAGCCTGTAGCCCCCCTTCACTTTTAGCAATCAGAACTGTGTCGTCTGCATATCTTAAGTTGTTAAGGTTGTACCTGCCAAATGATATTCCTGGCATGTTCTCTAAATTTCTCCTTATGTTTTTGCTGTACAAGGAGAAGAGGTCAGGGGATAAAACACATCCTTGTCTCACTCCTGATTGGAATGCTTCTATTTGGTTCTCCACCCTCATTGCTGCTGACTGTTGCCAATATATGTTTTTGATAAGTTTCAGATCTTTCCCATCTATGTTGATGTCTTTCAGCATTCTTATAATTTCTGTGTGTCTCACTTTATCAACTGCTTTACAGTTGTCTATGAAGTATAAGTATAAGTCCGTCTTGACTTCTTTGATCTCCCCATCAATGTTCTTATTATATATATGGCGTTACTTGTACCTTTTCCTTCGACGAAGCCGCACTGTTCTTCCGCGATTTCTGGTTTTATTTTACTCCTGACAATACGAAGTAGGATTTTGGTAACATGGTTCACAAGACTAATGGATTTGATGGTCTTCACATTCAACTGCACCTTGTTTCTTTGGTAGGGCAATGAAAATTGATTCCAAAAGGTCTGATGGGACGTAGTTACTGTTATAGATGTCATTCAACAATCTGGTAATTATTTCTATGCCAAGCTCATTAAAAGAATACGACACGTATTGAACGGCTGTGCTTATGTGATGATTACCTTGACCAAAGCTACGGAGACAGTCTGGCCAGTATAGCAAAGTGAACGCTGTGAACATTTCGTAAAGTGTTATGGTATACAAGAAATATATACATATATAGCTCATGCATGGCATTTGTCATTTCTCTAAGGTTGTCCAGCTAGAACAGATAAACGGACTAATGCGAACAATTTTAGGGAACCACCTCCTTCTTCATCAAAAGGACCCGTGTCATCAAACACATCAAGATTTCAAAGCCCCAGTGACTTCCAGCCAGTAACAGAGCCTTTAAGAAAACGTGTAGAAGATCACTGTGAACATATGTCTCCTGACAGCACAGAAGGAAAGGATACCCGTTGTTCTGCTGATGCAGAAGGTCACATGGGGGCAAGAACTGTGAATGTGTAAGTATCATCGACTGCACTGTGATATCCTCTCATCAATAAGAGCAAGATTTTATGCATAAATAATACACATTTCCATGCGTTAGTGAATTATGTGGTTATAGTAATTAATTCAGTGATATTTGAGATATACAAATATATATCCATATATGTTACATGGAACACAACAGGCCGAAGAAAAAGAGATCGATCACGTGAAACTCTAAAGAGGACATTGTTAAGATAGGCCAAATTAGTAGGCATAAAATCTTTTAATGAGGTTGAAAAGCTCGTCTAAAACAGAAGAACTTGGCGAACTACCATGTGAACCCTATGTGATGTTTAACGGCACGGGAAGGATGTAAGATGTAAGCAAAACGAATGGTGTAAGTGAGATGATACATGAAATTTATTTTTCTGTAATTTTAATTGGGGGGGGGGGGGAGGGGGAGGGAGAAGGAAGACCAAGGGAGAGGATCAGAATAAGACTAACACGATAGCAAGATAAGACTAACACTATAGCAAGATAAGACTAACACGATAGCAAGATAAGACTAACACTATAGCAAGATAAGACTAACATGATAGCATGATAAGACTAACACGATAGCAAGATAAGACTAACACTATAGCAAGATAAGACTAACACGATAGCAAGATAAGACTAACACTATAGCAAGATAAGACTAACACGATAGCAAGATAAGACTAACACTATAGCAAAATAAGACTAACATGATAGCAAGATAAGACTAACACGATAGCAAGATAAGACTAACACGATAGCAAGATAAGACTAACACGATAGCAAGATAAGAACTGAGCTGACTAAGAACTGCTTGAGCTGATGGAGAATATGAAGGATGGACTTCTTCTGAGAAGTATGCCACAGAAAGCATGACAGAAGGAAACATGATGATGATGATGATGATGATAATGATGATGTTTTTTTTCCGCAGGCCTACATATGTTCGCATAAAGAACAAGTACAAGTGCTACATGAGAATCAAGGGTAAGATCGTTGGAGTAAACAGCGAGATGAAACTCAACTCGTCTCATGGAGTCAGTGATGAAAACGCCAGCAGCTCTAGCGACAGCAGCGACGATGAGACAGCTTGGAGAGAGCCAGGAACCCATCAGAGCTAGTGAATCTTGAATCTAGGAAGTAACATTATCGAGCTCCCGGACATACACATGCATGCTCTGCTCTCTGTTTCAGTAACCACCGAAGAGTATGAGCATATATTGTACAAGTCAGATGTTGGTTCTGGCAACTTGGACTTCTACCAGCCAGGCTGTAGGTATATATTATCAACACATGCCCTTTCCTCCTCCTGCAGCAGGTCCACGGCCACCCACTTCAGTATATCCGTCCTATCCATTGATAAATATACTTACATTAGCTGCAGCACGGCTAACAACACGGATCTGTCACTCATTCTCTGCTTCAAGACACTCGGCGTTAAATGAAATGGAAGATGATAAAATAGCTCATTCAGTGATGATAGATCAAAGGCAGGCAATGTACTGAGTCAGTCAGTCATTTACATGTCCCTTATGGAACTTTGCCTCCCTAACAGGTCTCCTATAGCATTCTCGGTTGTAAGCAAGATGCCCTGCTGCTGATGCATCCATTTGCAGATTATCAACGAGGTCTTGCAGCCATCCTCTCTTTCTTTTTTCCCATTAAGTACCCTTCTAAGACGGTCTTCTCTAGACTATCATGACTTTTAATGTGTCCAAAATATTTAAGTTTTCTCTCTTTAATCCTCTTTACTAGCCAGCCTTCTTCAATATTTAGTTCCATACTACAAGAACTTAATATTGAAGAAGGATGACTAGTAAAGAGGATTAAAGAGAAACAATTTAAACATTTTGGACAAATTTAACGTCATGATAATTTAGAGAAGACTGTCTTGGAAGGGTACGTAATGGGAAAAAAGAAAGAGATGAAGACCAAGGCGAAGATGGCTGTAAGACATAGTGATAATCTGCAAATGAATGCATCAGCAGCAGGGCATCTTGCTTACAACAGAGAGGTCTACAGGAGAGCTGTTAGGGAGGCAAAGTTCCTCAAGGGAGATGCAAATGAATGAGTTAACGAACTAGGTGGCCTCGGGCGGCACTCTGAGAACAATAGCTGACGAAACAAACATACTATCTACCTCTTCATATTAAATCACACATATAATCATTTACGAAGTACAGACCATAAACTTCTTCAGAAACAACTGTGCCGCCCGAGCCATGTTGCCAGCACAAAAACCGCTGTATATTTTGTCGATAAATCTGACGAGTCCCGCGTCTACCCTCTGATCACGTGACCAACACCTCATTTGCATACCTAATGATAATGTGAGAACTTGTGAGCGGGAGTTGTGTTTGAATCGTTGCGAATAGGCCGTGTTCAAGCCAGCCAGGCAGACCCGTTCACAGTTCTCTCCCTTCTATGCTTTAAAAGTTGTCCTTATGATCAATTTCACAACAATAACTATAAGTCATACAAATACAAACAGAAAAAAATGCATACATATTAGTATCAGGTTTGATATCTAAAATGCACATAAAATGAAAAAAAAAAAACATTGCAAGTCCAAAAATCAAATCAAGTAAGCAAAATTATATATTCATCAAAAATTCGCATGAACACTGTAGATCGGTCTGTCACATAACAATCAATTTATTTGTTAGAGATAAGTGACAGGACAACATTTAGATAAGGCAGTTTACCATACAGTTTACTATCACGGGGAAGTTAACCCAGGCAAGAGGAGCTCCCATGAATGAGAAGATCCCGGGTGGGAAAACGGTGCGGGACGGGGGTGCCACTCGCGCTGCAGGTTAAAGATTAACCGTGCTACGATATAAGAGTAATAAAGTGTTGAAAGGTTGGGTTGTGAATAAAAAAGGGACCATAGATATTTTAGCCCGGCCACAGAGTTGGTTGTCACATACCCATATCCATAGTGATCTTGTAAGACCCCTGGGACAAATGGTCCATTTTAACAAAGATTAAAGTTGGGGCTAAGTATAAAGTAATACATACAGATATAACACTGAGAAATTACAAAATAAATATCAACAAATATAAAAAGATACATTAAGATCTTTTATGTTTTACATACGGAGATGACGAGACTTATAAAGTTTCCTATTTATGAAAAAAATCGTTCCTTAAAACTATACCAGAAACTAACTTCATGTAATAAGTATTCGTTCGTTTGTTATTGTTGTTCAAGTTTACACCAGACATGGCAGGAGACCGTGTGTATGTTTGTTTAAAAGTTGGTACCTGCTAGAGAGAATGAATCTAAGCTACAGAATTTCTGTGTCACGACCTCGTTTCTTTCCTGGTGTCACGATCTCTCGTCTCTACTAAACAGTTACAACGACTATGTCAATAAAACACTTTTTTTTTTGGGGGGGGGGGTTACTAGTTGGCTAAGTCGATAGTACTCTGTTCTCTCGTGGCTAGACAGATACCCGTCCTACTGAAGTCCGTGTTCGAATCCCAGGTAATTCTCTTGTTATTTTTCTTTCTCTCACGTCTCACTAAAGTGTTTTATCTAGGATTTTTTTCTAAGTCTAATCCTACAAAACTGTGTTCTCTTACTTTACCGTACCAAAGCCTCGTAGTTTCCTATTTATAAAAAAAAATGTTGTAAAGGAAGGAGCTGTGATCAGATGTGCAGACACAGCGCAGCTAATCTATGTAAGAGTAGAAACACAAAAGAGCTAAATTATGTCTAACACAGACGAAAAACTGAACATTTGTAGGTTTGTTTACAAGTATGTCAAATCATCAGTCATATGGTTGTGTTTATACTGAGAGGACTACAAACGGTATGCCACGTTTACCTGTATCCATTTGTTAACTATTTGGAATAATAGCTTTATTGTGTTATTAAAGTGATAAAAGAAACCAAGATTTCACAGCCATAAATCTTCAGACATACAAGTTTGCTGGATTTTTATGATCTGTTTTCATGCACCTTCTGACTTCGGCATAAAGACAAGTTTATTTACAAAATCAAATGCCTATTTTGTTTCATTCTGATGTTAGTATCAACCCACTTGACATGTCTTCTAAAAGTAAATTTAAATTTACGAAGATAAGATGTTTGCAAAGATGTAAGTTAACTTAAATAATTCTTAATGCAGTCAGTAAGTAACAGTGTTTGTTGTGTCCAATAGATTTCTGGTACAGGACAGAAAATTGTTAACTGTTACTAAAACAGTCATTTCCATATGTGGAGTAAATCAGACTGAAACATAAACTAGCAAACCTGAATAAGAAGAAGATGGAGTTGTAACCCGTTGTAGTAGATATACAATACATACAACTACTGATATCACATTTATCATCCGGTTACTGACATGAACTTGCTGTAATCTTGAACATGACACAGTTTAGTAGCGGGCGATAAGCAGTTGCCTACCCTACTTGTAAAAACAAAATTCACACTCACTCTCATGAAGTCGTAGCCGTCATAAATACCGTGAGTGACTCTCTGAGGCATCAATGCCGGGCTTGGCATCGGCTTCTCATGGTGTCACTGAGTGCAAGGTTTGTGCGTTGCTGTACGAGTTGTTGTTTGGAAACGATTGTGCAGATTTATCAATAGCATTTGTCGTTCTTGAGCACGTGATGTTACACGAGGTTGACCAGGTCTAGTGCAGTCATTTGTGGTACCTGTTTCCTGAAATCAGCTCGCTATAATCGAACAGTCACAAAGATAATGTCTGGCAACATCCATGTTCGACATCCCACCAACAGCTTGCCATCGATCTTGTAATAACAATCTAAACATAACAAAAATATTAACAGACTTCCTTTCGATGGAAACAGATGATGGTCTTTCTTGCCTAAAGTGTGCGCCATATTTCAGAGTCATCTGACTTTTAACAAGGTCATAACTTAAGAAAAAGTTGGTTTGCACGCGCTGGACCCCAAATTTAAAGTAAACATCGCATCTCTGGGAAAAATGTCCGAAACGTCACAACTTTGTGGTCATTAAGTAATAAAATTATTCCTACTTGTTTCCTAGTTTATGCAATAATTAAGCAGTGAGTGAACAAGTGGCATTAATCTTAAATAAAGTAGTGAAATATTCAAACCTCATTTACTCGGACTTGGTTCATAAGTCTGTAACGGTGATATTGTTTTCTTTATCGCGACATTCTTTAAGTGTGTCCAGCACATGTTTATCTAGGTGTGATTTCTTCAGTTAAACAGAGAGAATGACAGCAATCACTTCGGCTTCTTAAGCTCCGTGTGATACGGTACTCTTCTTTAACACAACAGTTAATCTTGTTTTATAATAAACGAAAGTTAATATTCTTTTCTAACACAACATAGAAGAACACCAGAAGTATAGAAGAGATAGTGAAATATTTAAAGAAATGAAGACACTGACGAGAAATGTCACACCAAAGCTAAATGTAATTTGTGATGAGATGGGGAATACCTTGACAGAGACAGAGGAAATTCTAGAAAGATGGAAGGAATATTGCAGAGGAATGTATGAAACAACCGACTGTGAAAGCAGAAGTCAACAGTGTGAATTATTATTGGAGGAGAAAGAACCCGAACCGCCAAAAGAAGAAGTTTTATGGGCAATAAAGAATCTGAAAAATGGTAAACCACCAGGATGTGATGAGATAACAGCTGAATTTATTAAAGCAGGAGGAAAGGAACATGCAACTATATATCATGCACTATGTAAAAAGATATGGCATTCAGGTATTTGACCAAAAGAATGGAAAAGAACTGTATTCATACCACTGCCAAAAAAGGGTAACCTGAAATTATGCGCAAACTACAGAACTGTTGCCCTGGTTAGTGATGCCAGTAAAATTCTGTTCAAAATCATAATGGGTAGACTTCGATAGAAAATAAAAGAAGAAGTCAATATGGTCCAAGCTGGTTTCAGGCAAGGAAGAGGATCAAGAGATCATATATTCAATAATAAGACTAATAACAGAGAAGTGCAGAGAGTTTATGTGAATCTATATTTAGCCTTTATGGACTACTCAAAGGCATTTGATTGTGTACAACACCAGAAACTTTGGGAAATATAAGAAAAAATGGGATTTCTAACACATTTGATACAATAAACATCACTGCTGTATCTAGACCAACAAGCAGCAGTAAGAATAAATGGTGAAACAACAACTTGGTTTGACATAAAACAATGGGTCCGTCAGGGGTGCATATTGTCACCTATTTAACTTGTATACTGAAAATATAATGAAGAATGTTAGAGAAGATGTAGATAAAGAATATTACGATGCCATAACAAGGTTATGACATAACAGTGATTAGATATGCTGATGGCACAGTATTACTGTCCACAACACAAAAAGGAATAGAAAAACTAATCATGTCAGTACGTAAGAACAGCGAAGAGCAAAAACGTAATGCAAAGATCTTAATCCAAAGAAAACTAAATTGATGACAACTGACAAAACAAACAAGGCAGCTGAAATATGGATCAGTGAGGAAAAACTGGAAGAAGTGGAGAGTTTTGAATATCTTGGATCACTACTAACTAATAACGAAGATACAATGAGGGAAATTAAAAGGAGGACATCTATCGCTCTTCAGAAAGTAAAACAATTAAAGAATCTGTGGAGAGGAACAGACAGAATCGCAAAAAAGAATATTGTTAAGGGCATGCATCTTTCCCATAGCAACATATGCCTGTGAGACCTGGACACTTAACTAAACAGCTGAGAAACACATAAATGCATTTGAATGTAAATTCTACAGAAGAGTTCTTCAAATATCTTGGGCACAAAAAAGAACAAATATATCTATACTACAAGAGCTTAATATTGAAGAAAGCTGGCTAGTAAAGAGGATTAAACAGAGAAAACTTAAATATTTTGGACACATTAAAGTCATGATAATCTAGATAAGACCGTCTTAAAAAGGTACATAATGGGAAAAAGAAAGAGATGAAGACCAAGGCGAAATGGCTGCAAGACATCGTTGATGATCTGCAAATGGACACATCAGCGGCAGGCCATCTTGCTTTCAACCGAGAGGCCTACAGGAGTGCTGTTTGGGAGACAAAGTTCCATAAGGGACATGCAAATGAATGAATGAACACACAGCAGTGAATCTTGTTCTCCAACACACACCAGTTAATCTTGTTCTCCAACACACACCAGTTAATCTTGTTTTCTAACTCACCCCACTCATTCTTCTTTTCCAACAAACACCAGTTAGTCTTGTACTCTAAGACACACCAGTTAATCTTGTTCTCAAACACACACCAGTTAGTCTTGTTGTCTAACAAATACTAGTTTATCTTGTTTTATAAAAGCTAATCTTGCTTTCTAACACACAACAGGTAATCGTGTTCTCAAACACACAGCAGTTAGACTTATTTTCTAACAAACAGCAGTTCGTCTTGATTTCCAACACTAAACAGTTCGTCGTGTTTTCTAACACACGCCAACTACTTGTTCTCTAAAAAACAACAGTTAGTCTTGTTCTTTAAAACACAACATTTAATCTTGTTTTCCATAATAAAGGTAGATAGAGGTGTATAATTTAGTTTTAAAAGTGGCAGAGGGATTGAGTAAAGTGAGAAAAACCGAATAGAAAGTATGAGAATGTTTAAAAAACATCCGATATTTCGACGTGGGCCTTTTTCGGGGATTACATACACAAACGTGACAAAAAACTTACAACTAAAAACGTATCTTAATATGGCCTCCTCCAGAAGTAGGAAAAAGAGAAATGCGTGTCCACTAGAAGAGGCATAGAGACCAAGCTGGACCACACAAAGGATAAGCCGATAGAATCAATCGTAAAGAAGAGGTGGATAGATAGGAGGAAAACAGGTGATTGAAAGGTGGGGGGGGGGGGGAAGCAATAGAAACATGACATGATAACCACTCGAGGAAAAGTGTCGGGGTGGGGGTTGGGGGAGGGGGAAAGGGAAGCTGAGAAATAATGAATGAAGAACATAAACAGCTGCAGGGAGAAAATATGAATCTGGTGAATAGGACAAGACCCTATAAATAGCAATATGTTGCCAGAGAAGGAGAAGGTAGAGATAGGGAGGGGGAATTAAGAGAAAGAAAGTAGAGTTTAAAAAAGCAGGTGGGGAGGGGGGAGTGGAAAATTAAAGAAGTTCAAGAAAACTGAAGACACTGTTAATTCCAGCAAACCAGGCAACCCGGCTAGGCCCATGGTGTCCGCTTGTTCCTGCCCTGCAGAACAAATCTCTGACTTTCTTGACAGCATCTTTCAACCTCTTGTCACTTGTCTGCCCACGTATCTTAAGGACACGAATCATGCTCTCATTGCTTTTGAGACCACTACACTCCTGCCTGGTCACACCTACCGTATCTTCACCCTTGATGTATTGTCCTTACACATATCCATTCTGCACGATCAGAGACTTCAGGCCGTCAAGTTCTTTCTGAACAAAAGACGCAATTCCTCTGTTCCTACGTCTACAATTCTGCGCCTTACACGACCAGATTAGTGGTGTGGCCATGAGTACAAAAATGGGCCCCAACTACGCATGTCTGTTCATGGGCCACTTGAACACAAAGTTTTGAGAGTCTTTAGAGGCCCCTTTCCCGCCTTCTATAGACGCTATATAGATGAAGCCATTGGGGTCACATCAATGCCAGATGAAGATCTTGACAACTTGATCAGTTTTGTTAAGGAGTACAATCCTGTCATTTCTTTCACCTCCCATATCTCTGATACTTCCGCTAACTTTCTCGACATTGCCGTTAGTATCGGCCCTTCCGGGCTTACTACTTCTGTCCACTATAAACCTACAGACTCTCACAGCTATCCCTTGTACTCTTCCTCCCATCCCAGATCGTGTAAGGACTCTATTCCTTTTTCCCAGCTTTTTAGGTTGCGACGTCTGTGTAATGAGGATTTGGATTTACAGAATCAAGGCCATAAAATGTTAGATTTCTTCCGTCAACGCGGCTTTTACGTTCTCTCATCATCTTGGAACCGTATCAGCCATATATCGCGGCAACAAGCCCTCGCTCCTAAACCACACTGTAGCTCCGACAGAGTTAAACTAGTACTCACGCACCACCCTCATAGTTTGGGAGTTACAGACATATTGTTTCGCCATCTCCATCTCCTCCAGATCGAGCCTGATACAAGTGAACTTTTTGGGGAACCCCCATTGGTGGCCTACAGAAGGGGTCAAGAACCTCAGGGACCAATTATTCGTTTTTTCTCACTTTACTCACTCCCGTTGCCATTTTGTAAAACTACAACTTACATCTCCATCTACCTTTATTATTTAAACCAGTTTTACTGCAGTCGCGATCCTCTTTATCTGTCTTGTTTTCCATAACACAACATTTAGTCTTCTTCTCTAAAACACAACAGTTAGTCTTGTTTTCTGTAAAACAACATTTAATTTTGTTCTCTAAAACACAACAGTCAATCTTGTTTTCTGTCACTCAACATTTAGTTTTGTTTACTGTCACACAACATTTAGTCTTGTTCTCTATCACGCAACAGGTAGTCTTGTTTTCTATCATACAACATCTAGTCATGTTCTCTAAAACACAACATTTAGTTTGGTCTCTAAAACGCAACATTTAGTTTTGTTTACTGTCACTCAACATTTAGTCTTGTTCTCTATCACGCAGCAGGTAGTCTTGTTTTCTATCATACAACATCTAGTCATGTTCTCTAAAACACAACATTTAGTTTGTTCTCTAAAACACAACATTTAGTTTTGTTCTCTAATACAGTCGTCTTAAAATCCTATTCACTGGCTAGAAAACGACATGTCACTTTCAAATATGTCTGAGTTTTCCAAGATATCAATATGTCTGTAGCAATAACAATTCTTTATTTTCATCAGTTGTGCGAAGATTCTTGTTTTATCTTGTTGATAAAGGAATTTTCTTGTTAAATTTGGTGAACTGGAAATTTGATTCTTGGGATCTAAGTCCTCTAGTAATCTTCCACCCTGTGTTTTCTACTACAGAGATTAGCTGTACATCTACAGTAACCATCAGTAGGATATCCTTGTCTAACAACTGTATCCTGGACACATTGTCGTTGTATGTGTTCAATCTTTCCATAATAAAGGTAGATAGAGGTGTATAATTTAGTTTTAAAAGTGGCAGAGGGATTGAGTAAAGTGAGAAAAACCGAATAGAAAGTATGAGAATGTTTAAAAACATCCGATATTTCGACGTGGGCCTTTTTCGGGGATTACATACACAAACGTGACAAAAAACTTACAGCTAAAAACGTATCTTAATATGGCCTCCTCCAGAAGTAGGAAAAAGAGAAATGCGTGTCCACTAGAAGAGGCATAGAGACCAAGCTGGACCACACAAAGGATAAGCCGATAGAATCAATCGTAAAGAAGAGGTGGATAGATAGGAGGAAAACAGGTGATTGAAAGGTGGGGGTGGGGAAGCAATAGAAACATGACATGATAACCACTCGAGGAAAAGTGTCGGGGTGGGGGTTGGGGGAGGGGGAAAGGGAAGCTGAGAAATAATGAATGAAGAACATAAACAGCTGCAGGGAGAAAATATGAATCTGGTGAATAGGACAAGACCCTATAAATAGCAATATGTTGCCAGAGAAGGAGAAGGTAGAGATAGGGAGGGGGAACTAAGAGAAAGAAAGTAGAGTTTAAAAAAGCAGGTGGGGAGGGGGGAGTGGAAAATTAAAGAAGTTCAAGAAAACTGAAGACACTGTTAATTCCAGCAAACCAGGCAACCCGGCAAGGCCCATGGTGTCCGCTTGTTCCTGCCCTGCAGAACAAATCTCTGACTTTCTTGACAGCATCTTTCAACCTCTTGTCACTTGTCTACCCACGTATCTTAAGGACACGAATCATGCTCTCATTGCTTTTGAGACCACTACACTCCTGCCTGGTCACACCTACCATATCTTCACTCTTGATGTATTGTCCTTATACATATCCATTCTGCACGATCAGAGACTTCAGGCCGTCAAGTTCTTTCTGAACAAAAGACGCAATTCCTCTATTCCTACGTCTACAATTCTGCGCCTTACACGACCAGATTAGTGGTGTGGCCATGAGTACAAAAATGGGCCCCAACTACGCATGTCTGTTCATGGGCCACTTGAACACAAAGTTTTGAGAGTCTTTAGAGGCCCCTTTCCCCCCTTCTATAGACGCTATATAGATGAAGCCATTGGGGTCACATCAATGCCAGAGGAAGATCTTGACAACTTGATCAGTTTTGTTAAGGAGTACAATCCTGTCATTTCTTTCACCTCCCATATCTCTGATACTTCCGCTAACTTTCTCGACATTGCCGTTAGTATCGGCCCTTCCGGGCTTACTACTTCTGTCCACTATAAACCTACAGACTCTCACAGCTATCCCTTGTACTCTTCCTCCCATCCCAGATCGTGTAAGGACTTTATTCCTTTTTCCCAGCTTCTTAGGTTGCGACGTCTGTGTAATGAGGATTTGGGTTTACAGAATCAAGGCCATAAAATGTTAGATTTCTTCCGTCAACGCGGCTTTTACGTTCTCTCATCATCTTGGAACCGTATCAGCCATATATCGCGGCAACAAGCCCTCGCTCCTAAACCACACTGTAGCTCCGACAGAGTTAAACTGGTACTCAAGCACCACCCTCATAGTTTGGGAGTTACAAACATATTGTTTCGCCATCTCCATCTCCTCCAGATCGAGCCTGATACACGTGAACTTTTTGGGGAATCCCCATTGGTGGCCTACAGAAGGGGTCAAGAACCTCAGGGACCAATTATTCTTTTTTTCTCACTTTACTCACTCCCGTTGCCATTTTGTAAAACTACAACTTACATCTCCATCTACCTTTATTATTTAAACCAGTTTTACTGCAGTCGCGATCCTCTTTATCTGTCTTGTTTTCCATAACACAACATTTAGTCTTCTTCTCTAAAACACAATAGTTAGTCTTGTTTTCTATAAAACAACATTTAATTTTGTTCTCTAAAACACAACAGTCAATCTTGTTTTCTGTCACTCAACATTTAGTCATGTTCTCTAAAACACAACATTTAGTTTTGTTTACTGTCACACAACATTTAGTCTTGTTCTCTATCACGCAACAGTTAGTCTTGTTTTCTATCATACAACATCTAGTCATGTTCTCTAAAACACAACATTTAGTTTGTTCTCTAAAACACAACATTTGGTTTTGTTCTCTAATACAGTCGTCTTAAAATCCTATTCACTGGCTAGAAAACGACATATCACTTTCAAATATGTCTGAGTTTTCCAAGATATCAATATGTCTGTAGCAATCACTATTTTTTTTTATTTTCATCAGTTGTGCGAAGATTCTTGTTTTATCTTGTTGATAAAGGAATTTTCTTGTTAAATTTGGTGAACTGGAAATTTGATTCTTGGGATCTAAGTCCTCTAGTAATCTTCCACCCTGTGTTTTCTACTACAGAGATTAGCTGTACATCTACAGTAACCATCAGTAGGATATCCTTGTCTAACAACTGTATCCTGGACACATTGTCGTTGTATGTGTTCAATCTATCCCGTGTTGCTGGAGTGGTTGGCTGAAAGATAGCTTATGTCGACGTTTAAAGATTGTGCTATTTAATGGTTACACGCTACACAGAGATATATTGTCAATGTGATTACAATGGTGTGAAGTTAGCACTGAGTGAAACAGAGGCCAATAATGTCTACTGCAACAGAAAAAAGCGCGGACGTACATGGCAGTCTCCTACTAAACGCTGCGGAGTGACACGGCCTGGTGACTCCACTATCTTAATTTCACGACCTTCAAACACAATCTATCGTTATCAGTAGCCATTGTCTACATAGCCAGCCATCATCAAGCGGTCTACTCCTATTAGGAATTTTTGTTTCTATGTTTATGTTGTTCGAAATATGTGCTGCCAGGTACAGTAAACCCTCAATGTTACCAACCCTGGTATAGTGGAGTTTAAATTTAACGAACAAACAAATAATAATATAATACATTATTTACTAATAACTAGCTGATTACCCGGCGCTGCCCGGGTATTTATTTATCCCAATCAACACAGTTTTATTCATTTTCACAATCTCGTAGACGGTTCTACAACGTACTATTCATTTCTACAACCTTATAGAAGGGTCTACAGAGGATTATTCATTTCCACAACCTTCTAGAAGTTTCTACAATGTTCTATTCATTTCCACAACCTTCTAGAAGGTTCTGCAGAGTCTAGACGGTTCTACAGAGTTCTATTCCTTCTATTCGACTAAACATGGGCTTAATTGCCATCAGGACCAATCAGCCATGGATTCGAATTTAATTTCCGTTAATTTAGATATTTTATTTTTCACCCCTTCTAACTTCCTCCCCCCCCCCTTTCCAAATCAGCATGCAGATCGGGGCTGAACTTGCGATTGCCACTATTCATCTCAGCGACCCCGAAAACTATGGATTCGACAGTAAATAGGTCGTTTTCGATTATTTGTACATGTCACCCCATCCCACACCACCACTAGGACCCCATGCCGATTGGGGCTGAGCTTGGACTAAAACGGCATCGGAGTGTACTGTTCATCTCAGCGACCGCGAAAACTATGGATTCGAGACTAATATCTATCTTCGATTATTTTTTACATGCAACTCCCATCACCCCCCACACCTGGGGCCCTCCTCGACCCCTATGACGTTAGGGGCTGAACGTGGACTTAAACGGCTTCGGGGGTGTCACTATTCATCTCAGCGACCCCAAAAACTATGGATTAGACACTAATATCGGTCGTTTTCGATTATTTGTACATGTCACCCCGACTTCTAGGGGTCATAGGGGTATAATAGGGGTGATCTAACCCCCGCGGTGCACTGTCCAGATTGTAAGTCATATGTGTGCCACGATTGGTTGAAATTGTTCCAAGCGCTCCAGCGTGATGCTCTAACATACATACACACATTCAGTTTTATGTATATAGATTGTGCTTCGCTCACATGTATCTTTGGTTGTTTTGTATAGCACGGAGAAGACTGTCTTTGTTTTGGTATCTGTCTGTCTCGAGCTACTGGGCGATCAGGTTGTATACGATGTGTTTCTGTGATTTTTAAATTGTGACTTTTTAAAAATGAAATTGTCCTGCAATATTTTCATTTCAAAAGATTATCAAATGATGAAGATATTAAAATAAGAGAGTGTGAACTTAAATATGGCACAATAATTAAGAGTTAAGCGAATTATATGTTTATATTATATTGCATTTCAGGCACTTTTGGCATTAATAGATACGATTTATGCCCCCTCCCTGAAAAAAGCAGTTCCGTAAAACAAGGGTTTATTCTATACGCTATCGATTTATGCCGTGGAAAAAAAAATCGATTCATAATTGGGACCCTGCCCAGTTCTACATAACTCCTCTTTTTCTCCCTACCATTGATTACAGCACACACTAGTCAGCAAAAGACTGCAACAAGAAAGTGAGAAAACTTAAACAGTAAGTATATTTTTATTTACAGTAACAAACAATAAAATAAAGAGTTATTACATTATTATGTTCAGGTGTCTAAATTGCTATTTAGAGTCTACTATTAGAGTCCTAAAGATGGACACCACAGGGGAACAGAAGTAAGGGTAGAGACATGGAGAAGAACAACAGAAAGGATGTTGAGCAATAGAGGGCTCACCTGGGCAAGAGCAGAAAAAAAGGCGAAGGACAGGCATTTGTGGAAAACCTTTGCGGAAGCCCCATGTGCCCTGGGCACTTAAGGTTCAGAGAGAGAGAGAGAGAGAGAGAGAGAGAGAGAGAGAGATATTAGAGTCATATGTTAGCTAGACAGAGAATGGATTAAACGACTTCTAGTGATTTGTTTCAGATCATTCAATGTGTACTGTGTTATCATAAATCCAATCTATTTATGTAAGATTCAAGCCTAATAATATGAAATCCTACAAGTACATTATAATGCATTAAAAACAAATGGAACTGACTATTCGCACAGCCATAAACAAGAAAGAATACAGTCATGGGAATAACCGAGGAAAAAAAAACAGGCATGCTCTGGAAGTAAGAATGAAAAATAGAAATATCACACAGCTGTCGCGGTTAATGGTATAAAATAAGAAAACAGTAAAATATAAAGTTAACAAAATCCCAGTTACATGCAGTCTATCACAATTAACAGCTGCTGATGCGAATTTGAAAACACAACATTCAAGTACGTCCAGAAAAGCTGAACACAGCAGAATGTACTCAGTCAAGATTTGTAGATTTTATGGGTGACAGGATAGAGATATTAAAAATAAATGATCAGTGGACTAAGAAGAAGAAAGACTATGATACACACAAGAGCTTTGCGTCGGAACAAAAACACAGCAGTAAAGGTACTCAGCATTTCTTGATTAAAACAGTTTATACACAGGTATAGTAATTAGTAAAAGTAAATAAAGCTGTCCTGATTAGAATATGGGACAACATTCAAGGAATGAGTTTTAGACATGAGAGATCTATAAAGTCTAGCAGGGGGCATTGGAAAGGCTCCACTATAAGAAAAAAAAAGTAGACATTCTGGCAGTGCTAGATCTCTGATGGCGAAAATAGCCTAGTAGTAACTGGAATGGACATATTAGCATGCCCTGTGTAAAGAACACATCAATAATTCAAGGATAAATATATGTAAAACAAAAGTATGAATATTCATTAAGTCACTGCAGTAAAACTGTGATAACAAAATTTTAAAACTATCTGAAACAAAAGTAGGAACAGTTTATTGATCAAGGAGCACACACAAACAGAACTGGTTAAAAAAAAATTAAGCACTCAGTCATGATTTGTAAGAAGCTGCTACCAGGAGTGCGAGTGGTAGAATACTGTGAACGTTTTGAATGAAGACTTGGGATATGGGATCGGCTGGCGTTAAAGAGGGGGGGGGGGAAGCGGAAAGGAGGGGGATGGGAAATATAATGTTAATCTAGCCGAGAACAGGGTGGGTGGAATAAATAAATGTGGTTGGGGTAGAGAGTTTGTAATCTAATGCAGTGAAGGGGTTCTAGAATATAAATTACAGATGAGGAAACAGTAGAACTTAATAAAGAGAGAATATGATCTGAGAGAAAGGGAGTGTTTAGTGTAGCCGAATTTCGGTTTCAGACTGTGTGATTCAGCGTCTCATATTCCTAAATGTAGCGGTTCTCTCAAGTGACAGGCGGTTTCGGTCATCAGAATTACATTGTTTAATGGCTGTTGCTAGAAAATCAGATTTGACTCTGTGATTGGGGCTGTTTATATGATTACGGACTGACTTATAAGTAATCTGGGAGATGTTATAAAGATGTTTCTGAATGCGGTCACCCAAACTGAGACGAATTTTTCTAGTATATGTTATCCTACATCTTTTGCATACACTGGCGTATAGTACGTTGCGGTACTTGCATGTGAATCGCTCTTGGAGAGTGAGGACAGCTTTGGGAAAAGTAGTCGATTTCGTTTCCCAGGCTACATAGTAGGTGACACAGCGGGGGCGGTGGCACTTTCTAGATCATACAAATGCAAGATCATGCCCGAAGGTGGCATTGGACGAGGATGCCCTTCAGATGTGGCTAATATGGGGGAAATCAGGGAAGATATCGCTAGTGTCAGGGGCGATCTATGGCACTGGAAGGTGGCAAGAGAGAATTTTCTTAATCATCTTGCCAATAAGAATAAACCAACGGTAGACCAAATATGTTATCTGCGTTAAAGAGCGGAAAAGTACTGAGAATATGGAAAAGAAGTACATAATATCTTCACTGGTTTCAAGAAAGCTTATGACATCATAGTTAGGACCGGTTTATGAAAAATTATGAGAGAATTTTAAATACCTAATAGATTAATCAGTTTGACCAGGATGTGTATGGAGGATGCACGAAATATAGTAATATATAAAGGAAGAAAGTCAGAATCCTTCTATATAAGAACTGATTTAAAATAAGGTGATACGTTATCTCCATTACTATGCAACCTAGTGCTAGATAAGGTATTCAGAAGAGTGAAAGACGAAATCAGTACAGAAGAACAAGCCATAATACAAGGATACGCTGACGACATCGACCTGGTGGGGGGGGGGGGTGTCGGTGGGTGGGTGGGGGAATATATGCAATCAAAACCTGCATACACCTGAGAGTAATCAAAACCTGCATACACCTGAGAGTAACCAAAACCTGCATACACCTGGGAGTAATGAAAACCTGCATACACCTGAGAGTAATCAATACCTGCATACACCTGAGAGTAATCAATACCTGCATACACCTGAGAGTAATCAATACCTGCATACACCTGAGAGTAATCAAAACCTGCATACACCTGAGAGTAATCAAAACCTGCATACACCTGAGAGTAATCAAAACCTGCATACACCTGAGAGTAATCAAAACCTGCATACACCTGAGAGTAATCAAAACCTGCATACACCTGAGAGTAATCAATACCTGCATACACCTGAGAGTAATCAAAACCTGCATACACCTGAGAGTAATCAAAACCTGCATACACCTGAGAGGTGTGGCAATAAAAGTAGGCTTGAACATTAACCAACATAAGACAAAGTATACGAAGATATCAAGAGACCAGAGGCAGAATGATCCAGATTATGTTTGAGAGGTGGTTATTAGAAAAGCACAAACACACAGATATCGAGGCACAACCTTCAACAGAAGCAACATAGTAAGCGATGAAATTAAAAGTAAACTACAGATAGGGAATAATATATACTTTGCCTTGCAGTACCTGTTAAAATCCAAAATCCTGTCCCAAAACACCAAATAGCAATCTACAAAATTATAATAAGACCAGTCATAATGTTCGGATCAGAAACATGGAATACATCAAAGAAAGAAGAACACAAATTGCAGGTCTTTGAGAAAAAGATCCTTAGAAGATTCTTTGGGCCCATGAAGGATGTCAACAGCGGAGAATGGAGAGCTATAAAGAACTATGAACTAAACAGCTTATTTAAATCACACTCAGTTATTATTGTCTTGAAACTGAACAGATTATCTTGGTAGGGCAATGCAGAAAGAATGGAAGAGAACAGAAAAATGAAAATTATGAATGCACAGGAGATGAAGGAAACTAGTCCAAGGGGATAGAAAAAGACAGAGATAGAAATACAACATAGAAGAGGATATACAAGAAATTGGTGTCACCAACTGGAGAGAGAAGATTGGGAATACAGAGACATGGAGCCGAACGTTATCTGCAGCAATGAGTCTTAATGGCTTGAAAAGCTGAAGAAGAAGATGTGACCATGTGGATGGAAATAAAGCAATAGTTTAACTCTGTCAGATGAAGTCACAGATTTTGTTCTGGCCGCCTCTTTACTTTCTATGTAAAGAAATGTCAAGTTTAAAGTCTAGTTTTTCTTTCTGACATTATTGTTACTCATTAAACGCCTAAAAAACGAATCCAACCAAGCGAAAAATAACACCAAGAACACATAACATTGTACAGAGCTAGAATATATACAATGCTACGATATTATCTTGATCAAAATGTAAAAAAATAAATTTGTTATGTTTAAAGTTCTGAATTGTGAATTTATTAACTAATCTTGCAATCTTTAAATTCAAGTTGCATCAAATGATAGAGGAGTTAAAATAAAAGAATGAACTGAAATGGGGCGCAGAAAGTAGAGTTAAGTTAACTAGGTTCATACTGTAACATTACATGTTTCTAAGGACTGTTATAGCCTGCGGTGGGGTTGGTGATACGCTCTACACTCCAATGAAATGTCTCCAAGGCGTGCATCTCGAATAGCCTATGACAGTCAAGTCTAGCTCCTGGCCTTCTCATGGCAGAACTGTTAAAACTGACAGGAGAAGGAGCGAAGGCGAATATCTAGCGCCTAAAACCAGAAGTTTCGGGTAGATGAGAGTCATGTTTGGTAGCTCATCTATTGCTGCTGGCGAGATTCTTCAGCTGCCGTGTATGGGCTGAAACTCCTCCCGGCCAATGAAAAAAAATGCGATTAGGGTTTTTGCGCAGCGCCGTCGTGGAAAAGGTGAAGAATTAAGTGAAGTGACCAGTAGCCTCGAGACCAGGACTACTCAAATCACGGCACTTCTGCTCTAGAGGCCGGCCACGTCCTATACACACCCATACTGGTGCAGGTTGACTAAACTGACTTAACCCAGGGGTGAAACGTGATGATTACCCATCACACGGTACCTCCGCTCTAGAGGTCAGTCAAGTCCTAAACACGCCAATACTAGGATAGTAGGCCTAAACCGGCTTAACCCAGGGATGAAACTTACTAGTGAAGAGGATTCGTCTTCCTGGATAAATGCTCCGTCCTGGTCACAACTAAGAAGGGTAGCGGTCACGACCACACACTTCTGAAGTCAGAGACACTGGACCAGTGCAGTCTAGATAGTCAACCACCTCTCACCCGACGGGGATGAATGCGTATCCTAATCACGCTGAGGTGTTATCCGGTGAGAAAGTCCAACGCTGGACTGGATGGGCACCCACTTCTCACCCGGCGGGGAAACACGGTTATCCCAAAACAGGTCGAGGTCTTCCGGTGAGAAGGTCGGACTCTAGAATAAACTGGTGCAACGAAAACCACGGTGTCACGCAATCACCTTCTGAGACCCACCGAGAATACAGGCTCAAGCCTTGTGATACTCTGAACCTCTTGTGGCCTCTCTGGGATCTCGTGTGGTCCTTTCGAGGACCACGGGATCTATCGAGGACCACAGGAGTAAATTCAGTAGGATCACGGGGCGGTCTTGGTGGTAGAAGCGAACGAAGATGAAGATAACATTACATTTCTTTTTTTATAATTCGACTTTTACAGTAGTGTATACTCTATTAAAGCCTTCTTTTTACATTAATTTTTGTTTCAAATGGTTAAAAATGTTCCCCTACCCTCCACTCTTAGTATTTCAGGCAGTTTTGACATTAAGATCCATACTTTCTCTTCTCCTCACCCCGCAATAAAAATTATATATATATATATATATATATATATATATATATATATATATATATATATATATATCAGTCCGTTAAATCGATGGTTTACTGTAAAAACTATCAGTTAGTATTATGAGAAGAACTGTGTAAATCGATCCCTAATTCGGTTCCTGCACATTTCTAGTTTAGATACCGTGTCTCTCTCTACCAGTTTTTACAGCACACATTAGTCAAGAAAGACTGGAACAAGACAGTGCAAGAACTGACACAGTAAGTATATTTTAGGTAGATCAACTGTTATCGTATATCTTATATCCTTCCCGTGCCGTTAAACGTCACATAGGGCACGCAAAGTAGTTCGCCAATTTTTCCTGTCTTCAGCGAGTCTTTCAACCTCATCAAAGGATTTTATGCCTGTTAATTTGGCCTCTCTTAACAATGTCCTCTTCAGAGTTTCACGTGGTCTGCCTCTTTTTCTTAGGCCTGTTGTATTCCACTTGATAGCTTGTTTTGGGATTCTCTGATCATTTCTTCTCATCACGTCACTAACATATGTCTATCTCCTTTTCCTGATCACCCATGAGACTGGTTGTTGTTCAGTCATCTGTCTTATCTCTGCACTGTTCTTGAATTCGTTCCACTTGATGCCGAGTATTTTCCTTAGGCATTTGTTTTCAAAAGAGTCTAATTTCTTTTCTATTTCTGTAGTTGTTTTCCATCTTTCACATGCATAAATGAGGGTGGATATTACATTTGAATTGAATAGTCTTAAGTTGGTTTTTGTGCTTATAACTTTTGAATTTCATATGTTCTCAAGATTCTTGAAGATTGATGCTGCTTTTGAGATCATCTCTGAAGAAGCATAAACAGCCAACGCCGCTCGCCATGACATCTGATGATGATGTGATCTACAAACAATAAAATAGATAGTTATTACAGAATGTTCAGTTGTCTAAATTAGTGCCCTATTTTGGCAGACCCCTATGTTAGCAGGGTGGAGAATAGATTATCAGACTTCCTGTGATTTGTTTCAGATCATCCAATGTGTAGTGTGTTCTCATAATTTCAATCTGTTTATGAAAGCTTCAACCGTAATCATGTTATAACCATGTGCAACCATACGAGTACATTATAATGCAGTAAAAACGATTGAGACTACCTATTCGCACAGACAGTGTACCCACATTCTCAGCCTGGGGTTTACGCTGTTCCTATGGGATAGTCTACAGATATTTTCAATGGGGTTTACGCTATTCATATATGATAGTTTGCCCACATTTTCAGCCTGGGATTTAAGCTATTCGTATGGAAACTATTATCGACTATCAAAGCCTACAGAGAAAAGCGGAACACAAAACTATAAGAAGTGAATGGCCAGATACGACTAATAAACAACACATCAAAAACGTTACATAGATCTACTGTCCGGATGATTCCGCAGTCGACGGAAACGACAAGGCTGACAAACAACAGCAAAAGCTAAACCGGAAGGCCTCATCAAAATGGACAATCCAGACTTATATAAATGCATCAAACAACACCTCGAGGAAACAATGACAAAGTAATTTCCTCCAAAGTACCTACCAAGAACAACTCATTGAGTAATGTACCCGCTTAACAGAAGTTGTTTTTGATTTATACAGAACTGTTTGTGTATACTGTGTTGCGTGCCGGAACACATACGGCACCGGTTAAAGTGGGATATCTACAGGCTGAGAACCACTGCGATTTAATTGTATAGTGTCTATATAGAGTTCTGACTTCGGTTGTGAAGTTTACATAGCGTTCAAGCTAAACACTGAATGAACGCAACAGCCCAGGCACGCTGACACTAGAACAATCATAACAGGTCAGGCGACATGAGCAGACACTGACAAGAGCAAGATTGTGGACAATCAGAACACGTCAACATACGTGCGGGCGTAGTGACAATTATTACATACATTTTATCACGAAGAAGATGGGATGATTTAATGGAGATGAAAAACTGCTAGCATATGGTATTGAAGAACAACATAAGAGAACTTCCCGGCAAGAGCTTGTTAACCATTGGGAAGTGAAACCTAACAAAAATAATAAACAAAAAACTCAGTACTCATAGTTACAAAAATTCCATGAGAAAAAAACTATGCACTAACACAATGAACAAATTATGGCAAGATGAACTCTTAGTCTTAACAAAGGAGAATAACTGAGAACACTCTACATCGTTAACTATAATTGTATAACTGTCCTGAAAAGGACACATAGACGACAGACGTCTACTGCATTCTAACTGCAATAACCAAACTGCCTCTACTGCAAAAACTATCACAAGGCAGAACAATCTTCTACAACATGATTCAGATCAATCCATAACTCTGTGAAAATCTAATCTCTCTCTCTCTCTCTCTCTCTCTCTCTCTCTCTCTGTCATAATTTCCTGGCTCTTTTATATAACATACATTTTATTATATTATGTTATTGAAAGCTCTATCCGTGAGTAGAGTTCTGAATTTAACGTGCTAGACATTATTTACTTAACCTTGAATATGTAGAAAAAATCTTAGTTTCTAACAATTTATCTTTGTGCCCAGTTTCACAGCTGTTGCTATAGTGACAACAGTCACTTTTGCACGAGAAAAATATGTACCGTCGCGTCAAACATGACCTAACAATATTCTATTATAACAATTATTTTTTTTTTTTTACCTTAAGTACTTGAAAGGTCACACTCGCCAGGAGAAACAATTCATAATTTATCACGATATAGCAGAATTCTGTCCCTTAGATTAAGCAATCAAGCTTTCTGTTTCCACACTACAGGATTCTGTCACAAGAGCAGTGGTTTCAAATCCCAACTAAACGCTAGATCACCTGCAACACACAACTAACACAACATTGGAGCCATTTCTCTAAAAACACTGAAGGACATCCTGGTATCAAAGGCCCAACAAGTTTGGGCATGTCCCGAGTGTTAAGAGGCTGCTCTACGGGACTAGCAAAAGAGAGAATACCTTTTATAGTTACAGTCGAGAAAGATTGGGAAGAGAGCAGGGAGGGGTGGGTAAACTAGAAGAAATATACAGGAAAAAAGAAGAGAGGGGAAGACAGAGAAAGAACAAAATCGAGTGTCACATATTGAGATATGGGGAAAAACCATCACCAAACATTGATATTGATGGAGCCACATTATTGCTAATACAGCAAATAGTAAGTATGATAACAAACATATAATCATACAGACTGTGTAAACTAGAATACGCACTGTTATTTTTTGGAGTGTATATAAATTAATGAATATAAATGAAATAAATTATGGAATAATTGACAGACTTAACAAAATAAACATTTCCTTCATTTCAGACTAACTCTTTCTGGTGTAAAAGACCCTTCCTTGTTGATCTTTGAGATTTAAAGTTCAGTCATAAATAAAATGATGAAGGAACAAGTGAACAGAAAATGGGACAAGGAAAAGATAATAAAACTGATACAAGAAAGAGCTGATGTGAATGTAAGAGACTATCTCAAGCAAGTTCTGTTACAGTTCGCTGCTTTTAGTGGTCACATAGAATTTGTGGAAAGTTTACTCAAAGCAGGAGCAGATATTCATGGAAAAGATTACAGACAATATAATGCATTACATCACAGCGCCAGTGAAGACCATAACAATGTTGTTCAAACAATGTTGGGGCCTGTTCAAATGTAGTAACCGGCCAGATTTTCACCCCCATATATCTAAGTGCTTCTAATGGTCACAAAGAAGTTCTGGATATTCTATTCCAAGTTGGGGCTTCTCTAACTGAAGTTAAGGACTGTCGAGGTACTCCGTTGTATTTGAGTGCTTGGAAAGGTCATAAAGAAGTTGTGGAAGTTCTACTCAAAGCTGGGGCTTCTGTAACTGAAGTTAACGACTTGGGACGTACTCCGTTGCATGTGAGTGCTTGGAAAGGTCATAAAGAAGTTGTAGAGGTTCTGTTAAGAGCTGGGGCTTCTTTAACTGCAGTGGACAAGAAGGGAAATGCTCCTTTACATTTGAGTGTTACTATGGGTCACAAAGAAATTGTGGAAATTCTGCTCAAAGCTGGGGCTTCTGTAACTTCGGTGAACATGGAAGGAAATACTCCTTTACATTTGAGTGCTGCTGTGGGTCATAAAGAAATTGTGGAAATTCTGATCAAAGCTGAGGCTTCTGTAACTGCAACTAATGACTGGGGAGGTACTCCGTTGCATTGGAGTGCTGGTAAAGGTTATAAAGAAGTTGTCGAAATTCTGCTCAAAGCTGGGGCTTCTGTAACTGCAGTGGACAAAAAGGGAAATTCTCCTTTACATTTGAGTGCTGCTAAGGGTCACAAAGAAGTTGTAGAAATTCTGCTCAATGCTGATGCTTCTGTAACCGCAACAGATAAGAATGGAAATACTCCGCTACATTATAGCGCTGCTAAAGGATACAAAGAAATTGTTGAAATTTTGCTGCAAGCAGGATCTTGTATAAATGAACTAAATAAAGATGGAGACACTCCCTTAAATGTGAGCATTCATGAAGAACATAGAAATGTTGGTGATTTTCTTGTCAAAGCTGGAACCTCTATGAAGGAATACAGCAAAACTGGATCTTATTTGAAAACATCTCATAAAAGTGAGAGAAGAAATAAATCACTGTTTATGAACGTGAGGAAGAAACTTACATCTGTCTTTAAAGCTACTTCTAGAAACGATATTTCCATTACTACAGAAAGTCAGACTACCATTTCTGTTTCAAGTGACGAGGCGACCATAATACCCACGAACACAGACAGTGATCTAAGAAGTAAGTATGGAATGTTGTCACTTGTGCAGACATAATCGTGCTCAATATTAAAAGTTAGAACCACTGACATTTCATCATTTATCTCAGTTATCTCATTTACCTAATGAACCCTTTTCTTTTTATGACAAGGAGTTTCTGTCGTTCCCAGGAATAAATGAAGGTTAACTCTTTGACTATCACAAGAATTTTAAAGCAGATGATTTTAGTCATTAATTTTTAAATTTTAAATTACTATAAATACCAAAAATAAATATTGCACCATCTCCCAGTAAAACATAGTGATTGTAATTAATGATAATAAAAAATGTTTGTGCTGTGCTTGTTGTTTGGATGTTTAATATTTAATATTGGAACTGCACTTTCAAGAATATCTTTTTACCTTACTGAACACACAGTACATACTCTTCTCATCTCACTGAAACTGCTATAGATGTTCTTTGTAGCATTTGTCTCAAGGTGAAGAGGCTGTGTTCTTCTGATCATGACTTGCTTCATGTAGGAAGAGACTGTGTTCTTTGTAGCACTTGCCACATGTAGGATGAGGCTGTGTTGTTATTAGCACTTGCCACATGTAGGATGAGGCTGTGTTGTTATTAGCACTTGCCACATGTAGAATAAGGCTGTGTTCTTTACAGCACTTGCCTCTTGCAGGATGAGGCTGTTAGAAGACTGGTAGGGGTCTCAAAACACGAGTATATGAACTGACTCAACAACCCAAGGGAATTCACTGTCAGCTCTATACAGTTAGCCAAGCTGAAACAGCACAACAGCCTGTCTCTCAGTTCATCATGAACAGTTAAGATGTGTTCTTGACAGGCTACGCGTATGTGTCGCTAGCTAGTTTTCTAGCAGTCATATTTGTTCATTTGAAGTGCACACGAAAGTCAGGATTAAGTTCTAGTCATTTTAAAAGAAACTGCGATTATGTGACACATATTGTAAACAGATACAGTATTAATATACGGCAAATCTTGTAAAGAAGTACAGTGTATGATTGTGACAAATATTGTAAATGGATACAATGTGTGTATGTGACAAATGTTGTAAATGGGTACAGTATGAGAAAGTGACAATTACTGCAAACAGAAACACTGTAAAGATGTGAAACATTCTTTAAAAAGAGAGAGACAGTAGGACCATGTAACAAATATTATAAACAGAGACAACGTGAGCTTGTGAGAAATATTCAACACGGACGTGAACATGAGACAAATATTGTTAATATAGTGTGTGCGAGTATGTGACAGTTACTATAAAAAGAGAGAATGTGAGCATGTAACTCATATTCTAAACAGAGACAATGTGAATATTATGATTAACTCTTACCATGTGAAGAACTGCCTTGTTGAATGTTTCTGTTGTCTGTAAGCTTGCCAGGAAACCTTGGAGGAACAGAGTCAAGTAAACTGTACCAAAGAACAGGCATCTACATCTTCAAGTGATTCTATACCAACAACCGAAATACAACCAACATCAGCAAGAGTCCTATGTCCCAGTGACTTCCAGCCTCTGGCAGGACCCATAAAAAAACTTGTAGAAGATCATTGTGAACGAATATCGCATGGGAGCACTCAAGGAAGGAATACAACGTTTTCAGTGAAAGTTGATGCGGATGTGGGAAAGAGTGCAGTTAATGTGTAAGTAGCAACTACAGTATTACATTACCCTTTAAAGTAATCATTTAGGTAGGGAAACTAAAATATGCTAATGTAAACTATCATGACTATCATACATTTCTATAAAAGAGAAAAATAGAATAAGCTTCTACAGCGTAGATGCCATGTTCACCTTCAACTGATTCCTTACAGCACGTAAATTCAATAAGGGAGCCATACATTGCGTATACAGTAACATCCAGGTCAACGAAGAGTCAGACAGACTGGCAGATGAGGGAAGAAGAATGCAACAAATCGATAGAAACGCTGCTCATGAAGAAACAAAGAATAGACTAAAAGCTGATAATAAAGAGAACTGAACAACACCGCGTCCAGACTGGAACACAGACGACAAATAACTAAGCTCTCAAGACACGACCGAGTTATAATCTTCAGACTGAAAATAGGACATTGCAGGCTGAAACACCGTCTATATTATGAGCTGAAACTTGACTCAACTAACTCGTACAATTACTCTAAGAGACACAGACAATAAATCACATGTTTCGGACATGTCCGTAACACAATAAACTCAGGCAATAAATCACATGTTTCGGACATGTCCGTAACACAATCAATTCAGGCAATAAATCACATGTTTCGGACATGTCCGTAACACAATAAACTCAGGCAATAAATCACATTTTTCGGACATGTCCGTAACACAATAAACTCAGGCAATAAATCACATGTTTCGGACATGTCCATAACACAACCAACTCAGGCAAAGGACCGACCAGGCCTCAAACCCGCTCCCCTCCCCGCCCCCCATAGCAGGAGTGCTCAAATTGTGGGCCATGGAGCCCTTAATTGTTGTCTGCAAATGCAAAGCTTCCAAAATATTTCAGAAAAAAACTTTAGTCGTATTTTAATGCATAGGCAATCTTTTCAGGACTGGTAACATTTAACAAGTTTTTTATCGTCATTCTTGAGGCATATGATGAGAAAGGAGAAATTGGAGAACAGCATAAGAAGGGGCAGAGTTGAAGGCAGGAGAGGCAGAAGACGACCGAGGGAACGGATGTTAGAGGGTCTGACATTGTGGCTTGGAAATAAACCAGCAACAGAAATGTCAAGGACTGAGATTTGTGGAGGTGTATAATCACGCTCGTCGCCCGGCATGGCACATGATGATGATGATGATGACGATGATAAAAATGTTTTTTAATTATGCTGGAAAGTTAGACATACATCTCATTTGCAAAATATACAAGGACTAAGGGATAAACTCTGTGGCAATGCGACGAACTAGAGATAAACTGCCACATTTATGGGGGAAATTGTTGTCTATGCCTGAGGAAAAGTCACAGAAGAGGATAGGAAGTACATATTTCATTTCTAGGCGTTAGAAGGTAGAAACATTCTGATACCACACAATTATATAAATTCTTATTTTCCTTATCTTGTTTACTTACAGGCCTGTATATGTTTACTTCATCAAGAATAAGATTATCAATAACTACACGTACGGGACAAACGTGGAAGTCAGTGGTGATGTAGTTGGAGTAAACAGCAACATGTATTTCCCAAGGTCGTCCAGTGCCATCACTGATGTTGATGAAATTGTGGACACCAGCATCTCTAGTGACACCAGCGATGAGGAGATACCAAGCATAGAAAAAGAGTAAAGAAAGCAATCAGAGCAATACTGAAGTCTGTGTTAATGACTATCTAATAACTAGATGACTATCTATTAAACAGATGACTGTCTATTGAACAGATGGCTATATATTAAACAGATGACTATCTATTGAGCAGATGGTTATATATTAAACAGATGACTATATATTAAACAGATGACTATCTATTGAACAGATGGCTATTTATTAAATATATGACTATCAATTGAATAGATGGTTATTTATTAAACAATTGACTATCTATTGAACAGATGGCTATTTATTAAACAGTTGGCTATCTATTGAACAGATGGGTATTTATTAAACAGATGACTATCTATTGAACAAATGGTTATTTATTAAACAGATGACCATCTATTGAACCCATGGTTATTTATTAAATACATGACTATCTATTGAACAGATGACTATCTATTTAACAGATGAATTTCTTTTTAACAGATGCATTTCTTTTAAACAGATGACTATCAATTAAACAGATGACTAGCTATTAAACAGATGCATATCTGTTAATTAAATTGTTATTTATTAAACACATGGCTATCTTTTAATTAGATGAATATATATTAAACAGATGGCTATCTATTAAACAGATGACTATGTATTAAACATATGACTCTCTGTTTTGCAAGGTCATTTTGAATATACTTAAAAATATAGTGGATACTACAATGAGAGAACAACAAGCAGGATTTCGAAAAGGGAGAAGCTATTTCGACCAGATCTTTACTCTAATACTTGAAGAACATATTGAAAAGCAGAAACCATTAATACTTGTTTTCATAGACTTTAAAAAAAGCATTTGATAGCATACACAGAGATTCATTGTGGAGAATTTTATGTCTATATGGAATACCATCTCAAATTGTCAACATCATGAAGGACTTCTACAATGGATATGTTTGTGCAGTCAAAACAGAAGAAGGGATGAGTGAATGGTTCCAGATTGAAACAGGTGTGAAACAAGTATGTATACTGTCTCCTTTGCTTTTTGAAATTACAATAGACTTCATAATGAAAAAATGCTGCACAGGTAACACAGGTATTGACTGGGTACATGAGACCCAATTAGAAGATCTTGATTTTGCTGATGACATAACTCTTATCAGTAACAATGTGAATTCCGTGCAAGAAAAAACAAATAGCCTGTCTTTACTGGCTAGCAATATAGGACTTGAAATTAATAAGGACAAAACAAGAATAATGAAACTTCCCATTAAGCACAATGGAAAAGTTTACATAGAAGGGACAGATATTAAAGATGTCAATCAATTTGTATGCCTTGGCAGATACATAGACCTGGATGACGACACCAGAAAGGAAGTTAGAATTAGAATAGCAAAAGCAACATCAGTCTTCAAGAATTTTGAGAACATATGGCATTAAAAAGATATAAGCACAAAAACCAAGTTAAGACTATTCAATTCAAATGTAATATCCACCCTAATTTATGCAAGTGAAAGCTGAAAAACAACTAAAGAATTAGGCAGGAAATTAGACTCTTTTGAAAACAAATGCCTAAGGAAAATACTCGGCATCAAGTGGAACGAATTCAAGAACAATGCAGAGATAAGACAGATGACTGAACAACAACCAGTCTCATGGGTGATCAGAAAAAGGAGATATGTTGGTCACGTGATGAGAAGATACAGTCAGAGAATCCCAAAACAAGCTATCAAGTGGAACACAAGCCAAAGAAAAAAGAGGCAGACGCGTGTAACTCTGAAGAGGACATTGTTAAGAGAGGCCAAATTAACAGGCATAAAATCCCTTGATGAAGTTGAAAGATTCGCGCAAGACAGGAAAAACTGGCGAACTACCTTGCGAGCCCTATATGACGTTTAACGGCACGGGAAGGATATAAGATAAGATATCTCTTAAACAGGTAACTATCTATTAAACAGATGACTATCTCTTAAACAGGTAACTGTCTATTAAACAGATGACTATCTCTTAAAAAGGTAACTATCTATTAAACAGATGACTATCTCTTAAACAGGTAACTATCTATTAAACAGATGGTTATTTATTAAACGGATGACTATTTTTATCATCTCAACGTGGATTAAGTAACAAGAACTTTTCTCTACTCTTTAGCAGACTTCATCGCCATGGAGACTACATCGACTAACGTTAGCTTGAATGGGAATGTTACTGAGAGTAGCAAAGGAAAGGATGAAGACTGTTTTGTTTTTATGCAAACCAATCCAAGACAGCTACAGGTCACTGACCGCCACATATGACGTCACACACAGAATGACGTCATTGTTAAAAATAATTATAGCCTCTTACAAATCACAATTCTGGAGAAATTCTCTCCCCTTATAAATACATGGAATCTTAACAGTATCTATAGTCAGTGAACAGCCATGCTTTCTTTGTTTTCCACCAAAGTTTATACATGTCAGAGACTTTCACGAACAGTTACTGACAACGAATGTGAGACAAACAAGTGGTTTACAGATACAATAACTGCACAGACGCTTAAAATATAAAATAATATTACGTAGGTGAGAGATTATGTTCGTCATATTTTGTCATACAATTTAAGTACCAAAAACTGCAGGTAATTATTATAAATGCCTATTTCTTACATATCTTAAGTATCTGTTCCCATTTGTACAATTTTATATATTTCCCAGATTAAACGTATTCATACTGTTATCTAAATTCGCTGTGATTTTATTTAGAATTATTGAAATTACCAGAAATAGATTAATGTGCAATTTTTAAATACAGTATAAAAATGTTTACACACAGTATAAAAATGTTTATAAAGAGTATAAAAATGTTTACACACAGTATAAAAATGTTTATAAAGAGTATAAAAATGTTACACACAGTATAAAATGTTTAAACACAGTATAAAAATGTTTGCACACAGTATAAAAATGTTTATAAACAGTATAAAAATGTTACACACATTATAAAAATGTACCTTCTCGCCACAAAACTACATCTAGCCAAACAGTGAAGACCGTTTTCTTTGTTCATCTTTTATTGGTTATACATCATACAAGAAATTAGGTCGCATTTTAATAATTATCTGATCATGGCCATAGCTTTAACACATTTAGAGAACAGTGGAGATAAATAATGAAGTTATTTCTCAAACTCTGTTCAAGGGTTATCATTGACTTGAAGGTATACTCCAGCGTAAACGATCATTAAATTTAAACTTGTAAATTTAACACGAAAGTACAAATTACTTGGACTTGTAAGGTAAACAATTTTTTTTAACACAAGAACTGGTTTTCTTATACATCGACAAGCACAGAATTTATCACATTATAACTGATATTATTTTATTCTTATTTTATAGAGTAACATTATTTGTAAATCAGTCCTTCAACATTTCCTCTGTACATTAACGCTGTATTTAATTGAATTGTTATTGATGGAGACAATTATTGCTTTTACGTTGAGGAGAAGTCCTTCGTAATTCCTTTAAATTATAAACTAAGTTCAGTGAACTAAGAGAGAGAAGTTTGGAAAATTCCCATTTGTTGGTTACCATATGTCGATATTTATTACGGGCAGCTGAGTTTTGAAAGACTGTCCATGTTCTTGTCTTACCTGAAAAAAAAATATTCTAATCTTTTAAAATCATCACGCTTTGGAAATCATGCAACAAGAACACTCAAAATGTTCAGAATAATGAATAAGTGTGCAGTAATTCTGGATGTTTGTGAATGAGAAAAACAATTAATTTCAGTAGAATTCTCAATATATTTTTCACAAACAAACCGCCAAACTCTGATAACTTTGCTCTCTCATCTAAAGGTGCTTACATTTTCTTTTCACGCAGTTGTAGATGATCACAGTTTTAGAACACGTGACTAAAACTCTAAATATATTTCACTAATTTATAGTCCAAACGTCATGATAATTTAGAGAAGACAGTCTTGGAAAGGTACATAATGAGGAAAAGAAAGAGAGGAAGACCAATGCGAAGATAGCTGCAAGACAGCAGGCCATCTTGCTTACAACCGAAATGCCTACAGGAGAGCTGTTAGGGAGGTAAAGTTTCGCAAGGGACATACAAATGATTGAATTTTAGTCCAAAATATTCCAGTTAAAGAGCAAAGCCAGACCACAAATAATAATGTTCTGTGAATTTTGTGACTGATAACCTACAAAATGAATTAAATAGTGCCACTTTTGTAAATGTTATATGTAGATATCACCAATTCCAGATTATATTTGAAGGTTGTACTTGTATCAACTGATAGAATATTAGTTCCACAGTTTTGGTGTTTTGACTGGCAGCGTTTTATGATTTAGTAAATGAGACAGCTGATAATTTTACTCAACAAAAGACTTCTTCTTCTTCTTCAGCTGTTTTAGCCATTAATGCACATTGTTGCAGTTAAAGTTCACCTCCATTCCTCTCTATTTTTAATCAACTCTCTCCAGTTGGTGACAACAATTTCTTTTATATCCTCTTTTTATGTTGCCTTTCCATCTATCTCTGTATTGGTCTACCCCATGGTTTTGTTTCCTTCATCTCTTGCGCATACATCGTTTTCGTTTGTCTGTTCTCTTCCATTCTTTCTACATGACCCAACCAGTGTAGTCTGTTCAGTTTCAAGACATTTATGATTCATTGGGATTTAAATAAGCTCTTCAGTTCAGTGATCTTTGTTTTCATTCTCCACTGTTGACATCATTTATAGATCAAAAGATTGTTCTTAGGATCTTGTTCCCAAGACCTGCAATTGTTGTTTATTCTTCTTTGTTTCTGATCCATACATGATGGCTGGTCTCATTATACTCGTATTTTTTAGATTGTTATTTTGGTTTTTTTGGAAGTATATTTTATTATTTCTCTGTACTCTACTTTCAATTTCTTGGCTTCAAATGTTGCTTCTTTTGAAGGTTGTACCTAGATATTTGAATGTTTCTGCTTTTTAATGATCGTATCTTCAACATTTATATAATCTGGATTATTCTGCCTCTGGTCTCTTGATGTCTTCATATACTCTGTCTTATCTTGGTTAATGGTCAAGCCCACTTTTAGTGCCACATCTCTCAGGTGTATGCAGGTATTGGTAACTTCCAACAAATGAGTAAAATGGTACAAACGTTTGGCTAAAAGAAGTTTCATGTTATGTAGATAACACAGATACAAACTTTGAGAGAGTGAGAAGGCAGGTGAAGATAACGTTGATACAAATTTACACAAAGATATGGGTAAACAACGTTTTAAGAGTTGAATGTTGTCTCACAATGTTCAGTTTTCTACAGATCAACTGTCTTTTGATATGGAAATGACTGACATCAAAATATGCAGCAACTGTCACATTTTAACAATTAGAGTAGAAAATATGAAAGACATTTGTGGAGTTGTTCACACCGAGTACAAGAAAGTTTTATTTTATTATAATTTTATATTTTATATTTTGTATACAGATACAGATTTAAGGACTATATTTTAAAATGTCTGAAATTGTGTCCTGCTTCAATTTTAGCAGTGAAGTAAAGGTTTTATTTCCACGTTTTCTTTGTTTTACTATACTTAGAGGCATGTCTCCCTAAGTGTAAATTCGTTCTACTAATTAGTTCCTAGTTCACCGTCTTCATCCTTGTAATTGTGTTCTTATTTCTATTCTTATTCATCATTCATGTAACTTGCAATTTGCATTCATCAATTGCGTAATTTGTCTGTATTTCGCCTCCATCGGTTATGTAAGTTTTCTGTTATTCTCCTTCATACATTATGTAATTTGTCTGTATTTAGTCTTCATCAGTTATAGAATTTCTTTTTCGCAGTCATCAGTTATGATAACCGTCTTCCTAAACAGCTGAGTACACTGCTGCCTTTGCTGATAGAACAGGGACCGTATGTGAAAAGTGACACTGTAAACTAAAGGAAAACTATTTTCTCGCCTGTCTACATACAAGCTCCAAGCTGGAGTAATGTCGAGAACAGAGGTTTGTGGAAAACCCTCGAGGAAGCCCCCATGTGCCTTGGCCACTTGAGGTTCGAAGAAAGAGAAAAAAAAATTGGAATGTTTGAATGAAATTTTGAAAGGGCTAATGTTTCATTTTCAATTCAATAAATTTGAAATGATATAAATAAAAATATGAGATGTTATCTAAACTTCTGGTTTCACGGTTACATTTAACTATGAGACTTATGATGTACTAAAAAACACTATTTCGCCACACTTTCACGACCAGTCCACGTCTCATGTGACCACTGTCCAACCTTGGTCTATGCCGAGTCTCCCTGATGAACACTCCCAAGAGGGGAACTTCCATTTCTTTTAAAACGAGCACATTACTGTGAATATGTTTTGATGACTGTGGAGTTTTCTTCTTCTATGATGAATTACTATATTACGGAAATGTTATATTTAATTAAAAATATAGTTCGATATCCATATCATTTATTGTGTATTATACAAAAACAGTTCCTTATATTATGTCATTTGTTTGCAACACTGAAGGTTAAAGTGAATTTTACCTTAAAGACCAACAAATTCCTCTTCTGATTGATATATATATATATATATATATATATATATATATATATATCATTCATTCATTCATTCCTTTGCATGTCCCTTGCGGAACTTTGCCTCCCAAACAGCAATCCTGTAGGCCTCTCGGTTGTGAGCAAGATGGCCTGCTGCTGCTGCATCCATTTCCAGATCATCAACGATGTCTTGCAGCCATCTTCGTTTCGGTCTTCCTCTTTTTCTTTTTCCCATTATGTATCCTTCCAATACGGTCTTCTCTAAATTATCATGACGTTTAATGTGGCCAAAATATTTAAGTTTTCTCTCTTTAATCCTCTTTACTAGCCAGCCTTCTTCAATATTAAGCTCTTGTAGTATAGATATATTTGTTCTTTTTTGTGTCCACGATATTTGGAGAACTCTTCTATAGCATTTACATTCAAAGGCATTTATGTGCTTCTCAGCTGTTTTGTTAAGTGTCCAGGTCTCACAGGCATATGTTGCGATGGGAAAGATGCATGCCCTTAAAAATCTTATTTTTGTGGTTCTGTCTGCTCCTCTCCACAGATTCTTTATTTGTTTTACTTTCTGAAGAGCAATAGATGTCCTCCTTTTAATTTCCCGCATTGTATCTCCATTATTAGTTAGTAGTGATCCAAGATATTCAAAACTCTCCACTTCTTCCAGTTTTTCCTCACTGATACATATTTCAGTTGCCTTGTTTGTTTTGTCAGTTGTCATCACTTTAGTTTTCTTTGCATTAAGATAGAGGTTCTGCTCTTCGCTGTTCTTGCGGACTGACATAATTAGTTTTTCCATTCCTTCTTGTGTTGTGGACAGCAATACTGTGTCATCAGCATATCTAATCTCTGGTATTTCATAACCTCCAACTGTTATGGCATCGTAATATTCTTTGTCTACATCTTCTCTAACATTCCTCATTATATTTTCAGTATACAAGTTAAATAAGTAGGGTGACAATATGCACCCCTGACGGACCCCTTGTTTTATGTCAAACCAACTTGTTGTTTCACCATTTATTCTTACTGCTGCTTGTTGGTCTAAATACAGCAGTGATGTTAATTGTATCAAATGTGTTGGAAATCCCATTTTTTCCATTATTTCCCAAAGTTTCTGGTGTTGTACACAATCAAATGCCTTTGAGTAGTCTATAAAGGATAATATAGATTCACATTAAACTCCCTGCATTTCTCTATTATTAATCTTAGATTGAATATATGATCTCTTGATCCTCTTCCTTGCCTGAAGCCAGCTTGGACCATATTGACTTCTTCTTCTATTTTCTTTCGAAGTCTACCCATTATGATTTTTAACAGAATTTTACTGGCATGACTAATCAGGGCAACAGTTCTGTAGTTGGTGCATAATTTCAGGTTACCCTTTTTTGGCAGTGGTATGAATACAGTTCTTTTCCATTCTTTTGGCCAAATACCTGAATGCCATATCTTTTTACATAGTGCATGATAGATTGTTGCACACTCCTTTCCTCCTGCTTTAATAAATTCAGCGGTTATCTCATCACATCCTGGTGATTTACCATTTTTCAGACTCTTTATTGCCCATAAAACTTCTTCCATTGTCGGCTCGGGTTCTTTCTCCTCCAATAATAATTCACACTGTTGATTTCTGCTTCCACAGTCGGTTGTTTCATACATTCTTTTGCAATAATCCTTCCATCTTTCCAGAATTTCCTCTGTCTCTGTCAGGGTATTCCCCATCTCATCACAAATTACATTTAGCTTAGGTGTGACATTTCTCGTCAATGTCTTCATTTCTTTAAACATTTCACTATCTCTTCCACACCTCTGATGTTCTTCTATTCTTTCACAACAATCTTGTATGTATTGTTTTTTGTCTTTTCTTATGTTTCTTCGTACTTCTTTTGTTAAAGTTTTATATTTATCTTTGTTGTTGTTTGTCACTCTCCATTGCGTCTTCATTTCTCTACATTGTTTTATCACTTCTAGTGTACCTGCAGTGATCCATCTATTCTTTTGTGTTTTCTTTACTGGAACCATGTCTTTAGCTGTTGTTACTAAGATATCTTTGGCCTGCGTAGCCAATTCATCTGGTGTCATCTCTTCCTGTACAGCCATCAGGATTTCGAAACGGTTCTTCACTTCTATACCGTATTGTTCTGGTATATTTGTAAGGTCAAAGAGGAGTGGTCTTGATCCCATAACTAACTTTTTTATCTTTATCTTCATGTCGGCTATTAATAACTCATGGTCCGTGTCACAATAAGCACTTGGTAAAGTTTTTGCTGATGTTATGCTTGACCTCCACCTTCTCTGCACTAAAATGTAATCTATTTGATTCCTGGTTTTCCCATCAGGTGATGTCCATGTGTAAAGTCTTCTTGGATGTTGTTTAAAAAGTGTGTTAGCGATCATTAGCTCATTTTCCACGCAAAACGCCATTATATTGTCACCTGCCTCATTTCTGTGTCCTATGCTAAATTTCCCTACAACTTGTCCTTCATCTTCTGCTCTTTCTGTACCAATTTTTGCATTAAAATCACCCATTATAAATACAATATCATTTTTCCGTACCTGGTCCATTGTCGTCTGCAGTGTGTATAAAAATGTTCTACTTCATCTTCTTCTGCTGCTGATGTAGGTGCATATACCTGGATGACTGTTACATTTCTAGGAATGCCCTTAAGTCTGATTGTTAGGATTCTATCACTTACTGGATTGTAGCCTAGTAAGCTTTTGATGTTGATTTGTCCAAATAAAAAGCCACTCCATTCTTTCCTCCTACTTCTCCGCCAGAATATATAAATATATTATCATTCTCGCTCTTAAAGTGTCCTGATCCTTTCCATCGATGTTCGCAGATTCCCAAAAGGTGTATCCGCGTTCTTTTCATCTCGTCACTTATTACTTGATATTTTCCCTCATACATACTTCTTACATTCCATGTTCCTACTCTTATTTTTCTTTTTAGTTTGATACAGGGGTTTTCCTTGGTAACACCGTCAGGATTTTGTCCGTCATCACAATTACTAGTACCGACCTCTGCCTCACACTCTTCCCCAGTGTTAAAATTAGATCTATCTGGCCTGGGGGACTCACCACCAGATCTTTTTCCTATTTGACTTTCCATGATTGCTGCTTGGGTTTCTTGGTATGTTTCCAGAAGGTAGTTTACCATTGCTTTCCTTCCGGGCAGTGACTGTACTAGTCAGTGATCGTAGCCATTGTCCCTACATTGAGATCATCTGCCTACCATCATAGAATGGTGACCATAACCAACATTATCTGTCAGCTGCTCTCCCATTCCATCCACCACCTGCTCCCATGGCTTCACGTCACCCTGATCGGGGGGCTATACGGGTACTCCACCTTGCCCAAGGGTGTCCCGTAGACTAACGGAGGTAAGGAGGCGTCTTACTTCTCCTTTGATAGGGGATACCCCTACCCCGCTATATATGTATATATATATATATATATATATTACTTTATTTTTTCTCTTTTCAAGTACAATTATCATTCACTTCTTGTGTGTACGAAACTGCCAACAAAATACATGAATATTCTAATATCTGAGAGTATATGTGTATATCTCCCTAGAAGAAAGATATATTGCTCTTCGTAGTCAACGCCATGGTGATGTAAGCGCACAGAGTTCATGCGGAATGAGAGATGTAATGCAATGGCCTGTCTGAATGTCTGGAATGTACCACAGCAGCAGGCATCGATGTGAGGAGCACAGGAAATTGTCGAGCGTACGGTGAGAATTAACAGAGAGACCTACAGGACAGCTTTTAGGGAGTCAAATTTCCACAAAGGACATGGAAGTGACTGAATGACGTCGAGATTTGTATGTAATTAGTTTCGGTAACAAGTCTTCTTAAAATATTTACTAGTCAGTACAGGTTTTGGAGCCGATATGAGAGCTTCGCTGTATGTCAGGACTTGTGCTGTTTCTGGATATTTGCAAGCTTAATTGTATTCAACTCCTTAGGTTTGTTTATATGTGATTTATGTGTGTGTATATATATATATATATATATATATATTATATATATATATATATATATACTTTAAAATAAAGAAACCCAACACTACTATAGTCGTAATGGACACCAAAATTGAAACTGGTATCAAAATTTTGTTTTACGAAATTAATGTTTCAATCTTGGCATGAAGAAACTTTAAGACATTAACAACGAAATGATGGTCATTAAATTTGGTTTGGACTTTTACTTTGCGACTGAGGTCTCCGTTTCATTAAGGTGTTTGTGCTCTATTGTCTGTATCAGAGAACGACTTCTCCTTGACATGATCCGATTAACCGTTGGATCTGTTGTTGTGGGATGGATGACCACTCTTCCCGCAGTGCAAGAGACAACTGTCGGAGATTGGTTGACGCCACGTCTCGCGGCCGGGCTTGTCCGTTGAGTTCATCCCATAGGTATGTAACTGGGTTCATGTCTGATTTGACGGCCGCGGAATAGTCTGGACGTTGTTGTCAGCGAAGAATTGGGTGGTGAGTTGTGCCACATGAGGTCAAGCGTTATCCTGCTGAAAAATCGACCCTGGTGCAGCCAGAAGTGGAAGGGCGTGAGGACGAAGAATTTAAGCGACGTATCGTTGGGCGTTCAGGCGTCCTTCAATTTGCACCAGGTCACTTCTTCCCACGAAGTTGATCGTCCTCCACACCAGTACACCTCCACCACCATATCCACGCTTTTCTGGGCGTAGCGCTCATGGAATCCGCGGTAAAATCTTCTCTGTCTTTCGTGTCTCTGGAGCAGAAAGAATAATTCATCACTAAACGAAATCCTTCTCCAATCATTCACAACGGTCTCCAGTGACGGTGCTGGTTCGCCCACTGAATTCGGTTTTGGCGATGCCGGTCAGTAAGAACAAGACCTCTGTATGGTCTTCTAGCCCAAAGACCAGCGTCGTGCAGCCGGTTCCTGACCATTCGACGAGCTGCTGTCATTGACTGGTCTCTTGAGGACGCAGATGTAAATCGATTCCTGAGGTGACGCAGCTGTATGAAGTTGTCTTCGGCAGGTGTGTACTGATGTTGATGATTTCTGACAACGACAAGTTGATGTAACTCTTAAGTACTGAATTATATATATATACACATATATATATACATATACATGTATATATATATATACATATATATATACCCACATATATATATACATATATATGTATATATATACATACATATATATATGTATATGAGACTGACTTTTCCTACCCTCAGGTTTACGGGTTTTCACTCTTTTTCCCTTGTGTCAGATAATAAAACGTACAGGTCCTCTTCAGCAGTTCTACATCTCCATACATAATGTCAGCAATTGAGGTGTTTAGTTGTATTAGGTTCTTCCGAAGGTCCTTCAATGCACTGCAGTCCAGCAGATGATACATAACAGTTTCTTCTTCTTGTCTGTTGCAGTGCATGCAGTATGGTGTGTGGTCAGCGGTCACTCTGTGTAAGTGCTTACTGAGGGTAATATGTCCTGTTCTCAACCTGAAAATTGTGCATTGGTCTCTACGACATAAGCTGTTGATGTGGTCTCCGAGGTTAGGCTTTGGCAGATGTGTATATAGGGATCTTCCAGTTGGATTACTGGCGCAGCTGTCCTTCTACGTCTGCTTTGCAATTGTGTATAGTGTGTTTAGCTGGTCTCATGTTAGTGGAGATGTGGGGCTATGACATGGTGGCTCCACTCTTTACCAGTCTGTCAGCACTTTCATTTCCTCTGATATATATGTGCCCTGGTATCCACTGTAGGGTGATCTTGCTGTCATAAGAGGCGAGTTGGTTTATTGCACTGAGTATGTCAGTTGTAATGTGATCAGCTGATGATATCCAGTTTTCAAGGACCTGGAGAGCAGACCGGGAGTCTGAGAAAATAACAAGGTTTTATGGGTGAGAGGCGTTTTTGTATTTGGTGGCGTCGGCTGCCAGGGCTGCTAATATTGCCTGCATCTCTGCGTCATAATTGGAGCAGCGAGATCCACAAGGAGCAGAAATAATGTGGCTTGTTGTCTTGTCTGGAACATTATGAGTACCCCATATCCTGCATTGTCTGTTTCCTTGAACGCTGACCCATCAGTGTATGCATGGATCCAGTCCATAGGGTAGGATTCTATGGTCTCTAGTGCACACAACTTTAGGGTGTTGGGATCTGATGATTTGTTCACTAATTTGTTCTTGAGTCTGGTGTTAGTTTGAGGAAGTGTGTAGTTTGTGTCTGGTGGGATGTCTGGTACTTTTGAAAGTTCTCTGTCTTCAATGAGTTTGTGTCTTGTATTTAACTTTTCTGCTATGTGCACTGGAGGTTTCAGTTTCAGCCTATTATTATGCTTCCTTTTATCAACCACTGTTCTGTTAGGGTGGTCTAGGGGCATGCGTTTATATCTTTCTACTGCCTCAATGGTTGATTTTTCGCATCTTATATATAATGGCTCTGTTTGCATCAATTTCACATGCAGATGTGGGTGTTGATCTCGTTGCCCCAGAAATGAAATGAACGGCTTGGTTCTGGATTCTGTCTACTTATGTACAAGAGCTCTTTGATGCTCTTTGCTGTTACTCAGGTAGTTTTTAACCCATTGATACATTTTTACATGTATGTCCATGTTTTGCATCTTTAACAGTAGGCCTTTTCGCCAGACCCTGTCATATGTCTGCTGGAAGTCTACAGAGACAGTCATAGAGTTTCTCTTGTGTAAAAGACTGTCTTTTACACTTTGAGTGAGGAGAAATAGCTGGTCTTTGGTTCCTGATCCTTTGTGGAAGCCTGCCTGAAAGTTACTGAGGGACCCCGAGGATTCCAACCACCAGTACAGCCTTTTGTTAAGCATTCGTTCTGCTAGCTTTCCATTGTTGGAAGTCAGTGAGGTTGGTCTAAAGCTTGTTAGGTCATCTTCTGGCTTTCCTTTTTTTCAGGATAGGTCTAACTATGGCTGACTTCCAAGATTCTGGTAGTATTACACTTTGCCAGGTCTTCTTAATGAAGCTGAGCAAAGTGGACTTTCCTACAGGCCCCAGATGAAGGATTGTTTGATATTTTGTCTGGTCCTGGTGCTTTTCTTAGCTGTAGCTTACCCATAGCATTCCGGAGTTCATGAATGATAAAGTTCTCAAAAAGTGGAATATTTGCCAGGCTAGATTTCTCGTTACTTCTCATAACTTTTTCCAGTACCTTGCACAGTACTTTCCTGTTGGAGGATTTGTTGGTAGCAGCAAAGAATTTGTTAAAAATGTTTGCTTTGCCTGAGTCACTTGAGAGGAACTGACCAGATATTCGCGTTGGCTTAAGTTTAGTTAGTTTTTTTTTCTGACATGTTATCTAAGATAACAAGCCTTCTTTTCTTCAGTTCTAAGGTTGAGATTGCTGCATGTGCTTAACCACTTCTCTTTCTTTGCTTTTTTAGTTTCAATCCTTACCTAACCTGTTGGTTTATTGTACTTTATTCTGTTTTCTGGAGTAGGGTTTTTCTCTGCATTCTTCCTGGCTGCTCTTCTTTTTTTTACTAAGTCTTTCAGAGATTTTCTTTTTTCGTTTCTGACATTTTCATATTTGGGTTTTTGCCCTAAGTCTTTCTTTCATACCCAGGAGCCCTTTTCAGTGAGAAGCTGAGGTCAGGCCCCAAGTGCAACATCAGCCCGCCCGACAGCTTTGAGACAGTTTCACAGAGACATTCCGACTATGGGGTGAGGAATCTGATGGTGCTTCAACGATGCCCATTCCCCGCCACCTATAGTCTGCTGGCTTCTTTGTTTGCCTCATTCTGATAGCCATTGTTGTAGAGACCCATATGCTTATCACATCCTGGACTTGTCCATTTCCATCAGACTTTCCCCATCCCCGCAGGTGATCTCTGTGTCCCCATCCATCCACCATTCCGAACAGCCCAGCGCTGCCCAAGGCCACGATCTCAGCTCCACCTATTGACGGGTGTGCAATGTCAAAAGCTGGAGGGCCTTCTATCCTAGGAGGGGGGGGGGTCTTCTATCCTAGGGGGGGGGCCTTCTATCCTAGGAGGGGGGGGGCCTTCTATCCTAGGAGGGGTATTTGTGCTTGTCATTTTTTCCACAGGCGAGTGGGTTTTCTTAGCATACATATAATTTTGTCCGAGTTATCTGACACTCCTATAACAAACAAGAGGCTACAGTAGATTTCTATGTTCCCTCTTTCTTTAATAGAAATTTCTGTTCCCTAAAAATTCTGCCTTATAACAAATAGTGTTGGTTGCAACAGGTTTCTGGGCTCCAATAGTAGGTCAGAATTTTTTAATCAGTCAGATCTAATGTTCTCTGTTTCACAAAGACTATGTTAAGATAAGTGTGTTCTAAACACAATTGTTACAAGGGGGTTACACACACACATATATATATATATATATATATATATATATATATATATATATATATATAAACTTCAGTTGACAAGCTAAGTTTGTATAGTATGATCAGATAATAGATCTATGTATGTTGGATTGAACTGTTGACAGAAGAAAAAACAATATTCCAGGAATCCAGGATTGGTCAAAAGTGGCATAGTACAATTGTAGCATCGGGCAAGAATTATATATTAAGTCAATTAACATTTTATAAAACCATGGGACGACAATTATATGTTAATTAAATAGCATTTAATAAAACAATAGGACAGGAATTATATATTAAGTGAATTAATATTTAATAAAACAATGGAATAACAATTATGTATGAACTCAATTAACATTTAATGAAACAATGAGACAACAATTATATATTAATTCAATTAACATTTAATAAAACGATGGGGCGACAATTATATATTAACTCAGTTAATATTTACTATGTCTCACATACCACACAAACTCACTTTTACATCGCAGCGAAGTCCATCATCGTGCGTAGAGCTTTACTGTTTGGCCTCACTTGAGGACATCGTGTCATCATTAAGTGGTATATCAGCTTCCTCACACCAGTAAAAGTGACATCTCGTGACATTTACATCAGCATCCTTACACCAGTAAAAGTGACATCTCGTGACATTTACATCAGCATCCTTACACCAGTAAAAGTGACATCTCGTGACACTTACATCAGCATCCTTACACCGGTAGAAGTGACATAACGCGACATTTATATCAGCATCGTCACACAGGTAGAAGTGACATCATATGACACTTATATCAATATCCTCACACCAGTAGATGTGACATCACGCGACATTTGTATCGGCATCCTCACACCAGTAGAAGTGATATGACGTGATACTTATATCAGCATCTTAACACCTGTAATGAGTGACATCACGTGCCTATTATATCTATATCCTCACACCAATAGTAGTGACATCACGTGACACTTATATCTGTATCCTCACACAAGTAGGAGCGACATTATGTGACACTTATATCAGCATTCTCACACCAGTAGAAGTGACAAAATGTGACACGGATGTAGTTTTTTAAAAGTCCCTTGTCAGTGATCATAACATTTAATAAAACACAAAATCTCAAATATCGCGACAGAAAAACAAATAAATCATTTGTTAAAACATTTGGTTTTTGTCATCAAAACAATTTATTTGTTACAGTTTGTATGATAACCCGGTGATGGTTATATAACCATTATACAATTACCAGTTTCGTAATTCCTAGCCCAGGGTTAAAGTACAATTCTCATTCTTGACATATACTTCCATTTCTTTATAATAAGTCTATCAAAACAGTCATATAGTTACCACAACGTTCTGTCCCACTTTCATTTATTACATCTTTAATATAGAAGTCACGGTTAGAAACTTAAGTTCTCAAAGCCTTCTTCTCAATAGGCTCCATTACCCTAATAACTTACTTTTACTTTTATATAATTTAGTTATTTAGCCTGAATTCACTTTCTAAAGTCTCCGTCTACTAAGTGTTTCATTAGAGATATGGAAATATATGTAATCTATGTCTTGTCAAGTCAAAATTTAGGTTATTTGTAATGTAGAAATGTCTGTTTCATTTGATATTGTCAGATTGTAAAGACTGAGCGAGACTGGTGTACTTAACTTATGATGTCAGCAGCTGGTATAGCTTCGGGATGTCATGGTAAAACAACGTCTTAGTTTCATTACTAACAGATAACACATTCTCTCAATGTAAACAGAAAACAATCTTTAACGAAGAACGAGAAATAAAAAAAAATGCCACACTTGACTAGAAATTGGATGGCATCAAAAGATAAATAGAAAACAATTTCACATGTAATAATCTTATGTGAGTCAAGACCCATTCCATGTAGGATTTAAATGCATAAAAACAGTAGTTAAGTATGCAATGGTAAAGGCAATGTGTAAAAAGAAAACGGTTTTGTGTACACACAAATATAATAATATATAATAGTCAACCGTTACAAAACAGTAGCAGTCAGTACTGTAGCTTGATTGCGTTACATCCAGAAAAGAAAAGTGTTATAGTCTTCACATACACAAAACTATCACAGATTAGATAATGTAGAGAAGATACTAACGCCAATTTAGCTCATTTTTTACACAGTTTCACTTTTGTCATGTATTTATGTTCGCTATAAATGAACTGTTTGTTAGATTAGTACTGGGCGTTAATCAAATGTTCTTTTCTAGAAATCGAAACTTTTGGGCAAGCCTTTTAGCAAATATTCATGGAACAGATTCCAGAAACCGATTTCTCGGGTTATTCAAATAATTGCTGCGTGTGTCTAATATGCGCTGCTACGTGGTGAAAATTATACTTCATGTTTATACTTAACATCAGCAAATGGAGACTTCTTCTTCTTCTTCTTCTTCGTTCACTTCTACCACCAAAAACCGCACGTGATCCTACTGAATTCACCCCTGTGGTCCTCGTTAGGTCCCATGGTCCCCTGTGTGGTCCAAAATAGACCACACGAGATCCACGAAAGGACCACAAGGGGTTCAGAGTATCACAGTGCTTTAGCCTGTATTCTTGGTGGGTCTCGGAAGCGGGATTGCGTGACACCGTGGTTTTCATTGCACCAGTTTAGTCTAGGGTTGGACTTTCTCACCGGAAGACCTCGACGTGTTTAGGATATCAGTGCATCCCCGCTGGGTGAGAGGCGATAACCCACCCAGGCCAGAGTTCGACTTTCTCACCGGAAAACCTCGACGTGTTTTGAGATACCCGTGTATCACCGCCGGGTGAGAGGTGTTTGCCCATCCAGTCCAGGGTTGGACTTTCTCACCGGAAAACCTCGACGTGTTTTGAGATACCCGTGTATCACCGCCGGGTGAGAGGTGTTTGCCCATCCAGTCCAGGGTTGGACTTTCTCACCGGAAAACCTCAGCTTGATTAGGATACGCAAACATCCCCGCCGGGTGAGAGGTGGTTGCCTATCTAGACTTCCCTGGTCCAGTGTCTCCGACTTCAGCATTTTGCGGTCGTGGCCGCTACCTTTCCTAGTTGTGACCAGGATGGAGCTTTTGTCCAGGAGGACGAATCCTCGCCACTAGTGACTTCTACCCCTGGGTTGAGCCGGTTTAGGCATTTCCCAGTATGGGTGTGTTTGGGACGGGACCGACCTCTAGGGCAGAGGTACTGTGACATGCATAGCCTTCAAGATTCACCCCTGGTATGAGCCGGTTTAGGCAAAATTCACCAGTATGGGTGTTTATAAGGCGTTACCGACCTCTAGAGTGGAGGTGGCATGACATGTCTAGCCATCGAGTTCCACCCCTGGTGTGTGCCGGTTTAGGCATATTTCACCAGTGTAAGTGTATTTCGGACATGGCCGGCCTCTAGAGCAGAGGTGCCGTGGTATAGCTCTCGTAGCGATACTACTGGACATACCGGTTAAACTTCACTTTCCACCACCTTTTCCCATCGGCTCCGCACAGCAACCTTTATTTCTTTTCCGCATTTACTTCCTTAACCGGGAGCTTCACTCTACGCGCGGCATTGAGGAGTCTTAACCTCTGGGACAAGCTGGTTCATGCATTTCACCCGATATGACTGCACTCAGGACGTGGCCGACCTCCAAACCAGAGGTGCCGTGATTTGACTGTTTGCTTCGCTTTATCCTTTCAACCACCTTTTCCACAGTGATGCTGCGCGGCAACCTCATTTGCAAATTTCTTCATTGGCCGGGAAGAGCACCGCTCCACGCACGGCAGCTGAAGATCTCGCCAGCTCGACAGCAAAGGGAGACAATTTTAACCTGAAATCTTTCAACGTTGAGTAACATTTTAACTATTTAGTCTAATAATGATTGCATACAATGGCATACAATAAATTACTTAATAGAGTTTTGTTTACATTTTTTTTAAAAAGCGGGGGGGGGGGGGGGGGGGGGGGTGAGGGCTAGGTGGGGGAAGAAGCACGCAATAAAAATCGAAATCCTCTAGCAATGACACATTATCAAAGCAGTTCGGTGTAAAATACAGCTGCCTTTAAAGAACTTCTTTTAAAGAAAATATACACATACATTTAAATATACGTATTCTAGTAAACAATTTTGCTAAAATGTCAGGAACAGGTAAAGGCGGTAAGGGAGTTGGAAAGGGACCCGGCTCGTTTTGATCTTTTCTTGGAGGTTTTGTGCTTGCTGAATTTGCTTATGGAAACGCCACGTTTCTTTTACAATCCAGAGACCGACATGGAGGGCGGTCAGGAAGAACTCCCTGGAACCCTGGTCTTTACAGTAAGCGGGCAGAATGCCACACGTGTATCATACGCCTTCATGCACAGCGTCCTTGCTGGACCTGTAGGTCTTGGGGTCAATGGAGTGGCAACCCTCAGCCGCTACGAGAACCGGACAAAATGGTTTGTCACCCTACGACAAGCCACTCATATAACCCACTATGGCTCGCTGGATGGGAAAACGCTGCATCTGGAGGAGTCCAAACTCACAATACACATTGAGCATTTGGACAAAGAGCGTGTAAAAGGAACGCTACACTGGATGCCTGCGGCAGTGAAGACGCAAATGGTCAAGCGCCTTGTCACATTCCTGACCGGCGACGAGTAGGCCGAGGTGTCCCGTGATGAGAAGGCCAACGACACGTGGGCTTTTCAGTGCAGACCGAAACAAGATGTCCCACACTACATGTCCTTATCTCACTCCAGCTGGGAAAAAGAGCACAGGATTGCAATCACCCTGCAGGGCAGGAATACACCATGCCCAATTTGTAGCAGCGATACCCATCGGGCTAACCAATGCACCAGAAAAGCAAAGCCAGCCCACAGAGAGAACATACGACAGCAGCAGGTGTCCGCAGTCAAGAGGGTCGAGGAGCGATCCGCCACAACCGCCGTGGACACTCAAGACCAAGCCTCTGGCAACCAAGAGCCAGCACCAGAGCCCACCGATGATGACGGGGTTAACCTGATGGAGAATAGAAAAAAGAGACGCCACCAGATATCCGCCACAGTGTCGCCGACTTCCAGCGAGTCTCCTTGTACCCCAAGGAAACGGGTACCTACCGGCAGAACTATAGAAGCCAGGAGTCAGCTCCTGCCAACAGAAGAAGCGCAAAAGGTCCCTCTTCCAGAGAAGGACATAGACACACCAACGATTCCAGCAGAGGAAGCAGTGAATGTCCCCCTTGCAGAGGAGGACATGGACTCACCACCAGCCGAGGAACCCCTTTCATGGGCCCAACTGATGGGAGAGGGACATTCTGACGACGAGGATCCTCCCTTAACCAGTGACGAGGACATTTTGTGTTAATACAACTGTGTCGACGGGACAATCTATAAGACGGACTACTGTGTTCGTTTCTCTAATCCAGGAATATTTCTTATATTTGTGTCGTGCTTTTTCTTAAATATTTGGATGTACAGGAGCAAGGTAAACAATCTACCACACAATTTTTACCTTTATTTTTAGTTTATCATTATTTCATTTATATAGTTATTTTATATTTACAATTTTTCATTTGTGCTTTGCTCCCAATATGGCTGATAAACTTTCCATTTTATCTATTAATATTAGAGGACTGAGAAGGAAACTCAGTCAAGTAGTGCACCTAGTACACAAACACACACCAGACTTTATCTTTATCCAAGAAACACACATCACCACAGACACGCACGCCAACAACATCATGCAACTCTTAGGACTCAGACATTCATGTTTCAGCTTAGGGAACATACACACAGGAGCAGCAATACTACAAGTATCAGAAGATTGGCAAATTGTAGGACACAACAGAGACAACGAAGGTAGAATAGCAATAGCGGAAATAAAACACACAAGTTCAAATCACAACAAATACACATTAGTCACTGTATATGCACCAGCTGTGAAAGACCAGCAAATTAACTTCTACGACAAACTCTCACAGACGCTAGCATCATTCCACAGCAGACAAAACATTATTATAGCAGGATATTTTAACTGTCCTGCACGATTTTGATCTGTCGAGAGGAACAATTAACGCAGGCCGTGAACTCGAACAAATAGACATACTACACAACATCATAGACGAGCACGGACTTGTAGACACATACATAAGGACGAACCCACATGGTAGGGAAACTACACACACTGACACAATTAACATAAACATAGGACGATCAGCCCGACTAGACAGAATATATGTCCCAGAGAATCTCCTAATAAATGACATCAAACACATAGACACAACTTTAAATTACACAGATCATAAAGCTGTCATGGTCACATTAAATGCAACCTTGACACAACTCAAAAACAAACGCTCCCACCACTGGAAGTTTAATAACAGCCTGCTGGACAACAAGAACTATGTAGACAACATGCCAGAACTATTACATGCGTACACTCAAGACTTACGCAAATCTAACCTCATAGAATACTGGGACATATAAAGAACACTATCAGAGAGAAAACACAGTTCTTGGTGACAAAAATACACAGATACAGACGACAGCAACAACACATTTTAGAAAACGCTATTAAACTAACCAAGCAGATAGATCCCAGTAGTCCTCACATACACGCTCTAGAGGAAGAATTAGAAAAATATCATCAACACATCTACCAGGGTGCTTTCATCAGAACAAAACTTGCCTCTGTCGTACAAGAAATACCAAGCAAAAAATATCTGGGAACAGAACAAAATGTGCAAAGGAGCAGACAAATACACAAAATAGTAGACATAAATGGACAGGAACAGACAGACACCGCCAAAATAAACCAAACCTTTCTAGACTTTTACAAACATCTATACTCTGAGGACAAGGGTCAATCAGAAGACATACAAGACAAATTCTTGAACTACGCCAAACAAATTCCTGAGGAAGACAAACAAACAGACATCCCACTCACGCTAGGAAACCTACAAAATGCGCTTGACACATTCCAAAAGAACAAATCTCCAGGACAGGACGGCCTCACCGCCGAGTTTTATCAGAAATTCTTTCACATTCTAGGCCCTGTCTTACACAAGGTTTTTACAGAAGCTTTTGACAGAAAAGAATTACCCAACAGTCTCAATCAGTCATACATAACACTCATAAAGAAAACCAACGCAGACACAACTCAAGTAACGAACTACAGACCTATCTCATTACTCAACGTAGACTACAAAATCCTAGGAAAATCCCTAACTATGAAACTCAAACCCGTCATGTACACACTTATACATGAAGACCAGCAATGCAGTGTCACCGACAGAAACATAAATACGCATTTATATTTCCTAAGAGATGTTATCCAATACTCTCATAATAGCCAGTCAGCAATCTTATCGCTGGACCAGGAGAAGGCTTTCGACAGTTTCCCATTCTTTCCTCCAGAAAACCTTGTCCAAATGTAATCTTGGGATCTAAATCAGAGACTGGATCCAAATTCTATACAACAAACCAGAAAGCAGACTTTTAATAAACCACACCCTAAGTGAACCACTACGGTTAACCAGATCTGTACGTCAGGGCTGCCCACTCTCACCCCTGTTGTATGTGCTAACTCTAGAGCCACTCCTGGAGAGAATCAGACAGGAGACACTAGTCAAAGGAATCTTTATTCCTGGAATGGGAGAGAGAAAGTCGTTGGCCTACGCTGACGACACAATCTTCTTCCCGTCGAATATATCCTCTATCAAGATTATTCTAGACATAATTACAAAGTTCGGACAAGGCAGCGGGGCCAAAATAAACATTCAAAAATCACACATAATGGGTTTAGGCATATGGGTCAACAAAACAGACTTCCCATTAATACAAGTCAACAAAATCAAAATATATGGACTTTTATTTACAGCTGCGCCTTCAAATAACAACAAAGCAAGATGGCGAAATATAATTGAAAAAAAAAACAGACTGGAAATATACAAAGATAAAACCACCACCATATTCGGCAGAAATGTCGCTGTCAACATGTGAGTCATACCACAGCTTATATATACCGCAAACATCTTCCCCCTGCTTAGACAGTCACTTAAATAAATAAATTCAATGATTAGAGACTTTATTTTCCGACACACAGTACACAGCATTCAATGGAAAACCTTGATGCAAGACAGAGGAGGCATCTCCCTACAAGACATAGCAACAAAGATCCAGGCACTCAGGATTAAATATGTGGGATAAATCATCCAACAGCCACACAAACACACTCTAGCCCACTACTACGTTGGGCTGAGGCTAATTAAACTTTGTAAATTAAACAACGCACACCCCCATCACTTTGGCACTATACCGCTCTTCTACAGACAATGCATACAAAGTGTCACTGGACATGAACATCTAATGCACATGAAAACATCAGGCATATACAAATGTCTGGTCAGGAAACAGGAGCCACCATTACAGGACAGAATAAAGAGAGGGTACAAATACTTCATCACTGACTACACACAATCATTTCAAAGCCTACACAAGAAAGGAATCACGCCAAGTGCACGAGAAATAACATACAGACTATTGTTCAACATAACACCGACCACACAAGGAGTCGCCCGCAGATTCAACATATTGATCAGATGTAGACTATGTAGAACAAACACACAAGAACCAGAAGAACACATCTGTTTCTTTAGCTTTAAAACTGTTGACTCAAGAGATAGCAACAAGAACAACAAAGAAAGTAGATATGTATAGAGCAGTCATGTTGAACACCATCTCTCGAACAGAAACAGACAGCCATACACAGTCCTTCATCATCCTTGCAGAGTTTGGATATCACGTCTGGTCATGCAGGAATAAGGCCATGTTTGAAAACATAATTGTTACAGAAGAAATTTTCCTGTACATCTTCCAAAAACAATTGTTACGGTTTTCAGTTAGTTTTTAGTTTTTGACAACTTCCCCGCCCCTACCCCCCCCCCCCCGCACCCCATTTGTGGTCAAATGTCAAACTCAGATGTACATATCATACGAATCACTATCATCTCATGTTTTGTTAAAGCCCACCATTTCATTATTTCAATTCACGGGCAATCATCCTCAACTCATGTCATTTGTACATGATTTGTAATTGTCATTTGGAAGGAAAAAAAAAAGGTGGTCCTTCCAGCCCTCCCCCTCTCTCAGTTGACGGTCAAGAATCGTCAAAACATTGCGACACACTGCAGCAAGACCTTGGCCGTGACACAGTACCCCACGTGTTTTACCTGGTACACAACCTTTCATTGTACTCCGGTTAGGTTGACCCTGCGATTAGCTCACATGCCGGCGACTTGAGCGCGTAGTTCGCGCTACCCCCTGACACAAAACAAGTAACATGATTGGTTAGAAACACACTCCCATCAGAATTGTATCTCATTAACATACATCTCACTTCATCACACACTTTTATGTATTAGTTTCAAAACATCCTTCAGACTGTAACTATGTCCAGTATCATTTCTCTTGGTCTTCCTCTTGGTCTTCTTCCTTCTATTTTTCCTGTTGTTATAATATTTTCAATGCCCCCTCTTCTCATTGCATGTCCTATGAAAGTACATTGTCTCTCTCTCTTTGAAAAGGGTTTTTGTCTCTCCAGCTCTTCTCATACATTCTTCATTAGTTATTTTTTCTGTCCAAGGGTATCGCAACATTCTTCTAATAAACCACATTTCTGCTGCTTCCAATGATTTTTGTGCAGACCTGCCTATTGTCCATGATTCACTTCCATATAACAAGATAGGTTCAATATAGCATTTTAGGACTCGTTAAGGCATATTGGGGAATACGGTGTTAGGTCCGTATTTTCCATAACCTTCGGCAAATGAAAGTGTGATGTGGTCAGTATCACGGCCTGGCCGCTTTACCTTCGCTAATTTCTCTGGTACCCATTTTTAGAGACTGGGTCAACCCCGGGGACATTTTTTTTGGTGTGTACCAGAAAAAAAAATCCCGCCACTGGGACTGAACCCGTACCACCGGATTAGCAAACCGAGCCACTAACCACTCGGCTAACCAGGCCGCCATAACAATGAAAAATGTTTTTAAAAAATGTATAACAAGTTCTATAAAAAAACATAATTTTATTAAAATAAGAATGAGGTGCAAGCAGCATCAGAAGTAATTTCCAGGTTGATGGAGTAGGACGGCTTGCATGGGGTCACTGTAACAGTCTCCCAAGGCATGTTACGGAGAATCGAAAGATTTTTCTTCTTCAGGGAGTGGGTGCAGCTTTTAGGGGGTTCTCAGTTAACCAGTTTCACGTGGATCTACTTCCCAGGTCACGCGGGAATCAAAGGCAGTGAGAAAGCGAGCAGGCTAGTAGACGCGTCTTCAGTTCAGGGTACCCTAAGAATGCACGGGACAAGGAGGAGACTGCAAGAGCTACCTTGGACAGTCTGCATATGGAAGACATCATCGGATTGACTGACTAATTGACTGATTGATCCTTATTTCCAAAGGGCTGAGATTTGGACATGCGGGCCCGCCTCACTTTCTGCCCTTTATCACACAACTTTCTCTCTGTTTCAGAAATTCAACAGTTATATGAATTCAACAATTGAATGACAACAACAAATTAGGAGGATAATCTATTTAGGAGAGAAGAGGGGAAATTTATGTTTTTCTGGAACGAAGCGGTATAGCCTGCATTACCACAGCCAGTGTGTGACATGCACCATCAGCAGCTATACGCTTCAGTGGGTGTTGGAACGGAGAGCGGAACACATATGGGAACGCTCGGAGTGTGGGAATGCCAGTCCCTGCTTTTACTACACATTACAGTCAGATTAGCATCAAACCTCGCTAGTCTTCACTTAAACATTCACAATACGTCACCACACTCGTTCTCTGGCGCAGCTTCATTCAAGTCACAGGTCGTTTGTATTTTCTTATTTTTTCACTCTTATTTGCTATATATGATTGATGTAATGTTATATTTCTCTTATTTCTTTGTCGTTTATGTTTTTGTATGATTAAAGTGCCAACTAAAACTTTAAAACTGTGTTCATTAATTAATAAAGCTACTCATACTTCAGTTTTAAATAGTCTTTTCATTTTTGAGATCACTGTGAGTACAAACTTGAAATGGGATTTTTTTTTCAAAACTGATGTAAATCATTGTTTCAACAGGTTTAGCTTTTGTCTGAATGTTTGAACAATGGATACAATAATTAAGCAGTGAGTGAACAAGTGGCATTATTTTTGATAAAATAGTGAAATTTTCAAACCTCATTTACTCGGATTTCATTCATAAGTTGCAGTGGTGATATCGTTATCAATATATCGACGTTGTTTGAATTTGAGCAGGACATGTTTATTTAGCTGTGATTTCTTCAACTAAACAGAGACAATGACAGCAATCACTTCGGCTTCTGAAGCTGTCCATGCAACAGTACTCTTCTTTGACACAACAGTTAATCTTGTTCTCTAACACACAAGTTAATATTGTTCTCTAACACACAGCACTTAATTTGTTCTCTAGCACACAACAGTTAATCTTGATATCTAGCGCACACCAGTTAATCTTGTTCCCTAATACACACACACACCAGTTAATCTTATTCTCTAACACACCAATTAATCGTGTTCTCTAACATACACAACAATTAATCTTGTTCTCTAACACACACACCAGTTAATCTTGTTCTCTAAGACAACAATTAATCTTGTTCTCTAACATACAGCAGTTAATCTTGTTCTCTAATACACACACGGCATTTAATCTTGTTCTCTAATACACACACGCCAGTTAATCTTGTTCTCTAACACACCAGTTAATCTTGTTCTCTAACATACAGCAGTTAATCTTGTTCTCTAACATACAGCAGTTAATCTTATTCTCTAAAACACACCAGTTAGACTTGTTTTCTATAACACAACATTTAGTCTTGTTCTCTAATACAGAGATCTTAAAATCATATTCACTGGCTATAGAATGACATGTCACTTTCAAATATGTCTAAATTGTCCCAGATATCATAATGTCTGTAGTAATCACCATTTCTTTCAATTTCATTTGTTCTGTGAAGATTCTTTGTTTAGCTTGTTGATAAAACTCAAGGAGGAGATGTCTTGTTAAATTTGATGAACTGGAAACAGAAAGTTAATATTTAAGATGAAGATCCTGCAGTAATCTTCTGAACATGCCTCTTCTATTTCAGAGATTAGCTGCACATTTACAATAACTATCAGCAGAATATCCTTGTCTAACAACTGTTTTCTGGACATACTATCTTTTTTTATGTTTTCAGTCCATCCTGTGATGCTGGATTGGTTAGCTGAAAGATAGTGTGTGTAGACGTGTAATGGTGGCTTGTGTAGACGTGTAATGGTGGCGTGTGTAGACGTGTAATGGTGGCTTGTGTAGACATGTAACGATGGCTTGTGTAGACGTGTAATGGTGGCTTGTGTAGACGTGTAACGATGGCTTGTGTACTCTTGTAATGGTGGCTTGTGTATACATGTAATGGTGGCTTGTGTAGACGTGTAATGGTGGCTTGTGTATACATGTAATGGTGGCTTGTGTAGACGTGTAATGGTGGCTTGTGTAGACGTGTAATGGTGGCTTGTTGGTCTGGATTGTTGACGGTTTTGTGTTAGACCTGACAGATTTGAATAACTCTTCACATTCATACATGTTTCTCGTTTTAAAATGTTACATTAGTTTAGAGGTGACCGTGAAAAATGTGAGTGATAATTTGCATACATTTCTATATACCTCCACATAGGACTGATATTACATAATTTACACCTCAACACGGGACAGTAAAGATGTTTGAACTATTACTTCCACATATAACTGCTCACATGTAATTGCTATTGGAACTGTGGATCCCTTCTTACATACATAGCTTAGTAGACTGGTAATAAATCTTTTAGACATTACTTCCACTGACAGGTTCATAAAGAGCTGCTATCAAATCTTTGAGTCACTATTTACACACACAGCTCCACGCATGACTGCTATTCCACCTTTAAGCCAGTATTTACACAAAATATTCACAGGAAAGCTCACTGAATAGGTAAATTGTGTAAACCCAGAAACATTCATTCAAGGAGGAAAATGGCTGATTTAAAATAAGACACGTTTATGACAGGATAAAAAATAAGTATATCAATGTTAACGAATAAAATCAGCACATTTAATGGCTACAGGTTACAGATAGATATAAGGTCAATGAGGTTAAAATGATTCAAAGTCAGCCTTGAATGAAACAGAAAGGAAAACTGTTTACTACAAGAGAAGAGGGCAGGTCGTACATGGCAGTCTCCTACTAAAAACTGCGGAGTAATTCCCTGGTAAAAGGTAAAGGTAAATGTTTCCACGACTTTAAGGCATTCATTCATTCCTTTGCATGTCCCTTGCGGAACTTTGCCTCCCAAACAGCACTCCTGTAGGCCTCTCGGTTGTGAGCAAGATGGACTTTAAGGCATATTGGGGAATAAAGTGTTAGGCCCGTATTTTCCATGACCTTCGGCACATGAAAGTGTAATGTAGGTCAGTATCACGCCTGGCCACTTTACCTTCCTTGATTTCTCTGGTGCCCATGTTTAGAGACCCAGTCAGCCCCGGGGACTTTTTGGTGTTTCTATTTAAAAAAAAAAATCCCACTGCTGGGACTGAACCCGTACCACCGGTTTAGTAAACTGTGCGTTTAACCATTAGTTTAATCTCACGACCACCAAATAAAATCTCTGGCTATTAGAAGCCTCTCTATACACTTTTGGCCTTTATAAATTTATGTTTCTATGTTTAAGCTGATCGAAATATGTGCAGCCAGGTACAGTAAACCATCAATGTAACACGCCCTGGTATAGTGGACTTTACATTCAACGAACCGGACAAATAATAATAGAATACGTTATTTAATAATAACAATCCTTCGTGAGCATGTCGTATCTTTGGTTGTTTTGTATAGCAGGGAGAAGACTGTCTTTGTTTTGGTATCAGCCTGTCTCTAGATATTGTGCGGTCAGGTTGTATTGGATGTTTCTGTGATTCCTTAACTGTGACTTTATTTATTAAATAATCTTGCAATATTTTCAGTTCAAAAGAGTAACAGATGATGTAGAAGTTAAACGATAGAGTGCGAACTTAAATGTGGCACAGAAACCAGAGTTAAATATAATATGATATTATAGTATGATATTTCATTTCTTTATTATAATTTTATAGTGTTTTATTGTACAGCGCCGTAGACTGTATTGAAGCATTCTTTTTACATTAAAAGAAAATTACAATGATTAAAAATATCACTATCCCCCTTTAGGATTTAATGCAATTTTGACACAATATTCCGTTAAATCAAGGGTTTACTGTATACTCTGTTGATTTGTACTGTGGTACCACCCGAAAAAATCTAGTTCGGCCTCCGCCTAGTTCTAATGTACTTCCTCTTTTTCTCTCTACCAGTGTTTACAGCATACACTAGTCAGGAAGCGATTGGAACAAGAAAGTGAGAGAACTTAAACAGTAAGTATATTTGTAGTGTTCTAATACAAACAGAAATTATACAAGAAATTAGACTATTTTAAAAGCAAATGCTTAAGGAAAATACTCGACATCAAGTGTAACGAATTCAAGAACAATGCAGAGATAAACAGATGACTGACAACAACCAGTCTCATGGGTGATCAGGAAAAAGAGATGGACATATGTTGGTCACTTGATGAGAAGAAATGATCAGAGAATCTCAAAATAAGCTATCAAGTGAAACACAACAGGCCATAGAAAAAGAGGCAGACCGCGTGAAACTCTGAAGACGACATTGTTAAGAGAGGCTAGTTTAGTGGGTATAAAATCCTTTGATGAGATTGAAAAGCTCGCCGAAACAAGAGAAGTTGGTGAATTACCATGCCAACCCTATGTGACGTATAAGGGCACGCGAAGAATGCAGTATGTAAGATGTAAAGAACACGCGAATAAACTGGGGATAAATATACGTAAAAATAAACATATAAATATTCATGAAGTCATTATAGTAAAGCTATCATAACAAAAGTAAGAACATATTATTGATTAAGGAGCAAACAAATGTGCCGAATAAATTTACATATTAAGGAAAAAAGAACTAGGAAAGAAGATATAATATACTGTCAATTCACAGGAAAGCTAAATGAGAAACAGAAGTGGAAGATTAAGCACTTAGCTGTGACTTGTAAGAAGGTGTGTCCATGAGTGGCCGTGGTAGAATACTGTGAATGTTTTAAATGAAGACTTGGGATATGTGATCGATTGGTATTAAAGGTGTGTGGGATTTATTATGTTTTTTACATGGGATAATAATAATCTGTAATTTATAAGATGTTCTACATGTATTTTTATTCTTGGTATTTTATCTGTTTAGGTAAATGAAAGATTGAAGCTTATACATATTAACACATTCACACCTACACCAACGAAAGAAAAAAAACACAATCAATATGGCTTCTTCAATAATCATTCAACTTATATTGACATAAATCATCTGTTTACATGGTTGGCAAAATCAAACAAATGAGTCATCAATTTATATTGTTAATCATCAGCTATAAAGTTAACAACATAATACTTAAAATGATTTCCTTAAATATTCAGATTCCTAAATTATTTTGTTCGACAGTGGAACTTCTAAAGAATCAATTTTATCCCCTTGTACACAATCATACAAAATCTTTATTTTCATCATTAAATGATCGAGTATCTGATTTATTATAAGGAACTAACTGGCAATAATTGCTGCAACAATATGTTCATAAATTTCAGCAATACCCATTTATCTGCACACGTGAGACATCATTGCACAATACCAAAAACCTCTAAATCTTACATAGACAAATATGTTACACTAGAATTCATATACCCTTCAGTTATCCTAATCATACCAAAGTGGGTCGAGATGGATCGGAGGAGATACATCACAGCCTTGCACGCGTCCAGATAACAGAAATATAAACAAAAATATTAACATAACACTTACATGTTTATCCACATAAGAAATACAATCTCTTACCCGCTCGAAACGACAACACGACCTCCCCCGATCCGCTCAGCGTATGAATCTCGACCTATTAAAATTCTCTCATGTTATCTTTATATACTGGATCCGCGAACTGGACTCTCTCAGAATTGCGCACTCCTAAGCTGCCCAGCTGCTGACCCATTATTTCTACTCTTAGGGTTGCCAATCAAACCCAGGTAACTATTTCTTATCTATTCCCTACACGGACAGAAATGAGGGGGGGATATAATGGTAACCCGCCCTGGTATAGCGGACTTTACATTCAACGAACCGGACAAATAATAATAGAATACGTTATTTAATAATTTTTATTATTATATATTATTATATTATTATTTCGTTATTGTATCTACGTCAAAGAGCAGAAAAGTACTGGGAATGTGGAAAAGAAGTATATACTATCCTTCACTGACTTCATGTGAGATACTTAATACGTTAATCATTTTGACCAGAATATGTACGGAGGATGTACAAAATATAGTAATATATAAAGGAAGAATGTCAGAACCCTTCAATATAAGAACTGGTTTAAAACAAGGTTGTATAATATCTCCATTACTATTCATCGTAGTACTAGATAAGGTATTTAGAAGAGTGAAAGAGGAAAGCAGTACAGAAGAACATGCTAAAATACTAGGATACTGTGAAAGGTCATGCGGGGTTCCCACAAGTGTACGGCGTGGGGGCGAAGCGTCACTAGTCACGTGATCCGGAAGTATAGGACCTATAAATAAAGAGGAATGCGTGCGGGAAAGACTGAACATAGCCAGCGGACAAGGGGCGGGGTAAGATCGACCTCCTCTGTGTGTTAGAAATGGAGATACGTAGCCTCAGTCACCCTGAATATTGTGTGTCATATAATATATATTGGTGATTCATGATGATTACTGTTCTCTTGAACATTGAATCCCAGGGTTATGCCATGATGCTGTTATTTTCATGTGAAATTCATGAAGCTGTGGAGGAGAGTTAGTGCATTAGCAAATGTGAATTTCATGTATGAAGGAGGAGAGTTACAGGCAGGGCAGCCGTGGGATGAATAAGTGCATTGACACAAGTGGAAATATGTTATTCAGTGCATTGGCACAATATTGAGATAAATGTATAATTGCTTAAAGGGCCAGAGGAGCCCAGGCCAGTCTGGTCCATTGATTTAGTTGCTACTTAGTTATAGATAATTCATTGCATTTATGTCATGCCGTGATTATCATGATGATTTATGTTGATGTCCTGTGTAAGTAATGATATATGTAGAGAGTGTTAATATATTGATGTAAATTTATTGCTAACTTGGCAATATGTATTTCATGTTGATGTAATGTGTTGGATGTATTTAATATATTGCATAACTGGCATACAGTATCCATGGAGGGGAGAATCTGGGTTGGCGGTTATGGATTTTGCGAGATCTTGTACCACGGAGTACGGTAGTACATGCCAAGGGATGCCTGAAACAGCTGAGTTGGTCTATTTCTTCCGAAATATATCCATAAAATGTAGATTTAGTGCCAACTAAGTGTATAATATTCTTATGACATCTACCTAGTTGGGGGGGGGGGGGATATATTTCAGGAAGGTTCAATAACTGAATACACCAGAGAGGTGTGGCACTAAAAGTGGGCTTGAGCATTAACCAAGATAAGACAGAGTATATGAAGATATCAAGACTAGGGGCAGAATGATTCGGATTATAAAAATGTTGGAGATATGATTATTAGGAAAGCACAACCTTCAAGAGAAGCAACACAGTAAGCGAGGACGTTAAAATCAGAGTACAAATAGGGAATAAAATATACTTTGCCTTGCAGCACCTGTTAAAATCCAAAATCCTGTCCCACAAAACCAAAATAACAATCTACAAAACTATAATAATGACAGCCGTCATGTATGGATCAGAAACGTGGAATGCAGCAAAAGAAGATGAGAACACAAATTGCAGGCCTTTGAGAACAAGGTCCCTAGAAGAATTTTTAGGCCCATAAAGGATGTCAACCGTGGAGAATGGAAAGCTAGAAAGAACACTGAACTAAACAACTTATTTAAATTCCAACATAGTATAAATGTCTTGAAACTGAACAGATTACCCTGCTATGGCCATGCAAAAAGAATGGAAGAGAACAGACAAATGAAAATGATGTATGCACAAGAGATAAAGGAAACCTGACCAAAGGATAGACCAAAACAAAGATATAAAGACAACATAGAAGAGGATATAAAAGAATTTGGTGTCACTAACTGGAGAGATAAGATTAGGTTTAGAGAGTAATGGGGGCGAACTTTATCTGCATCAACGAGTCTTAATAGTTCAGTAAGCTGAAGATGAGGACGGAGATCTGACCATGTGGATGAAAAGAAAGCAGTAGTTTAACTCTGTCAGATGGAGTCACAGATTTTGTTCTGACCGCCTCTTTACTTTCTGTGTAAAGAAATGTCAAGCGGAAAGTCTAGTTTTCTTTCTGGCATTGTTGTTACCCACTAAACGTCTAGAAAATGAATCCAACCATGCGAAAAATGACACCAAGAACACATACCATTATACAGAGCTAGAATATATACAATCCTACGATCTTAACTTGATCAAAATATTTTTTTACAAAACCGTATATTTAAAGTTCTGAATTGTGATTTATTTATTAACTAATATTGCAATCTTTTCAACTCAAAGTGCATCAAATGATGGAGAAGGTAAATAAAAAGGGAGAACTGAAATGCGATTCCGCAATACATTTCATTCATTTAATTAATTTGCATGTCTCTTGCGGAACTTTGCATCACACACAGCACTTCATGCAGCCATCTTCGTTTTGGTCTTCTTCTCTATTTTTCCTATTATGTACCCTTCCAAGACGGTCCTCTCTAGATTATTATGGCGTTTAACGTGTCCAAAATATGTATGTTTTCTCTCTTTAATACTCTTTACTAGCCAGCATTCTGTAATATTAAGTTCTTGTAGTATGGATATATTTATTCTTTTTTGTGCCCATGATATTTGAAGAACTCGTCTGTAGCATTTACATTCAAAGGCATTTATGTGTTTCTCAGCTGTTTTGTTAAGTGTCCAGGTCTCACAGGCATATGTTGCAATGGGAAAGATGCACACACTAAAAATCTAATTGTTGTGGTTCTGTCTGCTCCTCTCCATAGATTCTTTAGATATTTTACTTTCTAGAGAGCGATAGATGTCCTCCTTTTAATTTCCTTTACTTTATCTCAATTACTAGTTAGTAGTGATCCAAGATATTCAAAATTCTCCACTTCTTCTAGTTTTTCCTCATTGATACATATTGCAACTGCTTTGCTTGTTTTGTCAGTTGTCATCAATTTAGGTTTCTTTGTATTAAGATAGAGGTTTTGCTCTTCGCTGTTCTTACGGACTGACATTTGTTTTTGTGTTTTGGACAGTAAAACTGTATCAGCAGCATATCTAATCTCTGGTATTTCATAACCTCCAATTGTTATGGCATCGTAATATTCTTTGTCTACTTCTTCTCTAGCATTCCTCATTACATTTTCAGTATACAAGTTAAATAATAAGGTGACAATTTGCACACCTGAGTGACCCCTTATTTTGTGTCAAACCAAGTTGTTTCATCATTTATTCTTACTACTGCTTGTTGGTCTAGATACAGCAGTGATGTTAACTGTATCATAATTGTGTTGGAAATCCCATTTTTTTCTATTATTTCCCAAAGTTTCTGGTATTGTACGCAATCAAATGCCTTTGAGTAGTCTATGCAGGATAAATATAGATTCACAATAAACTCTCTGCCTTTCTCTATTATTAATCTTATATTGAATACATGATCTCTTGTTCCTCTTCCTTGCCTGAAACCAGATTGGAGCATACTGACTTCTTCTATTTTCTTTCGAATGCTACCCATTATGATTTTTAACAGAATTTATTGCCATGACTAATCTGGGCAACAGTTCTGTAGTTTGTGCATAATTTCAGGTTACGCTTTTTTGGCTGTGATATCAATACAGTTCATTTCCATTCTTTTGGCCAAATACCTGATGGCATATCTTTGTACATAGTGCATGATAAATTGTTGCACATTCCTTTCCTCCTGCTTTAATAGGTTCAGCTGTTATCTCATCACAACCTGGTGATTTACCATTTTTCAGATTCTTAATTGCCCATAAAACGTCTTCTAGTGTCGGTTCGGGTTCTTTCTCCTCCAATAATAATTCACACTGTTGATTTCTGATTTCACATTCTGTTGTTTCATCCATTCCTTTGCAATATTCCTTCCATCTTTCTAGAATTTCCTCCCTCTCTTTCAAGGTATTCCCCATCTCATCACAAATTACATTTAGATTAGGTGTGACATTTCTCGTCAATGTCTTCATTTCTTTAAACATTTCACTATCTCTTCCACACTTCTGATGTTCTTCTATTCTTTCACAACAATCTTGTATGTATTTTTTGTCTTTTAGTATATTTCTTCATACTTCTTTTGTTAAAGATTTATATTCCTCTGTGTTGTTTGTCACTTTCCATTGCTTCTTCATTTCTCTACATTGTTTTATCAGTTCTAGTGTGCCTGCTGTAATCCATCCATTCTTTTGTGTTTTCTTTTCTGGAACCTTGTCTTTTTAACTGTTGTTATTAATATATTTCTGGCCTGCGTAGCCAATTCATCTGGTGTCATCTCTTCCTGTACAGCCATCAGTTCTTCGAAATGGTTCTTCACTTCTATACCATATTGTTCTGGTATTTTTGTAAGATCAAAGCGGCGTGTTCTTGATCCCGTAACTATCTTTTTTTTTATCTTTATCTTCATGTCTGCTATTAATAACTCATGGTCTGTGTCACAGTCAGCACCTGGTAAAGTTTTTGCTGATGTTATACTTGACCTCCACATTCTTTGCACTAAAATGTAATCTATTTGATTATTGGTTTTCCCATCAGGTGATGTCTATGTGTAAATCTTCTTAGATGTTGTTTAAAAAGTGTGTTAGCGATCATTAGCTCATTTTCCACGCAAAACGCCATTAGATTGTCACCTGCCTCATTTATATGTCCTATGCTAAATTTCCCTACAACATGTCCTTCGTCTTCTGCTCTTTTTGTACCAGTCATTGCATTAAAATCCCCCATTATTAATACAATATCATTTTTACGTACCTGGTCTGTTGTCGTTTACAGTGTGTTATATAAGTCGTCTACTTCCTCTTCTTATGCTGCTGATGTAGGTGCATATATCTGGATGATTGTTACATTTCTAGGAATGCCCTTAAGTCTGATTGCGAGGATTCTATCACTTACTGGCTTGTAGCCTAGTAACGCTTTTGATGTTGATTTGTCCAAGTAAAAAGCCATCCCATTCTTTCCTCATACTTCTGCACCAGACTATGTAAAGATATTATCATTCTTTCTCAAAGCGCAATGTTTTACTGGCAACAAAAACCATGCCAGGAGCTGACTGCAATAGTGACCATGACCCAATCTGTGGAAAGTTAGAATAAAGTTAAAGAAAGCATGCACAAAAGTGAGAAACATCAAACTGAATACAAATTTCCTTAAAAAAATGATCAAGATCTGCGAGAATAATACAAAGTTATTATAACAAATAGATACAATGCAATAGCAAATATAAATAGTATAGATGAACAATGGGAAATGTTAAGAGATTCTATCCATCAAACTGTTAAGGAGATGATACCACCAGAAAAAAAGCCCCTAAAAATGAATGGATGACAGGCGACATATTAGGATTGATGGACAAGAGGAGGAGGAGTAAAAATAACCAAGAAAAATATAGCAAGATAAATAAAGAAATAAGAAGCAAATGCAGAGAAGCAAAGGAAGACTGATTAAATGAGCAGTGCAGACAGATAGAGGACTCTCATAATAAAGACAGCAAAAACATGCACAAACGAATTATTGAACTCACAGGCAGGAAAACAAAATATACCAAAGGATGTTTGAAATCAAAAGAAGGTAAAATGTTAACAGGAAAAGCAGACATTATGGACAGGTGGACAGAGTATATCGGTGACCTATATGGAGGAGAAAGACCAGAATTAACACCAGATACTGAAAATTGTGATGGACCACCAATATTTGAATATAAAATCATAGATGCCATCAAACACATGAAGAAACGAAAAGCGACTGGGCCTGATATTATAACAATAGAAGAAATAGAGGCATTAGAGGAGACAGGAATAAAAATAATAATCAAGTTACTGAATGACATTTATAACAGTGATTGTATTCCTAATGACCTGATTAAATCCACGTTTATAGCACTACCAAAGAAACCAGGTGCAAAGGAATGTGATGACAACCGGACTATCAGCCTCTCATGTCACATAACGAATCTACTTCTGAGAATCATTATGAGAAGAACTATGAGAAAAATAACAATGGAAATAGCAGATGAACAGTTTGGATTTGTTGAAGGAAAGGGAATACACAATGCCATTTATGTTTTACGAACACTAACAGAAAGAGTTTTAGAAGTACAGAAAAATCTCTACTTATGCTTCATTGATTACAACAAGGCATTCGACAAGGTGAAACATAATGAAATTATTAAAATGTTTGAAGACATAAATATAGACGGCAAAGACCTGAGGATTGTAAAACATCTATACTGGCAGCAAGAAGCAGCAGTTCGAGTTGAAAATAGAACTGGACAATATGAACCTATAAAACAAGGGGTGCGACAAGGATGTGTACTATCTCCAGACCTTTTTTCTCTGTACAACGAGAATATTCTACGAACAATCATCACAGATCCAGGCATACAAATTGGAGGATACAATATTAACTACCTTCGGTATGCTGACGACACAGTACTGATAGCTGAGAACCAACAAGACCAGCAAAATCTCTTAGATAAACTCGCCAAAGAAAGTGAACAGAAATGCCTTATTTTAACATAAAAAAGACAGAGACTATGGTTATATCTGAGAAACATAATCCACCAAAATGCAGTATAAAATCAAACGGAACTATTTTAAAGCAGGTGCAGAAATTCAAATACGTTGGAGCAGTAATAACTTCAGATTGGAAATGCAGAACAAAAATTAGGAACAGAATAGGCCAAGCAAAGACTGCATTTCAGAGAATGAGAAACATATTATCCAACACATCCTTATCAATGAATGTTAGAAAACGAGTCCTAAAATGCTATATTGAACCTATCTTGTTATATGGAAGTGAATCATGGACAATAGGCAAGTCTGCACAAAAATCATTGGAAACAGCAGAAATGTGGTTTATTAGAAGAATGTTGCGAATCCCCTGGACAGCAAAAATAACTAATGAAGAATGTATGAGAAGAGCTGGAGAGACAAAAAACCTTGTCAGAAAGATAAGAGAGAGACAATGTACTTTCATAGGACATGCAATGAGAAGAGGGGGCATTGAAAATATTATAACAACAGGAAAAATAGAAGGAAGAAGATCAAGAGGAAGACCAAGAGAAATGATACTGGACAGTCTGACGGGATGGTGTGAGAGGAGATCACCAACTGAACTGATGGCCTGCATGAAGGATCGGGTACTCTGGAGAAGCATAATAGCCAACGCCAGTCGGCACGGCACCTGATGATGATGATGAGTGTTTACAACAGACACTAGCCAAGAACAGACTGGAACAAGAATGTGCGAGAACTCACACAGTAATTATACCTGTACGTAGATGAACTCTGGATAAGTATAATTAGGCAACACCAATCGATACAGCACCTGATGATGATAATGATGATGATGGTGATGATGTTGATGATGTGAACAACAAACAATACAATATAGAGTTATTACATAGCGTTCACTTCCCTAAATTAATGTCGTATTTTGGCAGATTCGTATCCGGAGAATGGATTACTAGACTTCTTGCGATTTGTTTCAGATCATCCAATGTTTACTGTGTTCTCATAAATTCAATATATTTATGTAAGATTCAAATGTTATAACCATGTGAAACCATACAAGTACATAATAATGCAGTAAAAACGAATGAGACTGCCTATTCTCACAGGCAGTGTACCGACATTCTCAGCCTGGGGTTTACGCTGTTCCTATAGGATAGTATACCGCCAGTCTCACTATGGTTTTCGCTGTTCCTATAGGAAAGTATACCGTCAATCTCACTGGTGTTTAAGCTGTTCTTATAGGATAGAATAACGCCAATCTCACTGGAGTTTAAGCTGTTTCTATAGGATAGTATACTGCCAATCTCACTGGGGTTTAAGCTGTTCCTGTAGGATAGTAAACTGCCAGTCTCATTGGGGTTTTCGCTGTTCCTATAGGATAGTATACCGCCAGTCTCATTGGGGTATTCGCTGTTCCTATAGGATAGTATACCGCCAGTCTCACTATGGTTTTCGCTGTTCCTATAGGATAGTATACCGCCAGTCTCACTATGGTTTTCGCTGTTCCTATAGGATAGTATACCGCCATTCTCACTGGGGTTTAAGCTGTTCGTATGCGATAATGCACCGACGGTTTTCAGCCTGGGATTTACGCTATTCGTATGGGAACTATTATCCACTATCAAAGCCTACAGAGAAAAGTGGAAAACAAAACCGTAAGAAGTGAATGGCCAGATACGACTGATAAACAGCATATCAAAAACCTTACACAGATCTACTGTCCGGATGATTCCGCAGACGACGGAAACGACAAGGCTGAGAAATAAGCATCAAAAGCTAAAGCGAAGGGCCACATCAAAATGGACAATCCAGGCTTATACAAAACTCTCCAACAACGCCTCAAAGAACAGTGACAAAGTAATTTCCTCCAGAGCACCTACCAAGAACAACTCATGAGTTATATGTAGCCAAGGGTAAGACAGAAATGTAAACGCTTTACAGAAGTTGTTTGTGATTTATATAGAACTGTTTGTGGTTATTGTGGTGCGTGCCGGAACAAACACGGCACCGGTTAAAGTGGAATATCTACAGGCTGAGAACCACTGCGATTTAATTATCTAGTGCCTATATAGAGAGTTTTGACTTCGGTTGTGAAGTTTACATAGCGTTCAAGCTAAACACTGAATGAACGCAACAGCCCATGCACGATGACACTAGAACAATCATAACAGGTCAGGCGACACGAGCAGACTCTGGCAAGACCGTGGACAACCAGGGCAAGTCAACAGACGCTCTGGCATAGTGACAAGTATTACATACATTTTATCATGAAGAAGATAAGGATGACTTAATGGAGATGAAAAACTGTTACCAAATGGCATAGAAGAACAACATAATAAGAGAACTTCCCGCCAAGAACTTGATAGCCATTGGGAAGTGAAACCTAACAAGAACAATAAACAAAAAACTCAATACCTACAATTACAGAAAATCCATCAGAAAACACTACGCACTAACACAATGCACAAATTATTGCAAGATGAAAACTTCTGAAAACTCTTAGTCTTAACAAAAGAAAAATAACTGAGAGCACTCTACATCGTTAACTATAACTGTATAATTGTCCTGAAAAGGACACATAGACGACAGACGTCTACTGAATTATAACTGCAATAATCAAACTGCCTCTACTGCAAAAACTATCACAAGGCACAAGACTCTCTACAACATGATTCAGATCTGTCCATAACTCTGTGAAAATCTAATCTCTCTCTCTCTCTCTCTCTCTCTCTCTCTCTCTCTCTCTCTCTCTCTCCTAATTTCCTCGCTCTTTTATATAACAGACATTTTGCTATACTCTGTTATCGAAAACTCTATCCGTGAGTAGAGAGTTCTCAATTTAACGTGCTAGACACTGTTTACTTAACCTTGAACATCTAGAAACATCTTAGTTTTTAACAAATGATCTTTGTGCCAAAATTCACAGCTGTTGTGACTGTTTCTAAAATACTGCTCAGAGCCAACAGTCACTTTTCTCGAGAAAAATGTGTACCTAACAAACATGACCTACAAAATTGTATTATTACAATTATTCTTTTTTTTCACCTTTCAAGTCATTGAAAGATCGCACTCGCCAGGGGAAACAATTCATAAGTTATCAAGATATAGCAGAATTCTGTCCCTTAGATTAAGCAATCCAACCTTTTATTTCTACACTTACATAATTCTGTAGCAAGGAAAGAAATGTGCAGGAATTCGCAGGAGGAAAGGAATGTGCAAAGCCCAAAACAACTGTATTCATATCATTGCCAAAAAGGGTAACCTGAAATTATGCACAAACTACAGAACTGTTGTCCTGATTAGCCATGCCAGTAACATTCTATTAAAAATCATAATGGGGAGATTTCACAAGAAAATAGAAGAAGAAGTCAATACGGTACAAGCTGGTTTCAGGCAAGGAAGAGGATCTAGAGATCATATATTCATTATAAGATTAATAATAGAGAAATGCAGATAATTTAATGTCAATATATATTTATCTTTTATGGACTATTCTTGGATCACTACTAACTTATAATGGAGATACAATGAGGAAAATTAAAAGGAGGACATCTATCGCTCTTCAGAAACTAAAACAACTAAAGAAGCTGTGGAGAGGAACAGACAAAACTACAAAAATAAATTTTTTAAAAGCATGCATCTTTCCCATCGCAACATATGCATGCGAAACCTGGAATCTAAACAAAGCAGATGAGAAACACATGAATACCTTTGAATGAAAATGCTACAGAAAAGTTCTTCAAATATCATGGACACAAAAAAAATGCATCCATACTACAAGAACCTAACAATGAAGAAGATTGGCTATTAAGGAATATTAAACAGAGAAAACTTAAATATTTTGGACACATTAAACGTCATGATAATCTAGAGAAGACCATCTTGGAAAGGTAGATAATGGGAAAAAGAAAGAGAGGAAGACCAAGGCGAAGATGGTTGAAAGACATCGTTGATGGTCTGAAAATGGATGCATCTTGCTTACAACCGAGAGGCCTACAGGAAAGCTGTTAGGGAGGTAAGGTTCCGCAAGGAATATTCTAATGAATGAATAAATGCATGAATGAATGAATGAACAGAATTCTCTCAAAAGGGCAGTAGTTGCAAATCCCAAAAAATGCTAGATGACGTATAACACACAACCAACACAACATTGGAGTCATTTCTCTGAAAACACTGAAGGACATATTGGTATCAAAGGTCCAGTGTGTTTGGGCATGCCCCGAATGTAATGTTGTTGCTACACATTACCAGCAACAGAGATAATCTCTTTTATAGTTACAGATGAGAAAGATTGGGATAGCGCACGGAGGAGTGAGTAAACGAGTATAAAAGTTAAATAAATAAAGCGACAATATGGATCCCAAGATAAATAAGTAAGGCGACAATATGAATGACTGACGGACCACTTGTATTATGTCAAACCAAATTGATGTTTCGCCATTTATTCTTACTGCTGCTTGTTGGTCCACATACAGCAGGGAAACTACAAATTTATATACACTCCAAAAATAACCATTTGTAAACTAGAATAGAAATTGTTATTTTTGGAGTGTATATAAATTAATGAATGATTAAATCATTAGGTATATCAAATTCTTTCATAATATTCCATTAGCTGCTTCTATCTATGCTCTCATAGGCTTTCTTGAAGTCAATGAAGATATTATGTACTTCTTTTCCATAGTCCCAGTACTTTTCTGCTCTTTAACGTAGACAAAATATTTGGTCTGTCTTTCTTCTTTTCTTACTAAAAATTCTTGATAGTCTCCCAGTATGGTCTTACTGTATGGTTTTAATCCATTTATAAGTATAATAGATAGTATTTTGTAGCTTGTTTGTAGTAATGATATTCCTCTGTAGTTTTCACACTTGCTCTAATCGGCTCTTTTGAATACTGGGATCAGTAATGATTCTTTCCAATCACTAGGGAGTTTTTCTTATCTCCATATTTGTTGTATTAGTGCACATATATGTTCATATAGATGTAGACCTCCTTACTTAATCAGTTCTGCAGCATTTCCATCTGAACCAGTTGTTTTGTCCTTTAATAGAAACATATAGTGATAATCAATCTGTTGTTTCGTAGACATATGATAATGATGATCAATCTGACCAGAATATGTATGAAAGATACACAAAATATAGTAATATATGAAGGAAGAAAGTCAGAACCCTTCTCTATAAGAACTGGTTTAAAACAAGATGATATATTATCTCCATTACTATCCAGCCTAGTATTAGAAAATGTATCCAGAAAAAGCGAAAGAAGAAAGCAGTAAAGAAGAACAAAATACTAGGATACGCTGATGACATTCACCTGGTGGGGGAAAGTATGCAAGAAGTCATCATTTCCTGCATACACCAGAGAGATGTAGCACTAAAAGTGGGATTGACTATTAACCAAGATAAGACAGAGTATATGAAGGTATCAAGAGAGCAGAGTCAGAATGATCCAGATTATATAAATGTTGGCGATATGATTATTAGGACAGCAGAAACATACACATATCTGTGCACAACCTTCAACAGAAAAGAGCACAGTAAACTAGGAAATTAAAATTAGAGTACAGATAGAGAATAAAATATACTTTGTCTGTTAAATTCCAAGATCCTGTCCCAAAACACCAAAATAAAATCTACAAAACTATAATAAGACCAGCCGTGATGTATGGATCAGAAACATGGAGTACGACAAAGAAAGATGGACAACAATTGCATATCTTTGAGAACAAGATACTAAGAAGAATCTCTGGGCCAACAGTTGAGAATGGAGAGCTAGAAAGAACACTGAACTAAACAGCTTATTTAAATCACAACAAATTATAAATATCTTGAAACTGAACAGACAACGCTGGCTGGGGCATGCAGAAAGAATGGAAGATAGCAGTCAGACAAAATTGATGTATGCACAAGAGATGAGGGAAACAAGGCCAAGGAGTAGACCAAGACAGAGATGGAAAGACAAATGGAAGAGTATATAAAAGAAATTGTTGTCACCAAATGGAGAGAAAACGTTAGAAATAAAGAGATATGGAAGCGAACTTTATCTGCAGCAATGTGCCTTAACGGCTCGGAATGCTGAAAAAGAAAAAGAAGATATAAATTAATGAATATAAATTAAATAAATTATGAAATACATGACAGAATGAACACAATATATATTTCCTTCATTTCAGAATGATTCTTTTTGATGTAAAAGACGCTTCCTCGTTGATCTTTGAGATCTGAAGTTCAGCCATAAATAAAATGATGACGAAACAAATGAACAGAAAATGGGGCAAGGAAAAGATAATAACAATGATACAAGAAGAGCTGATGTGAATGTAAGAGACTCTTGAAGCAAACTCCATTACATTACTCTGCTTATAGTGGTGACACAGAACTTGTGGAAAGGTTACTCAAAGCAGGAGCAGATATCCATGGTAAAGATTACAGACAATATACTGCCTTACATCACAGTGCCAGTGAAGGCCACAACATCGTTGTTCAAACTCTACTGCAAGCTGGGACTGATTTCAATGTAGCATCGGACTTGGGTTACACCCCCTTATATCAAAGTGCTTCTAATGGTCAGAAAGAAGTTGTTGGAACTCTCCTGAAAGCTGGAGCCTCAGTAAATACAGCAGATATTTGTGGGTTTAGTCCGTTACAGGTAAATGCTGACAATGGTCAGAAGGAAGTTGTCGAAATTCTTCTTAAAGCTGGGGCTTCTGTAACTGTATCATATCTAAAAGGAAATACTCCGTTACATGTTTGTGCTTGTAAAAGCCATAAAGAAGTTCTCGAACTTCTACTCAAGGCTGGAGCTTCTATAATTTTAGTGGACAAGATGGAAAATGCTACTTTGCATTTTAGTGCTGCTGAAAATCACGAAAATGTTATCGAAAATCTACACAAAGCTGGGGCTTCTGTAAATACAGTGGACAACTATGGAAATATTCCTTTGCTTTTGAGTGCTGGTGTGGGTCACAATGAAGGTGTAGAATTTCTGCTCAAAGCTGGGGCTTCTGTAACTGCAGTTAACGATTTGGGAGACAGTCCGTTGCATTGTTGTGCTGGTAATGGTCATAAAGAAGTTGTGGAAATTATGCTCAAGGCTGGATCTTCTGTAACTTCAGTAGACAAAGATAGTAATACTTCTTTACATTTGAGTGCTGCTAAAGGTCACAAAGAAGTTGTGGAAATTCTGCTCAAAGCTGGGGCTTCTGTAACTGCAGTAGACGAGAATAGAAATTCTCCTTTACATTACAGTGCTGCTAAAGGTCACAAAGAAGTTGTGGAAATTTTACTCAAAGCTGGGGCTTCTGTAACTGCAGTAGACGAGAATAGAAATTCTCCTTTACATTACAGTGCTGCTAAAGGTCACAAAGAAGTTGTGGAAATTTTACTCAAAGCTGGGGCTTCTGTAACTGCAGTAGACGAGAATAGAAATTCTCTTTTACATTACAGTGCTGCTAAAGGTCAGAAAGAAGTTGTGGAAATTCTACTCAAAGCTGGGGCTTCTGTAACTGCAGTTAACAAGATGGGAGACAGTCCGTTGCATTTGAGTGCTAGTAATGGTCATAAAGAAGTTGTGGAAATTCTGCTCAAAGCTGGATCTTCTGTAACTGCACTAAACAAGAATAGAAAGACTCCTTTATATTTTAGTGCTGGTGCAGGTCACAAAGACGTTGTGGAAATTCTGCTCAAAGCTGGGGCTTCTGTAACTGCAGTAGACAAGAATAGAAATCATCCTTTACATTTTAGTGCTGCTATGGGTCACATAGAAGTTGTGGAAATTCTGCTCAAAGCTGGGGCTTCTGTAACTGCAGTTAACAAGATGGGAGACAGTCCGTTGCATTTGAGTGCTAGTAATGGTCATAAAGAAGTTGTGGAAATTCTGCTCAAAGCTGGATCTTCTGTAACTGCACTAAACAAGAATAGAAAGACTCCTTTATATTTTAGTGCTGGTGCAGGTCACAAAGACGTTGTGGAAATTCTACTCACAGCTGGGGCTTCTGTAACTGCAGTAGACAAAGATAGTAATGCTTCTTTACATTTTAGTGCTGCTAACGGTCACAAAGAAGTTGTGGAAATTCTGCTCAAAGCTGGATCTTCTGTAACTTCAGTAGACAAGGATGGAAATGCTCCTTTACATTTGAGTGCTGCTGAAGGTCACAAAGAAGTTGTGGAAATTCTGCTTAAAGCTGGGGCTTCTGTAACTGCAGTGAACAACTTGGGAGCCAGTCCGTTGCATTTGAGTGCTTGTTTTGGTCATAAAGAAGTTGTGGAAATTCTACTCACAGCTGGATCTTCTGTAACGTCAGAAGAAAAGAATAGAACTAACCCTTTACATTTGAGTGCTGCTATGGGACACATTGTCGTTGTATGTGTTCAATCTTTCCCGTGTTGCTGGAGTGGTTGGCTGAAAGATAGCTTATGTGGACGTTTAAAGATTGTGCTATTTAATGGTTACACGCTACACAGAGATATATTGTCAATGTGATTACAATGGTGTGAAGTCAGCACTGAGTGAAACAGAGGCCAATAATGTCTACTGCAACAGAAAAAAGCGCGGACGTACATGGCAGTCTCCTACTAAACGCTGCGGAGTGACACGGCCTGGTGACTCCACTATCTTAATCTCACGACCTTCAAACACAATCTATGGTTATCAGTAGCCATTGTCTACATAGCCAGCCATCATCAAGCGGTCTACTCCTATTAGGAATTTTTGTTTCTATGTTTATGTTGTTCGAAATATGTGCTGCCAGGTACAGTAAACCCTCAATGTTACCAACCCTGGTATAGTGGAGTTTAAATTTAACGAACAAACAAATAATAATATAATACATTATTTACTAATAACTAGCTGATTACCCGGCGCTGCCCGGGTATTTATTTATCCCAATCAACACAGTTTTATTCATTTTCACAATCTCGTAGACGGTTCTACAACGTACTATTCATTTCTACAACCTTATAGAAGGGTCTACAGAGGATTATTCATTTCCACAACCTTCTAGAAGTTTCTACAATGTTCTATTCATTTCCACAACCTTCTAGAAGGTTCTGCAGAGTCTAGACGGTTCTACAGAGTTCTATTCCTTCTATTCGACTAAACATGGGCTTAATTGCCATCAGGACCAATCAGCCATGGATTCGAATTTAATTTCCGTTAATTTAGATATTTTATTTTTCACCCCTTCTAACCTCCTCCCCCCCCCCCCCCCTTTCCAAATCAGCATGCAGATAGGGGCTGAACTTGCGATTGCCACTATTCATCTCAGAGACCCCCGAAAACTATGGATTCGACAGTAAATAGGTCGTTTTCGATTATTTGTACATGTCACCCCATCCCACACCACCACTAGGACCCCATGCTAAACACTGAATGAAAGTAACAGCAAATAGTAAGTATGACAACAAACATATAATCATATAGACTGTGTAAACTAGAATACGCACTGTTATTTTTTGGAGTGTATATAAATTAATGAATATAAATGAAATAAATTATGGAATAATTGACAGACTTAACAAAATAAACATTTCCTTCATTTCAGACTAACTCTTTCTGGTGTAAAAGACGCGTTCTTGTAGATCTTTGAGATTTAAAGTTCAGTCATAAATAAAATGACGACAGAACAAGTGAACATAAAATGGGACAAGGAAAAGATAATAAAGCTGATACAAGAAGGAGCTGATGTGAATGTAAGAGACTATCTCAAGCAAGCTTTGTTACAGTTCGCTGCTTTTAGTGGTCACATAGAACCTGTGGAAAGTTTACTCAAAGCAGGAGCAGATATACATGGTAAAGATTACAGACAATATACTGCCTTACATCACAGTGCCAGTGAAGACCATAACAATGTTGTTCAAACTCTACTGCATGTTGGGGCCTGTTCAAATGTAGTAACCGGCCAGGATTTCACCCCCATATATCTAAGCACTTCCAATGGTCACAAAGAAGTTCTGGATATTCTATTCAAAGTTGGGGCTTCTCTAACTGAAGTTAAGGAATTTCGAGGTACTCCGTTGTATTTGAGTGCTTGGAAAGGTCATAAAGAAGTTGTGGAAGTTCTACTCAAAGCTGGGGCTTCTGTAACTGAAGTTAACGACTTGGACGTACTCCGTTGCATGTGAGTGCTTGGAAAGGTCATAAAGAAGTTGTAGAGGTTCTGTTAAGAGCTGGGGCTTCTGTAACTGCAGTAGACAAGAATAGAAATTCTCCTTTACATTACAGTGCTGATAAAGGTCACAAAGAAGTTCTGGAAATTTTACTCAAAGCTGGGGCTTCTGTAACTGCAGTAGACGAGAATAGAAATTCTCTTTTACATTGCAGTGCTGCTAAAGGTCACAAAGAAGTTGTGGAAATTCTACTCAAAGCTGGGGCTTCTGTAACTGCAGTTAACAAGATGGGAGACAGTCCGTTGCATTTGAGTGCTAGTAATGGTCATAAAGAAGTTGTGGAAATTCTGCTCAAAGCTGGATCTTCTGTAACTTCAGTAGACAAGGATGGAAATGCTCCTTTACATTTGAGTGCTGCTAAAGGTCACAAAGAAGTTGTGGAAATTCTGCTCAAAGCTGGGGCTTCTGTAACTGCAGTAGACGAGAATAGAAATTCTCCTTTACATTACAGTGCTGTTAATGGTCACAAAGAGGTTGTGGAAATTCTACTCAAAGCTGGGGCTTCTGTATCTGCACTAAACAAGAATAGAAGGACTACTTTACATTTGAGTGCTGGTGCAGGTCACAAAGACGTTGTGGAAATTCTGCTCAAAGCTGGGGCTTCTGTAACTGCAGTAGACAAGAATAGAAATCATCCTTTACATTTTAGTGCTGCTATGGGTCACATAGAAGTTGTGGAAATTCTGCTCAAAGCTGGGGCTTCAGTAACTGCAGTTAACAACTTGGGAGCCAGTCCGTTGCATGTTAGTGCTGTTAATGGTCATAAAAAAGTTGTAGAAATTCTACTCACAGCTGGGGCATCTGTAACTGCAGTAGACAAAGATAGTAATGCTTCTTTACATTTTAGTGCTGCTAACGGTCACAAAGAAGTTGTAGAAATTCTATTCACAGCTGGGGCTTCTGTAACTGCAGTAGACAAGAATAGAAATTCTCCTTTACATTACAGTGCTGCTAAAGGTCACAAAGAAGTTGTGGAAATTCTACTCAAAGCTGGGGCTTCTGTAACTGCAGTGAACAACTTGGGATACAGTCCGTTGCATTTGAGTGCTTGTTATGGTCATAAAGAAGTTGTGGAAATTCTACTCAAAGCTGGATCTTCTGTAACGTCAGAAGAGAAGAATAGAGATAACCCTTTACATTTGAGTGCTGCTATGGGACACAAAGAAATTGTGGAAATTCTGCTCAACGCTGGAACTTCTGTAACTTCAGTAGGCAAGGATGGAAAGGCTCCTTTACATTTGAGTGCTGCTAAAGGTCACAAAGAAGTTGTCGAACTTCTACTTAAAGCTGGGGCTTCTGTAACTGCAGTAGACAAGAATAGAAATGATCCTTTACATTTGAGTGCTAATATGGGTCACATAGAAGTTGTGGAAATTCTGCTCAAAGCTGGGGCTTCTGTAACTGCATGTAACAGCGTGGGAAACTGTCCGTTGCATTGGAGTGCTGCTAAAGGTCATAAAGAAATTGTGGAAATTCTGCTCAAAGCTGGATCTTCTGTAACTGCACTAAACAAGAATAAACGGACTCCTTTACATTTCAGTGCTGCTATGGGTCACATAGAAGTTGTGAAAATTCTGCTCAAAGCTGGGGCTTCTGTAACTGCAGTGGACAAAAAGGGAAATTCTCCTTTGCATTTTAGTGCTGGTAAAGGTCATAAAGAAGTTGTAGAAATTCTGCTCAACGCTGGTGCTTCTGTAACTGCAACAGATAAAGGTGGAAATAATCCGCTACATTACAGCGCTGCTGAAGGATACAAAGAAATTGTTGAAATTTTGCTGCAAGCAGGATCTTGTATAAATGCATTAAATAAAGATGGTGACACTCCGTTGAATTTGAGCATTCATAAAGAACATAGAAATGTTGGTGATCTTCTTATCAAAGCTGGAGCCTCGATGAAGAACTACAACAAAACAGAATCTTATTTGAAAACATCCCATAAAAATGAGAGAAGAAATAAATCACTGTTTATGAACATGAGGAAGAAACTTACATCTGTCTTTAAAGCTACTTCTAGAAACGACATTTCCATTACTACAGAAAGTCATACTACCATTTCTGTTTCAAGTGAAGAGGCGACCATAATAACCAGGAACACAAACAGTGATCTAAGAAGTAAGTATGGAATGTTGTCACTTGTGCAGACATAATGGTGCTCAATATTACAATTTAGAACAATTGACTTTTCACATTTATGTCAGTTATCTCATTTACCTAATGAACCCTTTTCTTTTTATAGCAAGATTTTTCTGTCTATTCCCAGGAATAACTGAAGGTTAACTCTTTGACTATCACAAGAAGTTTAAAGTAGATTATTTTGTTCGTTTCCTTTTTTTAAATTTTAAATGACTAGAAATACCAAAAATAAATATCGCACCATTTCCCAATTAAACATGGTGATTGTAATTAATGATAATAAAAAATGTTTGTGTTGTGCGTGTTGTGTTTGTGTGTCTAATATTTAATACTGGAATTGCATTTTCAAGAATGCGATTTTGTTTTCCTTACTGAACATATAGTGCATTCTCTTCTCATCTCACTGAAACTGCTACAGTTGTTCTTTGTAGCATTTGTCTCAAGGAGATGAGGCTGTGTCCTTCGTAGCACTTTCCTCTTGTAGGATGATGTTGTTAGAAGACTGGTAGGGGTCTGAAAACACGAGTATATGAGCAGATTCAACAAACCAAGGGAACTCACTGTCAGCTTTGTAAAGTTAGCCAGGCGGAAGTGGCACAACAGCCTGTCTCTCCGTTCATATGAAGAGTTAGGACGTGTTCTTGACAAGCTACGAGTAGGTCTCGCTAGCTACTTTTCTAGCAGTCATATTTGTTCATTTGAAGTGGACACGAAATGAAGTCAGGATTAAGGTTCAGTCACAGCGAAAGAAACAGCGATTATGTGACAAATCTTGTAAATAGATACAGTATGAGTATATGACAAATCTTGTAAATAGATACAGTATGAGTATATGACAAATCTTGTAAATAGATACAGTATGAGTATATGACAAATCTTGTAAAGGAGTACAGTGTATGACTGTGACAAATATTGTAAATGGTTACAGTATGAGAAAGTGACAATTACTGTAAACAGAAACACTGTGAAATTGAAACAAATATTATAAACAGAGACAATGTGAGCATGTGAGAAATATTAAACACGGATATAAACATGAGACAAATTTTGTAAAGAGAGTGAGAGCGATTATATGACATTTGCTGTAATAAGAGTCAGTATGTGCAGGAGAGTCATATTCTAAACAGAGAATGTGAATGTTTTGATTAACTCTTATCATGTGAAGTCTTGTTGAATGTTTCTGTTGTCTGTAAGCTTGCCAGGAAACCTTGGAGGAACATAGCCATGTAAATTGTATTGAAGAATTAGCATCTACATATTCAAGTGAATCTACACCAACAACCGAAACACAACCAACATCAGCAAGAGCCCTATGTCCCAGTGACTTCCAGCCTCTGGCAGAGCCCATAAGAAAACTTGTAGAAGATCATTGTGAACGAATATCGCCTGGGAGCACTCAAGGATGGGATACAAAGTTTTCAGTGAAAGTAGATGCTGATGTAGGAAAGAGCGCAGTTAATGTGTAAGTAGCAACTACAGTATTACATTACCTTTTTAAGTAATCATTTAAGTAGGAAAATTGACATTTGCTAATGTAAATTAACATGACTAACATAAAGTTCTACAAAATAGATACATAACATAAGCTTCTACAGCGTAAATGTCATGTTCACCTTGAGCTGATTCCGTACAGCACGTAAATTCAATAAGGGAGCCATACAGTGCGTATACAGTAACATCCAGATAAATGAAGAGGCAAACAGGCTGGCAGATGAGGGAAAGAATGGAACAGATCGATAGAAACGCAGCACATGAAGAAACAAAGAATAGACTAAAAGCTAAAAATAAAGAGAACTGAACAACACCGCGTCCAAACTCGAACACATACGACAAATAACTAAGCTCTCAAGAAACGACCAAGTTATAATCTTCCGACTGAAAACAGGACATTGCAGGCTGAGACACTATCAATACCGTGAGCTGAAACTTTCCTCAACTAACCCGTACAATTACATCAAAGAGACACAGACAATAAATCATATTTTTCGGACATGTCCGTAACACAATCAACTCAGGCAAAGACCGACCAGGCCTCAAACCCGCTCCCCTCCACCATAGCAGGAGTGCTTAATTTGTGGCCCATGGGGTCTTAGCTGTTGTCGGCAAACTCGAAGCTTCCAAAAATATTTAGTCGTATTTTAATGCCTGGACAAACTTCACGAAATGTAGCATAAAACTGTTTTATCGTCATTCTTGAGGCATGTGATGAGAAAGGAGAAATTGAAGAACACCATAACAAGGGGCAGAGTTGAAGGCAGGAGAGGCAGAAGACGACCGAGGGAACGGATGTTAGAGGGTCTGACATTGTGGCTTGGAAATAAACCAGCAACAGAAATGTCAAGGACAGAGATTTGTGGAGGTGTGTGATCACGCTCGTTGCCCGACATAGCACATGATGATGATGATGATGATGGTGGTGGTGGTGGTGGTGTTTTTGATTATTCTGGAAAGTTAGCCATGTATCTCTTGTGCATTCATACAAGAACTAAAGGATAAACTCTGGAGATGAGACGAACTAAACTGTCACATTTATGGGAAAGATTGTTGTCTATGCCTGAGCAAATGAAAAAGAAGAAGATAGAAAGTACATAATAAATTATAATAGTTTTACTGTTCAAATATACTGACAAAATTATATACATTCTTATTTTCATTGTCATGTTTACTTACAGGCCTATATCTGTTTACTTCATCAAGAAAAAGATTATCAATAACTACACTTACGGGACAAACGTGGAAGTCAGTGGTGATGTAGTTGGAGTAAACAGCAAAATGTATTTCCCAATGTCGTCCAGTGCCATCACTAATGTTGAAGAAGTTGTGGACTCCAGCATCTCTAGTGACAGCAGCGATGAGGAAATACCAAGCAGATAACAAGAGTAAAGAAACCAAGCAATCGTAGATTGAAGTCTGTGTTAATGACTGTCTATTGAACATATTTATACTGATTAAACAGATGACTATATATTACATATATGACTATCTATTAAACAGATGACTATCTACTAAACAGATGACTATCTATTAAATAGATGACTATCTACTAAACAGATGACTATCTATTAAACAGATGACTATCTATTAAACAGATGACTATCTATTAAACAGATGACTGTCTATTAAACAGATGACTATCTACTAAACAGATAACTATCTATTAAATAGATGACTATCTATTAAACAGATGAATATCTATTAAACAGATGACTTCTCTTAAACAGATGACTGTCTATTAAATAGATGAGTATTTTTATAATCTCCGAGTTGATTTAAATAGCACGAAGTTTTCCCTACTCTTTAATAGTCTTCATCGCCATGGAGACTACATCGACCAGTGTTCGGTTATCCTGGATGATTGTGTTACTGGGAATACCAAAGGAAAGGATGAAGATGGTTTTGTTTTCTATGGTAGACCAATCCAAGACAGCTACAGGTCACTGACAGCCACATCTGACACCATCTTCGCCATCAAGAATGACGTCATTGCTAAAAATAATTATAGCCTCTTACAAACCTCAGTTTCGGTGAAATTCTCTCCCCTTATAAGTAAATTGAATCTTAACAGTATCTTGTCAGTGACCAGCCATGCTTTCTTTGTTCTCCACCAAAGTTTATACATGTCAGAGACTTTCACAAACAGTTACTTGTTATGAAAGGTATGTGAGACAAACAAGTGGTTTACAGATACAATAACAGCACAGATGCTGCAAGATAGAAAATAATATTACATAGGTTAGAGATTATGTTCATCATATTTTGACATACAATGTAAGTGCCAAAAAACTGCATGTAATTATTATAAATGCCTATTTCTTAAATATCTTAAGAATCTGTTCTTATTTGTTCAATTTACATATTTCCAAGATTTAAACTTATTCACATTGTTATCTTATTTCACAGTAATTATATTTAGAATTATTGAAATTACCACAACAAAAAAGTTTCAAATGTTTACACACATTATAAATAATTTTAAAAATGTAACTTCTCGCCACAAAACTATACCAAGAAAAAAGTGGAGACCTTTTTCTTTGTCCATCTTTTATTGGTTATACATCATACAAGAAATTAGTTCGTATTTTGATAATTATCTGATCATGATAACACATTTAGAGAACAGTGCAGATGAATAATGAAGTTATTTCTCAAACCCTGTTCAAGCAGTTATCACTGACTCAAAGATATACCCGCTGTGAACGATCATTTCTTCTTTTTCGTACGCATTGTCTGTCTATATATGTAATCCTGTCTCTTGCACAAATTTCACTGTTTTTTGTAATTCATGTGTGGAACCGTAGAGCTTATCTTCTTTGGTGGTTTAACTGGGTCAGTAATTACTTCTCAGTGGCTCGTAGTTGGTGCAGCTTTGGAGAATATGTTAAAGTTTGGGGAACTTGAGCAAATGTACAAAGAGTAGTAGTACCAACATTAAACTTTGTATACATATGACTTCGGATTCGTGTCTAGTTCGGAGACGGAAAATGATCACTTGTTCCTTTCTATTTAGCATGTAATAGCCATCAAGTTGTGGTGTTTGTTGCTTCCTGTAGGTTTTTATCATGCTTTTCTTCTGATTATAGGTGATTGGTATGTCTGGTTGCTCCATTTCAGTGCCCTCTTTGGCCAGATGGTCAGCTTTCTCACTGACTGGTATCTTACAGTGGGAGGGAATCTACTGCAAGGTGACTCTGTGTCGTGAGCCAATTTTTTGACAAAGCATCGTTAAGATCTGGTAGTTTGTTCCACTGAAGAGCTTCCAGTACTGATCTTGCATCTGTGAGAATTACTTCGGGGCATGTATCAATTCTGGAGTCTGATAGTTTTTCAACTGTAGCAATAATTGCCCTAACCTCTGCATCATAGTTGTTGCAATATTTTCTAGTGGGTATGGAAATCTTGTCAGTGGTTTTGTTTGGATACTCAATATGTGCTCCTACCCCTTCATTCTTTATGGCATTGTGTGCAGATCCATCTGCATACAAACGTATCCACGTGACACATGGATTTTTGTCATCTAAAACACTAAGTCTGGGTGTTGATTTTACAGGAATGCTTTGCATCTCACCATTCTGCACATCTTTCACTTCAGTTTGAATACTTATTTGTGTACAATTTGCTTCATTCCATGATGTATGCTCTAGTGCAGATGATAATGGAACGACTACAGTTGGAAGGTTAGGTATCAGCTTACGCATAGCTTGGCCTGAGGAATGAAGCCCTTCTTTTAAGCCTCTTAGTGCCAAGCTTTTGAACGATCACTAAGTTTAGCCTTGTAAATGTAACATCCAAGTACAAATTACGTAGATTTGTAAGGTGAAAAAAAGAACAAAAACACTTGAAATGGTTTTCTTATACATAGTGACAGGCATGGAACTTATCAAATTATGACTGATATTATTTCATTCTTATTTTAAAGAGTAACATTATTTGTACGATCAAATTTATAAATTCATATCTTTCAACAGCAGACCGCGTGAAACTCTGAAGAGGACATTATTAAGATAGGCCAAATTAACAGGCATAAAATCCTTTGATGAGGTTGAAAGACTCGCCGAAGACAGGAAAAATTGGCGAACTACTTTGTGAGCCCTATGTGACGTTTAACGGCACGGGAAGGATATAAGATAAGATGTAAGATATCTTTCAACGTTTCCTATCTATTATTGCTTTTACGTTGAGGAGAAGTTCTTCATAATTCCTTTAAATTATGAACTAAGTTCAGTGAACTAACTGAAAGAAGTTTGGAAGATGGCCTGTGATTGCTTACCATATGTCCATATTTATTATGGACAGTTGAGATATGCCATATTTTAACATATGCATGTGAGACCTGGACACTTAACAAAACAACTGAAAAAAACATAAATGCCTTTGAGTGTAAATGCTACAGAAGACTTCTTCAAATACCATGGACACAAAAAGAACAAATATATCCATACTACAAAAACTTAATATTAAAGAAGGCTGGCTAGTAAAGGTGATTAAACAGAGAAAACTTAAATAGTTTGGGCATATTAAACGTCTTGATAATCTAGAGAAAACCGTCTAGGAAGGTTACATAATGGGAAAAAAGAAAGAGAGGAAGTCCAAGGCAACGATGGCTGCAAGACATCGTTGAGGATCTGCAAATGGTTGCATCAGCAGCAGGCCATTTTGCTCACAACCGCGGCCTACAAGAGAGCTGTTAGGGAGGCAAAGTTCCGTAAGGGACACGCAAATGAATGACTTATAGTGCAAATATTCCAGTTCAAGAACAAAAACAAACCAAAAATAATGTTTTTGTGAATTTTCTGACTGATAACCTACAAAATGAATTAAATACTGTCACTTTTGTAACCATTATATGCAGATATCACCAACTCCAGATTATATTTGAAGGTTGTACCTGTATCAGCTGATAGCATTTTAGTTCCATAGTTTTGGTATTTTGACTGGCAGCGTTTTATGATTTAAGGTGAGAAAGCGGATAATTTAACCCAACAAAATAATTCTTCTTCTTCTTCAGATTTTTCAGCCTTTAATGCTCACTGTTGCAGATAAAGTTCGCCTCTTTTCCCCTCTGTTCCTAATCTTCTCTCTCCAGTTGGTGACAGCAATTTCTTTTATATCCTCTTCTTATACTGTCCTTCCATCTATCTCTGTATTGTCCTATCCCCTTGTTTTGTTTACTTGTGCATACATAATTTTCGTTTGCCTTTTCTCTTCCGTTCTTTCTACTTGACCCAACCAGCATAAGCTGTTCAATTTCAAGACATTTATTTAAATGCTTATTTTTTTTATTTTAAGACATTCGGATTTAATTAAGATCTTTAGTTCAGTATTCTTTGTTTTCATTCTCCACTGTTGACATCCTTTATGGATCAAAAGATTCTTCTTAGGATCTTGTTCTGAAAGACCTGCACTTGTGTATCTTTCTTTGTTTCAGATCCATACATGATGGCTAGTCATATTATACTCGTATTTTTTTTTGCTATTTTTTTTTGGGAGTATATTTTATTGTCTCTCTGTACTCTACTTTTAATTTTTGGCTTTCTACTTTGCTTCTTTTGAAGGTTGTTCCTAGATCATCGCATGTGTATGTTTCTGCTTTCTTCATGATCGTATCTTCAACATTTATATATTCTGGATCATTCTGCCTCTGGTCTCTTGATGTCTTCATTTGCTCTGTCTTATCTTGGTTAATGGTCAAGCCCACTTTTAGTGCCACATCTTTCAGGTGTAAGCAGGTACTGGTGACCTCCAAACAAAAATGACTAAAATGGTTAAAAGGTTTTGGTTAAAAAAAGTTTCATACTAGGTAGATAACACAGACAGAAACTTTGAGAGAAGGCAGGTGAAGATAACGTTTATACAAAATTATTAAAAAAAATATGAGTAAACAACGTTTTAATAGTTGAAAGTTGTCTCACAATGTTCAGTTCTGTACAGATCAAATGTGTTTTGATATGGAAATGACTGACACCAAAATATGCAGCAACTGTCACATTTTTAACTAATAGAGTAGAAAACCTGACAGAAATTTGTGAAGTTTGTTCACACCGGGTACAAGAAAGTTTTATTTTATTACATTTTTATATTTTATATTGTGTATACAGATACAGGTTTAAGGGCTATATTTTAAAATGTCTGAAATTGTGTCCTGATTCATTTTTTTAGCTGTGAAGTATAGCTTTTATTTCCATGTTTTATTTGTTTTTAGTACACTTAGTTTTCTCGCTAAGTCTAAATTTGTTCTATTAATTAGTTCGTAGTTAACCGTCTTTATCCTTGTAATTTGTACATTTTGTTTGTTTCATCATTTTTATAACTCGCATTTCACCTTCATCAATAGCGTAATTTGTCTGTATTTCACCTCCATCGGTTGTGTAATTTTTCTGTAATTATCGTTCATAAATTATGTAATCAGTCTGTATTTAGCCTTCATCGGTTATGTAATTTGTATTTTGCGATCGTCAGTTATGATAACCCTCTCCCTAAACAACTGAGTACACTGCTGTCTTTGCTGATAGAACAAGGACCGTGTGTGAACAGTGACACTGTAAATTAAAGGAAAACTACTTTCTCGCCTGTCTACAAACAAGGCGCCAGCTAGAGTAATGTCGAGAACAAAGGTCTCTTCTTTTTTAACTAAAAATAAGATTCTTGTAAGAGTGGAATGGACAAGCTTATTCACCTTTTCAGCACGAGCTGTGGCTAATGGAAAGGAAAATTAGCAATGCTATAACAACTGATATCCACAATTTTCCACCATCCATGCTGGAAACAATGCGGGAAAATCAAAACTATAGAAAACAGGTTGTATTATTTCCAGACTATATGGTTACACTTACAAGAAAGTTTTCGCCTAACATCGTAAGAAATAACACCTTGCTGGCAGAAGTGCAGATGAAGCCACCGACTGTGATTATTGAGGAAAGACGCTGGCCATGGTTGGGACATGTGCTCCTGATGACTGACGACTCACCACCAAAAGTAGCACTAAGATGGACACCACAGGGAAGAGAATAAGGGTACACCAAGGAGACAGAGAAGAACTACACAGAGGATGTTGACAACAGAAGGCTCGCCTGGGCGAGAGCGGAAAAACGGCGAATTACAGGCGTTTGTGGAAAACCCTCAAGGAAGCCCTATGTGCCTTGGCCTCTTAAGATTCGGAGAAAGAGAAAAAAAATTTCAAGGTTTGAATGAAATTTTGAAAATGGCTAATGTTTCATTTTCAGTTCAAGAAATTTGAAATGATGTAAATAAAAATATGAGATGTCATCTAAACTTTGGTTTCACGGTTACATTTAGCTGTGGGACTTATGATGTACTAAAAAACACTATTTCGCCACACTTTCACGACCAGTCCACGCCTCATGCGACCACTGTCCAATTTTTCCTGTCTTCGGCGAGTCTTTCAACCTCATCAAAGGATTTTATGCCTGTTAATTTGGCCTCTCTTACTAATGTCCTCTTCAGAGTTTCACGCGGTCTGCCTCATTTTCTTCGGCCTGTTGTGCTCCACTTGATAGCTTGTTTTGGGATTCTCTGATCATTTCTTCTCATCAAGTGACCAACATATGTCCATCTCCTTTTCCTGATCACCCATGAGACTGGTTGTTGTTCAGTCATCTGTCTTATCTCTGCATTGTTCTTGAATTCATTCCACTTGATGCCGAGTATTTTCCTTAGGCATTTGTTTTCAAAAGAGTCTAATTTCTTTTCTATTTCTTTAGTTATTTTCCAGCTTTCGCATGCATAAATGAGGGTGGATATTACATTTGAATTGAATAGTCTTAACTTGGTTTTTGTGCTTATAACTTTTGAATTCCATGTGTTCTCAAGATTCTTGAAGATTGATGCTGCTTTTGCAATTCTGATCCTAACTTCTTTTCTTGTGTCACCAATCTTGTCTATGTAGCTGCCAAAGTATGCAAATTGATTGACTTCTTCAATATCTGTCTCTTCTATGTGTATTGTTCCATTTTGATTGAGAGACAGTTTCATTATTTTTGTTTTGTCCTTGTTAATTTCAAGTCCTATTTTGCTAGCCAGTGAAGACAGGCTATCTGTTTTTTTTTGTGTATGAAATTCACATTATTACTGATAAGAGTTATGTCATCAGCAAAATCAAGATCTTCTAGTTGGGTCCCGTGTACCCATTCAATACCTGTGTTACCTGTGCAGCATTTTGTCATTATGAAGTCTATTGTAATCCCAAAAGGTAAAGGAGACAGTATACATCATTGTGTCACGCCTGTTCAATCTGGAACCATTCACTCATCCCTTCTTCTGTCTTGACTGCACAACCATATCCATTGTATAAGTCCTTAATGATGTTGACAATTTTAGACGGTATTCCATATAGACATAAAATTCTCCATAATGAATCTCTGTGTATGCTATCAAATGCCTTTTTAAAATCTATGAAGTTCAGTCTTAATGGTTTCTGCTTTTCAATTTGTTCTTCAAGTATTATTCTGAGAGTAAAGATCTGGTCGAGACAGCTTCTCCCTTTTCGAAATCCTGCTTGTTCTTCTCTCATTGCAGTATCCACTATATCTTTGAGTCTATTCAAAATGACCTTGCAAAATACTTTTGACACAACTGATATTAAGGTTACTCCTCTCCAGTTGTTACAGTCACTAAGGTTGCCCTTTTTGGAATGATTGGCAAGTTCCTGATTGAAATTAATGTTAGTATTTTCTTCTTGTAGGCTGTGCTTGTTTATCTTTCTGTGTACTGATATATATATATAGTGTTACAAAAAGAAGGCAACAATTATATAGTCGAATTGACACCAAAATTCAAATTGGTATCAAAATTGTATTTTACGGAATTAATGTTTCAATCTTGGCATGAAGAAACTCTAAGACTTTAACAACGAAATCTTATCTTATATCTTATATCTTATATCCTTCCCGTGCCGTTAAACGTCACATAGGGCTCGCAAAGTAGTTCGCCAATATTTCCTGTCTTCGGCGAGTCTTTCAACCTCAACAAAGGATTTTATGCCTGTTAACTTGGCCTCTCTTAATAATGTTCTCTTCAGAGTTTCACGCGGTCTGCCCCTTTTTCTTCGGCCTGTTGTGTTCCACTTGATAGCTTGTTTTGGGATTCTCTGCTCATTTCTTCTCATCAAGTGGCCAACATATGTCCATCTCTTTTCCTGATCACCCGTGAGACTGGTTGTTGTTCAGTCATCTGTCTTATCTCTGCATTGTTCCTGAATTCATTCCACTTGATGCCGAGTATTTTCCTGAGGCATTTGTTTTCAAAAGAGTCTAATTTCTTTTCGATTTCTTTAGTTGTTTTCCAGCTTTCGCATGCATAAATGAGGGTGGATATTACATTTGAATTGAATAGTCTTAACTTGGTTTTTAACAACGAAATAATGTTCATTAATTTGATTTGAACCTTTATTCTTTGCGACTGAGGCCTCCATTTCATTGGTGTGTATGGCCTGCTCTGGCGTGTATCAGAGAACGAAATCTCATTGACATGGATCCGATTAGCCGTTGCATCTGTTGTTGTGGGATGGCTGCTCACTTTTCCCGCAGTGCAAGAGATTGGTTGGTGCAACGTCTCGCTGACGGACTTGTATGATGAGTTCATTCTATAATTATTCTATTGGGTTTATGTCTGATGACATGGATCGTCAGGGAATGGTCTGGACGTTGTTGTCAGCGAGGAACTGGGTGGTGGGATGTGCCACATGAGGTCGAGCGTTATCCTGCTGAAAAATCGACCTTGGTGCAGAAAGAATTGAAAGGGATTGCGGACGAAGAATTTCAGCGACATATCGTTGGACATTCAGTTGTCCTTCAATTTGCACCAGGTCACTTCTTCTCATGAAACTGATCGTCCCCCACACCAGTAAATCTCACCACCATGTGAATAAGCCTCATCCACGCAGTTCTGGGCGTAGCGCTCATGGAATCTGCGGTAAAGTCTTCTCCATCTATCGTGTCTCTGGAGCAGAAATAATTTTCATCACTAAACCAAACCCTTCTCCAGTCATTCGCAAGGATCTTCTAGCCCAAAGATCAGCGTCGTGCAGCCGGTTCCTGACCGTGTGATCTGAAATTCGACGAGCCGACGTCATTGACTGGACTGTTCAGGACGCAGATGCCGATCGATTCCTGAGCTGACGCAGCCGTATGAAGCGGTCTTCGGCAGGAGTTGTGACTATGGGTCTTCCACTGCACGGCCGGTCTGCAACTGAGCCAGTTTCTTTAAATCGCCCCCAAAGGTGACTAATGGTGCTTCTAACCACATTAAATTGTTTACCCACAACCTTTGTGACTGCCTAGTCTGTAAACGTCCAGTGATGATGAGTCGTTGTTCTGTAGAGAAATAAGTCATACTTCCGCAATGGATTTTCAAAAGAATTGATTCGAGGAGCGTCAATCTTTTATAGGCATTCAATAACATGGTCAGTGAGTTTTATGTTCGGTAAGTTTCATGGGATTCTCGTGAACCTGTCATGAGTTATTGTCAAAAATGCTGTTTTGACTAATCTCGCTTTTCTGTGCTCATGAATCATCGGCTGGGTACAGTTCAGGTCAGCACGTGAAGTCGATGTTCATGTGAACGTAGGGAAATAGCACTTGTCTGATCAGCAAACTTCAATTTAAATAGCAACATCGCATTTGTTATGTTTCTTTTTTTTAACATTATATATATATATCTGTATATATATATATATATATATATATATATATATAGAGAGAGAGAGAGAGAGAGAGAGAAAGAGAGAGAGGTAGAGAGAGAGCAGATGGTCGAATATGTTCTGGGTGCACCCATGTGGATGTAATGTAATTAAGTGGCTCTGGCATTGAGATATGGTTATATTTTGATTTATATATATATATATATATATATATATATATATATATTTACATGGGAGCTTGCATTTGTATTTGTAAGATTTCCTCGTGTTTTCTCTACAGGAAATAATAGTTTTGGTATTGAGTTTACACAGTAAGATTACCGACTTTTTCTCCGTAGACAAGTCTCTCTCTCTCTGTCTCTAAACATCTTAACCCTTTTGAAATAAAGATCACTCAATCAATCAATCAATCAAGGATCAATCAATCTCTCTCTCTCTTTCTCTCTCTCTCACACACACATACATATTGATAATATTATATCTTGCAAATGGCCAGCTGTTCGGTATTATGTTGACAGTTTTTGTTTATTCTTTTGTGATATGGAATTTTGTTATAAAAGCCCACTCATTTGATGACACACAAAAAAGCATTGTTGGTGTGTACTGAATATTGATGTTCATGATTTCTGTCAACGACAATTTGATGTAACCGATAATTACTGAACTGCATATATATATATATATATATATATATATATATATATATATGTGCGGTAGACTCAGAGAGCGAGGTGGCTCTACTACTCATATAAAGTGCCTCAGGTGCTCAGTGAAGGGAATACCTGGCGGGACAGAGGCGCCTTAAAAGCTCTTGCTCCCGCTGCCTTGCTTGTAGGAAAGGGAGTCCAAAGGCTAGCGGAGAGTCCGTACACAAACCGACAGAAGGCAACGAGAAACCACTGTTGTAGTTCCCAAGAATAGTTATGCTTGAAAAGAATGATCGATTCATCATGAACGACGTTAATGGATGTTCCTCTGGAACAGCCTCGTCCAGTAGGGTAGCTCACGGGCCACAGGTGAGGCCAGATCGTCATCAAGCTACAGGTGGCAAAACTAATAAGTTCAAAATAGCAACATGGAATGTTAGAACTTTATTCCAGGCTGGAAAATTAGAAAATATAAAGATGGAAATGGAAAGGATGAAGATCAACATATTAGGAATGAGTGAAGTTAGATGGACAGGTGCAGGGAAGATAAACTCAGATAAATATGCAATAATATATTCAGAAAGTGAGAAACACGAACGAGGAGTAGGAATTATACTTGATGAAAAAACGGCAAGGACAATTGTAGGATATTTGAACATCTCGGACAGAGTCCTGCTAGCCCACCTGAAAGGACAACCAATAAACATAAATATTATACAAGTGTATGCTCCAACATCTGAAAGTTCTGAAGAAGATGTACAGATATTTTATAATGACATAGAGACAGCCCTAAAACACACAAAGTCACATTATGTTACCATAGTAATGGGAGATTTTAATGCCAAAGTTGGTAAACGAAGAACTTCAGACATCGTTGGTTACTATAGACTGGGGGAGAGGAATGACAGAGGTTATAAATTAATTGAATGGACAGGAATACACAGCATGGTTGTAGGAAACACCTGGTTTAAACAACATCCTCGAAGACTGGCAACGTGGTGCAGCCAAGACAAACAGACTTTTAACCAAATAGACTTCATATTAATCAACAAACGATTCCGCAATGCATTACTGACAATAAAAACCATGCCAGGAGCTGACTGCAATAGTGACCATGATCCACTCTGTGGAAAAGTTAGAATAAAGCTAAAGAAATCAGGCAGAAAAGTGAGAAACATCAAACTGAATACAAAATTTCTTAAAAATGATCAAGAACTGTGAGAACAATACAAAGTTATTATAACAAATAGATACAATACATTAGCAAAGATAAATAGTATAGATGAATAATGGGAAATGTTAAGAGATTCTATCCACCAAACTGTTAAGGAGATAATACCACCAAAAAAGAAGCCTCTAAAAATAAATGGACGACTGATGGACGCGAGGAGGAGGAGGAAAAATAACGAGGAAAAATATAGCAAGATAAATAAAGAAATAAGACGCAAATGCAGAGAAGCAAAAGAAGTGTGGTTAAATGAACAGTGCAGACAGATAGAGGACGCTCATAATAAAGACAGCAAAAACATGCACAAACGAATTAATGAACTCACAGGCAGGAAAAAAAATATACCACAGGATGCCTGAAATCGAAAGAAGGTAAAATGTTAATGGGAAAAGAAGACATTGTGGACAGGTGGACAGAGTATATCGGTGAGCAATATGGAGGAGAAAGACCAGAATTAACACCAGATACTGAAAACTATGAGGGTCCACCAATACTTGAAGATGAAATTATAGATGCCATCAAACACATGAAGAAAGGAAAAGCGACTGGGCCTGATAATATAACAATATAAGAAATAGAGGCACTAGAGGAGACAGGAATAAAAATAACAACCAACTTACTGAATGACATTTACAACAGTGGTTATATTCCCAGTGACCTGATTAAATCCACGTTTATGGCACTACCAAAGAAACCAGGTGCAAAGGAATGTGATGACCACCGGACTATCAGCCTCTCATGTCACATAACGAAGCTACTTCTGAGAATCATTATGAGAAGAACAAGGACAAAGATAAAAATGGAAATAGCAGATGAACAGTTTGGATGTGTTGAAGGAAAGGGAACACACAATGCCATTTAAGCTATACGAACACTAATAGAAAGAGCTTTAGAAGTACAGAAAGATCTCTACTTATGCTTCATTTATTACACCAAGGCATTTGACAAGGTGAAACATAATGAAATTATTAAAATGTTTGAAGATGTCAATGTAGACGGCAAAGACCTGAGGATTGTAAAACATCTATACTGGCAGTAAGAAGCAGCAGTTCCAGTTGTAAATAGGATTGGAAAATATCAACCTATAAAACAAGAGGTGCGACAAGGATGTGTACTATCTCCAGACCTTTTTTCTCTGTATAGCGAGAATATTTTAAGAACAATCATCACAGAACCAGGCATAACAATTGGAGGATACAATATTAACAACCTTCGGTATGCTGACGACACAGTACTGATAGCTGAGTACCAACAAGACCTGCAAAATCTCTTGGATAAAGTCGCCAAAGAAAGTGAACAGAAAGGTCTTACTTTGAACATCAAAAAGACAGAGACTATGGTTATATCTAAGAAACAGAATCCACCAGCATGCAGTATTAAATTAAACGGAACTATTCTAAAGCAGGTGCAAAAATTCAAATACCTTGGAGCAGTAATAACTTCAGATGGGAAATGCAGAACAGAAATTAGGAACAGAATAGGCCAAGCAAAGACTACATTTCAGAGAATGAGAAACATATTAGCTAACACATCTTTATCAATGAATGTTAGAAAACGAGTCCTAAAATGCTATATTGAACCTATCTTGTTATATGGAAGTGAATCATGGACAATAGGCAGGTCAGCACAAAAATCATTGGAAGCAGCAGAGATGTGGTTTGTTAAAAGAATGTTGCGAATCCCCTGGAAGCAAAAATAACTAATGAAGAATGTATGAGAAGAGCTGCAGAGACAAAAAACCTTGTCAAAAAGATAAGAGAGAGACAATGTACTTTCATATGACATGCAATGAGAAGAGGGGGCATTGAAAATATTATAACAACAGGAAAAATAGAAGGAAGAAGATCAAGAGAAATGATACTGGACAGTCTGACGGGATAGTGTGAGAGGAGATCACCAACTGAACTGGTAGCCTGCATGAAGGATCGGGTACTCTGGAGAAGCATAATAGCCAACACCAGTCGGCACGGCACATGATGATTATGATTATATATATAATGCCTTCAGTGAAGAAAATACGTTTGTATTGGTACAAATATGACGAGAGAGTAAAGTTATTTATGTTGGATTGAGCTGTTGGCAAAAGAAAAGCAAATTTCCAGGAATCCGGAATTGGACATTATTGGATTTATTCTCAAAACTCAAAAGTGGCAAAGTACAATCGGGGAACAATTATATATTAACTCAATTAACATTTAATAAGTCCCCCATACAACACAAACTCAATTTTACATCGCAGCGAAGTCCATCATCGTGAAGGGCCAGGTAGAGCTTTACTGTTTGGCCTCACCTGGAGACATCGTGTCATCATAAAGCGGTATGTCAGCTTCCTCACACCAGTAAAAGTGGCATCTCGTGACATTTATATCAGCATCCTCACATAAGTAGAAATGACGTCACGCGACACATATTAGCATCTTCAGAGCAGTAAAAGTGACATCACGTTACATAAATATCACATCCACACACCAGTAGGACTGCTATGAAGTTAAATTATATTAGCATCTTCACACTAGTAGAGATGACATCACAGAAAGAAGACCTAACGTTTTGGGCCATATGTCTTTTAAATGGAATTTAGAACAACAGTTCTAAAGTTATCCAACATTACACACACATATAAGGATATGTATATAATGCACAGTTATGTATATATATATATATATATATATATATATATTCAGTTTGCATGTCTCTTGCGGAAGTTTGCCTCCCTAAGAGCTTTCCTGTAGGCCTCTCGGTTGTGAGCAAGATGGCCTGTTGCTGATGCATAGATTTGCAGATCATCAACGGTGTCTTGAAACCATCTTCGCCTTGGTCTTCCTTTCTTTCTTTTTCCCATTATGTACCCTTCCATGACGGTCTTCTCTAGATTATCATGACGTTTAATATGTCCAAAATATTTAAGTTTTCTCTCTTTAATCCTCTTTACTAGCCACCCTTCTTCAATATTAAGTTCTTGTAGTATGGATATATTATTTTTTGTGTCCATGATATTTGAAGAACTCTTCTGTAGCATTTACATTCAAAGGCATTTACGTGTTTCTCAGCTGTTTTGTTAAGTGTCCAGGTCTCACAGGTATATATTGCCTTAGGAAAGATGGATGCCCTTAAAAATCGTATTTGTGTGGTTCTATCTGTTCCTCTCCACAGATTCAATAGTTGTTTTACTTTCTAAAGAGCGATACATGTCCTCCTTTTAATTTCCCTCATTGTATCTCCTTTATTAGTTAGTAGTGATCCAAGATATTAAAAACTCTCCACTTCGTCAAGTTTTTCCTTTAGCTACCGTGTTTTGTCAATTGTCATCAATTTAATTTTCTTCGCATTAATAGAGGTTTCGCTCTTAGCTGTTCTTACGGTCTGACATAATTAGTTTTTCCATTCCTTTTTGTGTTGTGGATAGTAATACTCTGTCATCAGCATATCTAATCTCTGGTATTTCATAAATTCCAATTGTTATGTCATCGTAATATTCTTTGTCTACATCTTCTCTATTACTCATTATATTTTCAGTCATTCATTCATTTATTCATTTGCTAGTCCCTTGCGTAACTTTGCCTCCCAAACAGCACTCCTGTAGGCCTCTCGGTTGTGAGCAAGATGGCCTGCTGCTGTTGCATCCATTTCCAGATCGTCAACGATGTCTTGCAGCCATCTTCGTCTTGGTCTTCCTCTTTTTCTTTTTCCCATTATGTATCCTTCCAATACGGTCTTCTCTAAATTATCATGACGTTTAATGTGTCCAAAATATTTAAGTTTTCTCTCTTTAATCCTCTTCACTAGCCAGCCTTCTTCAATATTATGCTCTTGTAGTATAGATATATTTGTTCTTTTTTGTGTCCACGATATTTGGAGAACTCTTCTGTAGCATTTACATTCAAAGGCATTTATGTGTTTCTCAGCTGTTTTGTTAAGTGTCCAGGTCTCACAGGCATATGTTGCTATGGGAAAGATGCATGCCCTTTAAAATCTTATTTTTGTCGTTCTGTCTGCTCCTCTCCACAGATTCTTTATTTGTTTTACTTTCTGAAGAGCGATAGATGTCCTCCTTTTAATTTCCCTCATTGTATCTCCATTATTAGTTAGTAGCGATCCAAGATATATTTTCAGTATACAAGTTAAATATGTAAGGCGACAATATGCACCCCTGAAGTTTTATGTTTTATGTCAAACTAAGTTGTTGTTTCAACATTTATTCTTACTGCTGCTTGTTGGTATAGATACAGCAGTGATGTTAACTGTATCACGTGCGTTGGAAATCCCATTTTTTTCGATTATTTCCCAAAGTTTCTGGTGTTGTACACAATCAAATGCCTTTTAGTAATCTATAAAGGCTAAATATAAATTCATATTAAACTCTCTGCATTTCTCTATTTCCCACAGTTTCTGGTACTGTACACACTCAAATGACTTTGAGTGGTCTATACATATTAAATATTTTATTATTATTGTTATTGCAATATCATTTTTCCGTACCTGGTTTATCGTCGTTTCCAATATGTTATAAAAGTATTCTACTTCTTCTTCTGCTGCTGCTGATGTGGGTGCATATATCTGGATGACTGTTACATTTCTAAGAGTGCCCTTAAGTCTGATTGTGAGGATTCTATCACTTACTGGAGTATAACTTATTAATGCTTTTGATGTTGATTTGTCCAAGTAAAAAGCAATTCTATTTTTTTCTCCTAATTCTCCATCAGAGTATATAAAGATATTATCATTCTCGCTCTTAAGTGTCCTGATTCTTTCCATCGATGTTCGCAGATTCTCAAAATGTATATCCCCATTTTTTTCATCTCGTCACTTATTACTTGATATTTTCCCTCATACATACTTCTTACATTCCATGTTCTTACTCTTATTTTTCTTTTTAGTTTGATGCAGGGGCTTTCCTTGGTAACACTGTCAGGATTTTGTCCGTCATCACAATTACTAGTACTGGTCTCTGTCTCACACTCTTCTCCAGTGTTACAATTAAATCTGTCTGTCCTGGGGGCCTCACCACCAGATCATTTTTCTATTTGACTGTTCTTGTTGCTGTGTTGGTTTTTTGGTATACTTCCAGAAGATAGTTCACAATTGCTTTCCTTCCAGGCAGTGACTGTACTAGTCAGGGATCGTACCCATTGTCCCTACAGTGAGATCATCTGCCTACCATCATAGATTGGTGACCATAACCAACATTATCTGTCGGCTGCTATCCCATTCCATCCACCACCTGCTCCCATGGCTTCAGGTCACCCTGATCGGGGGGCTATACGGGTACTCCACCTTGCCCAAGGGTGTCCAGTAGACTGAGGGAGGTAAGAAGGCGTCTTTCTTCTCTTTTATTAGGGGATACCCCTACCACACTAATCTTTATATATATATATATATATATATATATATATATATATATATGAGAAGAAATGAGCAGAGAATCCCAAAACAAGCTATCACGTGGAACATAACAGGCCGAAGAAAAAGGGGCAGACCGCGTGAAACTCTGAAGAGAACATTATTAAGAGAGGCCAAGTTAACAGGCATAAAATCCTTTGTTGAGGTTGAAAGACTCGCCGAAGACAGGAAATATTGCCGAACTACTTTGCGAGCCCTATGTGACGTCTAACGGCACGGGAAGGATATAAGATATAAGATATATATATATATATATATATATATATATATATACATATATATATATGAGATTTATCTGGCAAATTAATTAGGGATGACCGACGACTCGCCATCAAAGATAGCACTAAGAATGACACCACAGGGGAACAGAAGAAAAGGTAGACCAGCGGAGACATGGAGAAGAACAACAGAGAGGATGTTGAGCAACAGATGGCTCATTTGATCAAGAGCAAGAAAAAAGTAAAGTACAGACGTTTTTAAAAGCCTTGCATAAGCCCCAGAATCCTTGGGTAGTTAAGGTTGAGAAAGAGTAAGAGAGATATTGAAAGTTAGCTCTCATTTGAAAAACTGCGTTTTATCCATATCTTATATCTTATATCCTTCCCGTGCCGTTAAACGTCACATAGGGCTCGCAAAGTAGTTCGACAGTTTTTCCTGTCTTCGGCGAGTCTTTCAGTCCCATCAAGGGATTTTACGCCTGTTAATATGGCCTCTCTTAACAATGTCCTCTTCAGGGTTTCACGTGGTCTGTCTCATTTTCTGTGGTCTATTGTGTTGCATTTCATAGCTTGTTTTGAGATCCTCTGACTGTTTGTTCTCATCACGTGACCAACATGATCATGTGCCGTCCCGACTGGCGTTGGTTATTATGCTTCTCCAGAGTACCCGATCCTTCATGCAGGCTATCATTTCAGTTGGTGATCTCCTCTCACACCATCCCGTCAGAATGTCCAGTATCATTTCTCTTAGTCTTCCTCTTGATCTTCTTCCTTCTATTTTTCCTGTTGTTATAATATTTTCAATGCCCCCTCTTCTCATTGCATGTCCTATGAAAGTACATTGTCTCTCTCTTATCTTTTTGACAAGGTTTTTTGTCTCTGCAGCTCTTCTCATACATTCTTCATTAGTTATTTTTGCTGTCCAGGGGACTCGCAACATTCTTCTAATAAACCACATTTGTGCTGGTTCCAATGATTTTTGTGCAGATTTACCTATTGTCCATGATTCACTTCCATATAACAATATGCCTTTTAATTTGGCCTCTCTTAACAATGTCCTCTTTTTCCTTGGCCTGTTGTGTTCCACTTTATAGGTTGTTTTGGGATTCCCTGACTGTTTCGTCTCCTCACATGACCAACATATGTCCATCTCCTTTTCCTGATCATCCATGAGACTGGTTGTTGTTCAGTTATCTGTCTTATCTCTGCATTATTCTTGAATTCGTTCCATTTGATGCAGAATATATTCCTTAGGCATTTGTTTCCAAACGAGTCTAATTACTTCTCCATTTCTTTTGTTGTTTTCTAACTAACTTTAAATGCATAGATGAGTGTGGATATTACATTTGAATTGAATAGTTTCTACTTCGTTTTTTGTCCTTGTAACTTTTGAATGCCATATGTTCTCAAGATTCTTGAAGATCGATGATGATTTTGCATTCTAATTCTAACTTCCTTCTGGTGTCACCATCCTGGTATATGTAGCTGCCAAGGTATACAAACTGATTGACTTCTCCAATATCTGTCCCTTTTACGTGTATTTTTCCATTTTGATTATTGAGAATTTTGATTATTTTTGTTTTGTCCTTTTTAATTTCAATTCCTATTTTGCTAGCCAGTAAAGACAGAATATGTTTTTTCTTGCATGAAATTCGCATTGGTACTGATAAGAGTTATATCATCAGCAAGTTTATTCAAACTGACCTTGCAAAATACTTTTGACACAACTGATATTAAGGTTTCTCCTCTCCAATTGTTACAGTCACTAAGGTTGCCTTTTTTTGGTATTTAAACAATGATTCCTTTTTTCCGTTTAGAAAAGACCTTTTCTTCTTTCCAAATCTTATTAAACATTATCTGTAGTTGCCTCATTTTGTCACTATTGATAGCTTTTAACATTTCGGATGTTATTTCATCTTCATCTGCAGCTTTGTTGTTAGCCATTAAATTCACTGCTGTTTTAATTTCATGCAATGTAATTTTATCTAGGTTGACATTTGGTTGTTTATCACTTCTTTTGAGTGTGGTTGATTAAGTATTTTTTTTGCAAGTGTTCAGCTCATCTTTGCTTTTTGTCTTTACTTGATGTTAATAGGGTTCCAATTTTGCTTAGGATTTGTCTTTCTTTAAATGTACCTCTTAGTCTCTTTTGTCTGATGTATAAAGTTTTTCAGTGTCCTGTTTATGGTGCTTTCTCTGCCTTCTTCTTCTTCGTTCGCTTCTACCACCAAGACCGCATTGTGATCTTATTGAATTTACGCCTGTGATCCTCGTTAAGTCCTGTGTTTCCCCCATATGGTCCCCGAAAGGACCACATGAGATCCCCCAGAGGATCACAGGAGGTTCAGAGTATCTCAGGGCTTGAGCCTGAAATTCTTGGTGGGTCTCAGAAGCGTGATTGCGTGACACCGTGGTTTTTGTTAAACCAGTTTAGTCTAGAGTTGGACTTTGTCACCGAAAGACCTCGACGTGTTTAGAGTATCAACATATCCCCGCTAGGTGAGAGGTGGTAGCTCACCCAGGGCAGAGTTGGACTTTCTCCCCGGAAAACCTCGACTTGTTTTGATATACCCGTGTATCACCGCCGGATGAGAGGTGGTTGCCCATCCAATCCAGAGTCGAATTTCTCACCGGAAAACCTCAGCGTGACTAGGATATGCATACATCCCCGCCGGGTGAGAGGTGGTTGCCTATCTAGACTGTATTGGGCCAGTGTCTCCACTTCAGCATTTTGTGATCGTTGTCGCTACCCTTCCTAGTTGGGACCAGGACGGAGATTTTGTTAAAGAAGACGAATACTCGTCACTAGTAAGTTTCACTCCTCAGTTGAGCCGGTTTAGGCATATAATCCCAGTCTGGGCATGTTTTAGAAGTGACTGATCTCTAGAGCGGAGATACCGTGACATGCGTAGCCATCAAGTTTCACCCCTGGTGTAATTCGGTTTAGATATATTTCACCAGTGTGGGTGTATATCGGACGTGGTCGACCTCTAGAGCAGAGGTGCCGTGGTATGAGTAGCTCTCGCCGAGAGATCACTGGACATACTGGCTAGGCTTCACTTTATCCTTCTCATCACCTTTTCACATCGGCGCCGCACGGCAACCCTGATTTCTTTTTCACATTTTCTTCATTTGCCGGGAGGACTTTCACTCCACGCGCGGCATCCGAAGAATATCACCAGCAGTGTCTTAACTTCTGGGCTAAGCCGGTTCAGCCATTTCACCCAATATGAGTGCACTTAGGACGTGGCCCTCGTCCAGATTAGAGGTGCCCTGATTTGACTACTGTTTACTTCGCTTAATCCTTTCTTTCACCCTTTCCACAGTGGTGTCGCTCGGCAACCCCATTCGCACCATTCTTCACTGGCTGGGAGGCCCCCCACTCCCACGCTCGGCAGCTGAAGAATCTCGCTAGCAGCGATAGATGAGCTACCAAACATGATTCTCATCTACCCGAAGCGTCTGGTTTTCAGTCGCCAGATATTCGCCTTCGCCCCTTCTCCTGTGAGTTTAAACAGTTCTGCCACGAGAATGCCAGGAGCTGGACTTGACTGTCAGAGGCTATTTGAGACGCACGCCTCTGGAGTAGAGAGCGTATGCTCCACCCCACCTCCGGCAACGACAGTACTTAGAACCTCCCATTTATTTGAAGTTGATCAAGTATTTATTTCGTAATTCTACAAGTCATTGTTTGTAAAATAATGTCTTTATTCACAGCAGAGCATGAGTACTTTTTGGGAAATATTCTGAGAAGTCTTCTTTTAATTCTCAATAGTTGACACGGGGGCCCCACAAGGTTTTCTTCTAGGCCCGTTGTTCTTTGCTATCTATATCAATGATATTCCAATTCATCTTAAACACTCTCTTGTGACCTGTTTTGCCGATGATAGCACAGTCTGGGCTACGACTGTATTAACTTAGAATTATCTCTTCAGACGGAGGTAAACAATCTAATTAAATGGAGCAATAACAATGGCATGATTATAAATAATGATAAAACAAAACCAATGCTCATAACAACAAAGAAGAAACTACAGAACACGAAAAAAACACTTCGGCTCTGTTCGGAATCATCACAGACAGAAAATGTTAACGAGTACAAAACATTAGGTCTTACTATTGACCAACTTCTGAACTGGAACTCTCATGTACAAGACCTAACAAAGCTCATCGCGCAAAAAATGTACTAATTAACCTAAATTAAAGACGTCATCGATCAAGACACAACGAAGACATATTACATATCACATTTACAATAAATCAGTTAAAATAGGTCAGGGTGAGACAAACATTGTTGTTACAAGCTAAATAAATAATTAAATATATATATATATATATATATATATAAATATATATACCTGTAATATATTATTGTATATTCCGTTTATATTTAGTTAGTATTCGTAAAGTGTAGATGTTTTAACGCAATGATAAATGTTAATGTTCTTATCGAGTAAGAAATACTTTTCTATGGATGTTTATAAACATGTTATTTTATTTCTTGAACTTAAAATCACGAATTCTCGGGGCTTCGAGGTCGAAGTAACTACATACTGCAATAAAGAAGAACACCTGAGTAACTTCTGGCTGTGAGGGTAAGTGTCCCGCCATGAAGGGACTACTTCGCTCTCTATCTAACTCTACAGGTTTGAATGAAAGTGCATGTTTCAAAGATTCTGTTTGTGAAACTGAAGTGAGAATGTGGCCGGATGAGGTTTCCCGGCATATATCGATGGAGGTGATGTCCCAGTAACACTCTAAGATCCCATTCTGTCTGGAATAGAGTGAAAGTTGTATTAATAGAGTATAACTTCAGAAGGTCCTCCATGTTCTCTGAAAATAAAGATCGCTAGTTCCCGCCCCTTCCATCTTCATCTCATTAAACAGAGAACTAAAAAACGTTCTCCATACCGTCTATCACTAAACAGAGAACTAAGAAACGTTCTCCATAAAATCTGTCACTAAACAGAGAACTAACAAAACTTTATCCATACCGTCTATCACTAAACAGAGAACTAAAAAACGTTCTCCATAACATCTATCACTAAACAGAGAACTAACAAAACTTTATCTATACCGTCTATCACTAAACAGAGAACTAAAAAACGTTCTCCATAAAATCTATCACTAAACAGAGAACTAACAAAACTTTATCCATACCGTCTATCACTAAACAGAGAACTAAAAAACGTTCTCCATAAAATCTATCACGAGAGAACTAAAAAACGTTCTCCATAAAATCTATCACTAAACAGAGAACTAACAAAACATTCTCCATACCGTCTATCACTAAACAGAGAACTAATAAAACGTTCTCCATACCGTCTATCACTAAACAGAGAACTAACAGAACTTTCTACTTACCATCTCTCACTAAACAAAGAATGTCAGGGAGAGACACATGATGCTGAAAAATGTAAGAAGGTACCTCTTTCCAATAGACGGAACTACAGACTCAAGTATCAACAGTACCATTACAGGGAAAGGCAAAGGAGACCTATCCTTCTGTGTCATCTCTTTTTAATGGAATTTATGACAAAAGTTCTGAAGTTAACCAACATCACGCACACACGTACACACACATAGTTAACCAGGCCGATGTTATGTGCGGTGACGATAAATCACGCTTCTGTCACACATAAAGGGACTGAAAACCCCCGATAAGGTAATGAGCGACCCCTAGCTGACTAAGAACCTGTCTCTGGGGTACCCCAGTAACAGGCATAGCCTGGTTAACTGAGCATTGATCGCCATAGTGCCTATGGTGGTGGAGTCTGCTAAAGAAGCATTGCATACCCCCTGTTTTGTAGCTGTACTTCAGGACTGAAAAAGTAGCCGCCATAACCCGCTCCCACGCTGATACGATGTTGTGCCTCAACATCTCTACAACATCTGCCGAAAAGAACAGAAGCTCGCAGTTACAGGGAGTTCGTACAAGCACAAGTACAAGTCACACATAAAACATCTGTTGGCTTTATCGTTTTTGGCTAATTTTTGATTCCTGACTATTACAGCTCCAGCCCCCTCTGTCTATAATTAGTTTTAATGAAAGAAATATAATCGTTTTCCTAGTCTAAAGTTTTCCCTACAGACGTTTATGTCAACATATAAATGCAGCAGCTGTATAATAATTAAAGTCTAGTGAAAACATAGCTATAACTCGTGAATTTAAAAATGTCTATCCACGTGAAAATGAATTACATAGAAAGATTTATATGACAACAGATGTTATCAAGATCCTGACATGTGAGCTCCACGTACAATGTTTACCATGACTAGTGAAGTGCCAAACTTGATCAAATTAGCTCCATGATTTCGTAATGACTGTCGTTTTCGTTTTGTTTAAAAAATTTTTTTTTCCGATAGTACTATTTCTTCATTTTATTTCTCTCTTTCTCACATCCTGTGTACAAAAGAGTAGAAGAAAAAAGAGACAAACAATAAAGAATATGTTCATACATTGCTGTACACAAGATACTTCGTATATAGACGTGCTCTACTTATACATTGTTGTACACAAGATACTTCGTATGTAGACGTGCTCTACTTATACATTGTTGTACACAAGATACTTCGTATATAGACGTGCTCTACTTATACATTGTTGTACACAAGATACTTCGTATATAGATGTGCTCTACTTATACATTGTTGTACACAAGATATTTCGTATATAGACGTGTTCTACTTATACTTTGTTGTACACAAGATACTTCGTATATAGATGTGCTCTACTTATACATTACTGTACACAAGATACTTCGTATATAGACGTGCTCTACTTATACATTGTTGTACACCGTATATAGATGTGCTCTACTTATACATTGTTGTACACAATATACTTCGTATATAGACGTGCTCTACTTATACATTGTTGTATACAATATACTTCGTATATAGACGTGCTCTACTTATACATTGTTGTATACAATATACTTCGTATATAGACGTGCACTACTTATACATTGTTGTATACAATATACTTCTTATATATACGTGCACTACTTATACATTGTTGTATACAATATACTTCGTATATAGACGTGCACTACTTATACATTGTTGTACACAAGATACTTCGTATATAGACGTGCACTACTTATACATTGTTGTATACAATATACTTCGTATATAGACGTGCACTACTTATACATTGTTGTACACAAGATACTTCGTATATAGACGTGCACTACTTATACATTGTTGTATACAATATACTTCGTATATAGACGTGCACTACTTATACATTTATCGTGCCTCTGTCTATTATTCTGTGACTGCTAGTTACAGACACAGCAATACTTATAAAGATTGTATTACTTTCATGAAACTTATGCTATAGAAATACTAACAGGGACAACGCATAATGAACAGTATGAAGAATAAGTCCAGTGTGAATAACATAAACTCACACTTTATTAATTGACAAAAAACAAATAGTGATGACAGGCCATGGTGAGAGGCAATTGAAAACGTTATTCTAAGTTTCTGGCTAATCCACTTTCCGGCAAGAACTAGTTTGCCAAATGAAAAGGGAGAAAACCCAATTCTTACATTACATAAAAGCAACAAGCATTAAAAAAGTAGTACAACATAAGTGTACACTCTTACTGCATCAAAAAGGATCACAAAAAAATCGAGACCAAAGGTCCATACAAAGATCTCACAAAGGAACTATTTACACACTTTTTAGTTCAGCAAAGTTATGACAGGGAAAGAAATGCTTGACAGTATGACAGTAACAAGTACCTGACTCTTTACTGAAATCATAAATGAGAAATAATATCATAATGTCTCCAAAAGGAGCGTCCTATGCAGAAGTCACGGGACAAAAATCACTAACACAGTGCACTGTAGGCTCGAAATCACATTCTCAACTACTCATGCCCAACAACAATCCTACCACATTCACAACCGAGACTTAATACAAACGCATTCTAATCTCATAATCATAATTCATCCTATCTATCCATCTATCTATCACAAATCTCGTCCTCTCACTTCTTAAATATGTGCTAACTATTCTCCTAAATCTTCACAAAGTTTCTATCCCGAGAATCACTCAACCGTGATTCTACCTATTTACGACCTTCAGACTAAAACTCACTGGACATTCCGAAAATAACTTTTCTGTTACTAACATGTCAAGGATACGTTCACAAAAATCTCGTGGAATTTAGCATCTCAAACCTGACCATTCAACTGAACTCGTGTACAACAAAAACACCAAGGGCTTTACATCAAATGGTCAGAATATTAAAATATCCCGGATTATATCCTTTTTATAAGAATCCAACCATCGTAACAGTAAATTCTCCAGTATACTGTTATACGTAATCTATAACTTAGTTCATGTCAGTGTCAGTATATTATCTTCGTTGACACTCTTCTAATATTCCATAACTGAATTATATAGTTTATTTTTCAATGTAATCGCAAGGAAGAAACAGTTTCGATTATGACTTCAAAGAGCAATTGTTCTCGTTACTAATTTAATGAGCGAATTCGTTGGCTACTTGGGAAAGATTAAGAGATTCTTCAAAAACGTGTTTTAGTAAAAAGTATTTTTGAGTTGTCACGTCTTTGTAAGACGCACACAGATGATTGATTTCTTCTAGGATTTAGTTATATACTACTTTCCTTGAGATTTACAAAAAGTGCATGATTTGATCATGTACCTTCTTGGCTTCTCATTTATTTTATCCTCTCAGTGCTATATCATGTCTCAGAGAGTTCTTTCTATAAGACACTCAGGTTCATTTGTCTTCTCTTCTCTTGTGGCTGTATTGAGTTTTTTTCTTCCACCTGTCCATGCCAAGTTGACTTTTTATTCTGCATCATTATTTTGGTGGTTATATCAAACAAGATGAATGGTTGAGATGTGGTTGTTAAAGGTTTGGTTCTTTGAATACGTGTTCTTTATCTGCGCTGTCTCCTTATCTTTCCTATGTGTCTTATATGTAGGAAGAATATATCATGAGAAACGTCAAAGATAGTTCTCAAAATGAGATATTTGGAGATCATACCATATCACAGCTTAGCTAGGCAGGTGGCATAATCTTTTATTCAAAGGGCACTGATAATAAAGAAAAAATAATTCTGAGAGTCAAAATACGCAGAAAAATCTTTCTCTTTCCCTTACTCCCTCCCACCTTCTCTCTCTCTCTCTTTCTATATATCTCTCAAAAAGATAAGGACATATTAAACATACATGAAACAGATATACTGGGAATGGACGAATTTAGTAAAGATGAATAGGACAAAAAGGGGCTTTTAGAAATAAAGTATAAATAAGTCAGGTATATACAGTGAGGACAAATGCAGCACAGCATGTATGTACCGATACAGCTGTAAAATAACATTTCTGATCGGAAGAACTGCTAGAAATATAAGGATATCAGTTATACAAAACATATACATAAGAATCATGAATCTAGAATAAAAGCAAGCGTGCTCTAGCTTACAAGATTATCACCGTCATAATCATCATCATAATCTTCATCATCATCGTCGTCATTGTCGTCATCATCATCATCATCACGACGGACGTGATTTGTTTGAGGAGACAACAAAGTTCAGTCTGATGCAAATATAACATTATATTGAATATCACCTCTTTCTCTACAAAGCAGCATTGACATGGTTGGTACTTGTTGCATGACAATGTCCGTCTATGGGACCTAAATAGACTCTTTCAAAATAAATGCCTAAGGCATAAAGTGGAACAACGCAGAGATAGGGCAGATGACTGAACAACAAACTGTCTCATGTGTGATAAGAGTAAGATCAAATTGATATATATTGGTCACGTGATGAGAAGAAACAATCAGAGAATCAATCCCAAAACAAAATATCACATGGAGCACAAAAGTCCGAAGAAAAAGTGGCCTACCACATGAAACTCTAAATAGGACATGTTAAAGAAATCTCATGATAAGGTAGAAAAACTCGAGCAGAACAGAAAAACTTGGCGAACAACCATATGAGAACTACATGACGTTTAAAGGCACGAGAAGGATGTCAGATTGTGAATCTAAACTCAGGGTCATATTTGAAGTCTAAATCAATTATAAAATAGAACATTACTAACTCAACCCATATTTTGTTAATTATAGATGAATTTTCCTCCAGTTTATTCCGAAAAAAATTTTTCATCTAAACCTATTCTGGCAGACCATGGAAACTAGTTCATACGTGAAAGAGCATTATTTTGAGTAATATTTGAAGCAAACGTATTCCTTACAACTGTAATACTCCTTCACATTATCACTGGGTTCAAAAACATCCACTGATAGGCAGACTACTCACTTACAGTGTTTCAAACCATGTAAAAACCACAGTGATGTTAGTAGCACTTGTTCTTTAGCAACAATTAGTATGGTAGTTAATTGAACTACAGTAGAGTGTAAACATTACAAGATGCATTTGACTGCAATGAGAATATCAAAAAGAAAGAGACTGCGAGCCGTGCTATCTTTCTACATCGTGTAACACACTTTAGATATGAGCACTGAGGCATGCTCTGTACCATCACAAGTTCATTGTTACAACTAGCCATGCATGTGACGGTTGTGTTTGTTTAAATAATAGATGTGTGGTGATATAAGGGACCAAAACCATGCATTGCTGATTATTATAAGACTCCATCACTTTAGAGATGAGCACAGTTAAAATGAAAGAAACATACAAGTCGATTTATTCAAGATATAATTACATATACTTATGTACTTAAAATTCATCGAAGTAACATCCTTGAGCATTAGTACACTGTTGTCAGCAGTTGCTCTGCCACTCGTAGTAGCTTGGCTTGAAGTTTTGAACAGAGGCCTCCTTCTAAACCCTCGTCACGGCAGCTTGCACGGCATTAACAGTCACAAAGTGGTGGTCTTTCACTCTTTATTTGAGCCCGGGGAAACATGAAGAAGTCAGCCGGGGCCAAGTCCGGGCTGTAGGGAGGTTGGCATTTTGTTGCCACGGCTTGTTTCGCCAGAATCTCTCTCACTAGCAGCGAAGTATGGCTCAGCGCATTGTCGTGGTGTAGAACCCGGACGTTGGAGATCTCCGGGCGGACGCGTGCGACTCTGTTCTTCAACCCCTTAAGCACTTTCACGTAAAATTTCTTCGTTCACCATTTGTCCGGATGGTACGAACTCCTTGTGGACAACACCTTTAGAGTAAAAAGATGACAATGAGCATCGACTTTATCTCCGATTTGCTCATTTGTTCATCCTCGACGCCCTCTCTCCCTTCATTGAACGTCTTGTTCCCGCGAAACACTTGTGCTTTCGGTAAAGAATCTTTCTAGAAGGCTTTCTGTTTCATAGCAAGTGTCATCGTCGCGGATTTTTCAAGTTTAACACAAAAAATTATCGCGTATCGCTGCTCGACCCTTCTCTTCATTGTAACCTTTACACGACGCTTAAACAGTTTTCCATTTCGCAAGCGAAATGATCGGAACTCTGTAAAAGCTCAAAACGAAATGATGAGATTTCAATCTCTCACCTAACATCCCTCATTAACCTTCAGGCTCGGAGAATCAACTTGCTCAGTGGAAGTCATCATCATCACCAAAAGGCAACATACAATTCGTCTTCAAATGTCGAAAGTAAAGAATATGCTGGTTTGCTTCTACAACAGCAAAGGAGTTATTCACAAAGAATTTATTGCAGAGGGACAGACTGCCATTGCCAAATTGTATTTTAGTATTTTGAATAGATCTGTACTTATGCGTCTTTGATTACACCAAGGCATTGGACAAGGTGAGACATAATGAAGTTATTAAAATGCTTGAAGACATTAATATAGACGGCAAAGACCTAAGAGTTGTAAAGCATCTATACTGGCAGCAAGAAGCAGCATTTCGAGTTGAAAATAGAACTGGAAAATACCAACCTATAAAACAAGTGGTGCGACAAAGATGTGTATAATCTCCAGACCTTTTTTCTTTGTACAGGAGAATATTCTAAGACTCTATCATCACAGAATCAATCATAAAAATTGGAGGATACAATATTAACAATCTTCGATATGCTGAGGACACAGTACTGAGAGCTGAGAACCATCAAGACCTGCAAAATCTATTGGTTAAAGTCGCTAAAGGTTGTGAACAGAAAGGCCTTACTTTAAACATAAAAAAGACAGAGACTATGATTATATCTAAGAAACAGAATCCACCAGCATGCAGTATTAAATTAAACGGAACTATTCTATAGCAGTGCAGAAATTCTAATACAATGGACCAGTAATAATTCAGATCGGAAATACAGAACTGAAATTATGAACAGAATAGCCCAAGCAAAGACTGCATTTCAGAGAATGAGAAACATATTATGCAACACATCCTTATCAATGAATGTTAGAAAACGAGTCCTAACGTCCTATATTGAACCTATCTTGTATTAAGTGAATCATGGACAATAGGCAAGTCTGCACAAAAATCATTGGAACCAGCAGAAATGTGGTTTGTTAGAAGAATGTTGCGAATCCCCTTGACAGCAAAAATAACTAATGAAGAATGTATGAGAAGAGCTGGAGAGACAAAAAAATATTGTCAAAAAAGATAAGAGAGAGACTATGTACATTCATAGGACATGCAATGAGAAAAGGGGGCATTGAAAATTTGTAACAATAAGAAAAATAGAAGGAAGAAGATCAAAAGGAAGACCAAGAGAAATGATACTGCACAGTCTGACGGGATGGTGTGAGAGGAGATCACCAACTGAGTTGATATCCTGCATAAAGGATCGTGTACTCTGGAGAAGTATAATAGCCTACGCCAGTTGACACGGCACATAATGATGGTGATGATGATGATGATAATGATGATTATGATGATAATGATGATGACCAACAAATTCCATCTTCTTTTTCTGATAACATTTGAGACAGTGTATGCTATGAGACAAGTTGTTGTTTCTCATCTCGTCTGTCGTATCTGCATTATTCTTGAATTCATTCCCTTTTATACCGAGTATTTCCTTAGTAATTTCTTTTCAAAAGACTCTAATTTGGTGTCTATTTCTTTACTTGTTTTCCAGCATTCGCATGTATAAATGAGAGTGGATATTACTTGTGAATTGAATACTCTTTGCTTGGTTTTTGTGCTTATAACTTATGGATGCAATATGCTCTCAAGATTCGTGAAGGTCAATGCTGCTTTTACAATTCTAACTTCTTTTCTGGTGTCACCATCCTGGTCTATGTAATTGGCGAGGAATGCACAATGTTTACCTTTTTCAACAGCTGTTCCTTATACGCATATTTTTCCCTCGCAATTAATGAGAAATGTCATTTTTTTCTCCTTGTTAATTTCAAATCTATTTTACTAGCCACTGAAGACAGGGTATCCGTTTGTTTGTTTGTTTTTTGCATCGATTTCAATTTGTCACTGATAAGAGTTATGCCATCTGCAAAATACAGAACTTTTAGTTGGGTCCCATGTACACAGTCAATGATGCCCGTTTTACCTAAGCAGCATTTTTTCATTACGAAGTCTATAATAATTCCGAAAAGCAAGGGAGAGAGTACATTCTTGTTTCACTCCTCTTTCAATCTGGAATCATTCGCTCATTCTCTCTTCTGCATTGACTTTGCAAACATATCGGTTGTAGAGATCCTTAATGATTTTCATAGTTTTAGACGATATTCCATATATTTAAAAATTCTCCACAATGAATCTCTGTGTATGCCATCAACTGCCTTTTTAAAGTCTATCGTGGCATCTATTAAAAAAGTGAAATGAGGGACGCAATAACTACGAAACAATTAGACAGGGCATCCGGTGAAGATGATGTGACTGCTGAGATGTTGAAAGCAGAAGAAACAGAAACACCAGAACACCTCTTCCGGATACTACAACAAATTTGGGATGTAGAAAAAGCCACAGAGTAGTGGAAAACTGACCTTATAGTAAAACAGCCAAAGAAAGGTGACCTCAGAGACTACGAGAACTGGAGAGGCATTACCCTACTGCTACTCACCATTAAAATATTTTGCAGAATAATCATCAACAGAATTGTACCAGCACTTGAGGAAAACCTTTGGAAAGAGCAAGCAGGATTTAGGAAAGGAAGATCATGCATCTGGTTAGCGGGGTAAGGGTATCCCCTATCAAAAGAGAAATAAACGAATCTTTACCTCCCTCAGTCTACGGGACACCCTTGGGCAAGGTGGAGTACCAGTATAGCCCCCCGATCAGTGTGACGTCAAGCCATGGGAGCAGGTGGTGGATGGAATGGGAGAGCAGCTGACAGATAATGTTGGTTATGGTCACCATTCTATGATGGTAGGCAGATGATCTCACTGTAGGGACAATGGCTACGATCACTGACTTGTACAGTCACTGCTTGGAAGGAAACAATGGTAAACTATCTTCTGGAAATATACCAAGAAACCCAAACAGCAATTATGGAAAATCAAACAGGAAAAAGATCTGGTGGTGAGGCCCCCAGGCCAGATAGATCTAATGTTAACACTGGGGAAGAGTGTGAGACAGAGGTCAGTACTAGTAATTGTGATGACGGACAAAATCCTGACAGTGTTACCAAGGAAAATCCCTGCATCAAACTACAAAGAAAAATAAGAGTAGGAACATGGAATGTAAGAAGTATGTATGAGGGAAAGTATCAAGTAGTAAGTGACGAGATGAAAAGAACGTGGATGCACATTTTGGTAATCTGTGAACATCGATAGAAAGGATCAGGACACTTTAAGAGCGAGAATGATAATATCTTTATATACTCTGGTGGAGAATTAGAAGGAGAGAACGGAGTGGCTTTTTATTTGGACAAACCAAAATAAAAACACTATCAGGCTACAATCCAGTAAGTGATAGAATCGTAACAATCAGACTTAAAGGCATTCCTAGAAATGTAACAATCATCCAGATATATGCATCTACATCAGTAGCAGAAGAAGAGGAAGTAGAAGACTTATAACACACTGCAAACGACAATAGACCAGGTACGGGAAAAAATGATATTGTATTAATAATGGGTGATTTTAATGCAACGACTGGTTACAGAAAGAGCAGAAGAAGAAGGACATGTTGTAGGGAGATTTACCATAGGACATAGAAATGAGGCAGGTGACAATCTAATGGCGTTTTGCATGGAAAATGAGCTAATGATCGATAAACATCCAAGAAGACTTTACACATGGACATCACCTAATGGTAAAACCAAGAATCAAATCGATTACATTTTAGTGCAAAGAAGGTGGAGGTCAAGTATAACATCAGCAAAAACTTTACCAGGTGCTGATTGTGACACAGACCATGAATTATAAATAGCAAACATGAAGATAAAGACAAAAAAGACAGTTACAGGATCAAGAACACGCCGCTTTGATCTTACAAAAATACCAGAACAATATGGTATAGAAGTGAAGAACCGTTTCGAAATCCTGACGGCTGTACAGGAGGAGATGACACCAGATGAATTGGCTACGCAGGCCAGAAATATCTTAACAACAACAGATAAAGACATGGTTCCAGTAAAGAAAACACAAAAGAATGGATAGATCACAGCAGGTACACTAGAACTGATAAAACAACGTAGAGAAATGAAGACGCAAAGGAAAGTGACAAACAACAACAAAGAGAAATATAAAACTTAACAAGAAAAGTACGAAGAAAAATAAGAAAAGAAAAACAAATATATACACGATTGTTGTGAGAGAATAGAAGAACATCAGAAGTGTGGAAGAGATAGTGAAATGTTTAAAGAAATGAAGACATTGACGAGAAATGTCACACCTAAGCTAAATGAAATTTGTGATGAGATGGGGAATACCCTGACAGAGACAGAGGAAATTCTAGAAAGATAGAAGGAATATTCCAAAGGAATATATGAAACAACCGACTGTGGAAGCAGAAATCAACAGTGTGAATTATTATTGGAAGAGAAAAACCCGAATCGACAATAGAAGAAGTTTTATGAACAATAAAAGTTCTGAAACATGGTAAATCACCAGGATGTGATGAGATAACAGTTGAATTTATTAAAGCAGGAGAAAAGGAGTGTGCAACAATCTATCATGCACTATGTAAAAATATATGGCATTCAGGTATCTGGCCAAAAGAATGGAAAAGAACTGTATTCATACCACTGCCAAAAAGGGTTACATGAAATTATGCACCAACTACAGAACTGTTGCAATGATTAGTCATGCCAGTAAAATTCGGTTAAAAATTATAATGGGTAGACTTCAAAAGAAAATATAAGATGGGCCCCCTGGGAACAACTGTGTTAAGAGCACACTTATCTTAACACAGTGTTTGTGAGACAGGGAACATAGATCTGTTTGCTTAAAAACTCTGACCTACCTCTGTAGCCCAGAAACTTGTAGCAATCAACACTAATTGTAATTGTAATTGTTATTTTTGCAAAATGTAATGTCAGGTTGGTGGACGGATGGGGACATGGAGATCTCTGGCGGGGATGAGGGAAGTCTGGTGTGAAACCAATGAATCCAGGACGTGACAAGCCTATGGGTCTTTACAACAATGGCTATCAGAATGATGTGAACAAAACAGAGCCAGTAGACTATAGGTGGCGGGGAATGGATATCGTTGAAGCACTCATCAGATTCCTCATCTCAGAGTCAGAGTATCTTTGTGGAACTGTCTCAAACCATCTGACGTGGAGAAGGGGTTTACGTACAGCCACCAGAGGCTGGAAAACAAAGTTGTGGCCAGGCCAGCCACACTGTCTTCATGGCAGTCCGAGCAAGACCACAGTCTGCCCTAGCAAGGAAAGGCGCTGAAGTCGGAGTTACCCAGCCAAAAGGCGCATCGCAAAAATCAGGGTAACACGCATTATCGCTAATGAAATGTCTATATCTACAGTTTTCAAACATGGTGCTCGCCCTGTGAAGACTAACCAGGCAGGTGCAGTGCCGGGCCCCCTGCCTCGAAAGGGTCCACCCAATGCTACTGGAAGTCCTCTCAGTTCGTCTTGTGGAGTCAGGAGACATGAGAGTAGAGCTACTGGCCAAAAAATACAACAGAAGAAAACAGCCAAAAAGCAAGAACTTAAAATAATGCAGTGGAATGCTGAAGGTGTCAGCAGTGTTAGAGATGGCTATAGCAAAAAGGTTGAACTAGAGAACATACTTTTTGCAGAGCAGGTAAGTATATGCTGCATACAGGAGACACACCTAACCAAAGATGCCGACTTTAAAATCAGAGGCTACCAGTGTTTTAGATCAGACCGACAGGACAGAAGAAAAGGAGGAGTACTCACACTTGTTAAGAATAACATCAGCGCATGTCAGGTGGGAGTGTTCATGGAAGGAGCCGAATACCAGATGATCCATCTAAAAAGTAGTAATACAGATTTCCACCTCCTTAACTATTACTGTCCTAATGACCGCCCACTTGCTTTAGGAACAATCCCACACAAAGAGAGACTGATGGTCTGTGGTGATTTTAACAGTCATTCCCAGAGCTGGGGCTATGACCACATAGACAAGAGAGGAGAGGAAGTTGAGAGCTGGCAGGATGATAATGGACTTCTCCTGATCAACCAGCCAATGGATGCCCCAACATTTTACTCAAGGGCTTGGCATACAAAATCAACACCAGATCTGGCATTCCACTCTCCAGATCTGAAGTGGAACATTACACGTAAAGTTGGAAAACAACTTGGAGGTAGCGACCATCGACCAGTCTTCCTGACAATAGAAAATGAACTCCTTAACACCAGTAACCCTCTCCCCAGATGGAACTATAAAAAAGCAAACTGGACAATGTACAGACATCGTACAGGTATCCTGGTGGGACAGCTGTCCATAGAAGGTAAGGATATTAACAGCATAGTGAAGGAGTTCAATGCTTGTATCCTTCAGGCCGCTCGTGAAACCATTCCCAGAGGAGCTCGCAGGGACTATAAACCATACTGGTCTAGTGAGCTGGGAAAACTCCATGATGACGTGGAAGCAGCTCGAAAGCAAGCAGAAAATAGACCATGCCAAGAACACCACAATAATTACCAACATTCTAAGGCCAAATTTCAGAGAGCAAAGCTGCAAGCCAGACGGGAAAGTTGGAGAGAGAAAACAGAGTCCCTAAACTTTGAAAAGGATGGAAGGAAACTGTGGAAACTAATCAAACAGTTAAATGATGAGAGTACTGGAAGAAGTACAAAGATTACACTAATAGAGGATGGGAAAACTCTTACAGGTTGAAGCAGGATTCCCCTTACAAGGAGACTACTGGTTTGATTGTATGACTACTGGTTTTTGATTGGCCACTCTAACAGATATGTATGACTACTGGAATTTATTGAATTCCTCTTGTGGAGTACAGTTTCAACTTATAAGTTTCTTCTTGTTGCTGGTGTTCTAACCATCACCTAATTTTCTGTATTATACACTAAGAAAATACAACAAGACACCCAGGCTTTCCACTCCACAAAATTAGTACGAATACAACAACTTGAACATAACTTGGCAGTCTTCCGACCAAAACAAACTGGTCAACAATGAGAATTTCCACAAAGCCGATTTGTTGTAGTTTATCATCAGACAACACACATTTATTACAGAAATTCACAGCAACAAATGCCCGGCGTGAAATATCTACGCCACATGGGCAAGGAAAACCTTACAATGATTTATTCATACCAAAAACCATACTTACAGGCTTACCAAGGACTGCAGCCACACAGAAAAACAAACTAAACTAATTCTGACAACAAGACTCGCTCTACCCCATTCTCGTTCGCCCAACACGTCCATCCAGTTCAACTTTCCACACATAGACTGCTTACGACCGGCTTTTTCACACGGACCTTTTCTAACGACTTTTTGCACACGGGCCTTCCTAATGACGTAGTCTACGCAACACAATTTATTAGCGCTACACAATTAATCTCTGAACAGAATTGCTATTCTGTTACAGAATATCTCCCCACCCCCTAAAGGTAGATATTTGGCCATCAAATATCTCCAACAAAAAATTACTAACTTTTACAGAAAACTCTCCAAAAAAAAAATTAATCAAACTAATCACTATCCAACACAACCCTAATTCTACCCACAAGGTGTACCAAGGTGTACAATATTCAAATAACTACCTACTCTTATGTGTATATTCAACGCTATGAGTAGTAACGTATAACATATGCAATCTCCATAACAACCCATCCTATATCTGGCGCATGAGACTGTCCGCAACATGGACATAACAGGAAAATGAGTAAAAGGCAATCCACTTACAATAAGTCCTATACACATGAAATCATACTCACAACATTCCACCTAAAACCTCAGCCATCAAGAAACCTAATTCCTCCACTACCAACAAATTTCCACTGCTAGAAACTCTTCCTAAACGAGATTCCATCTACATCAAAATGACAAAAATTCTTCCTACAACAAAACAAGTAAGGCTCTTGCTACACAAAACAAGTAAGGCTCTTGCCTTTAGACTAATCGTGAGTGGTATTTATACTATTCCTACCCACTCATTTTTCTCCATGCTGCAAGCTTTTCCCAAGACCCCCGCTCAATGGTCTCAACCAACCTACCTCTCAAACAAGGGTACTCATTCTATTAATTATTTCCTAAGTACCAATCCTGGGTATAACCCCTAGCCTGTACTGCCATAATATTCCCCCATCCCAAAAAGTAGAGGTTTGCCTGTCAAAACTTTCAACAAAAAAAAACCAATGTACCTATTTAAATTATAACTCCAGGCTAATTCAAAGATAATAATCGACTCTCAACATAGAACTTCATACTCTGACTATACCCATAACTGTTCGTGTGACATTCGGCTTTACTCAGCCCATGTCCACTTCATATACAATCATCTATTTCTATTATGTGTGATTCCTCAATACACATACATAGAATAGGTAAACTCTGGTACCATATATAATCTGCTATTCACTGACAAATGCAGCTATATGCTGTACATACGCAGAATAGGTTCATCTGGGTTAAAATTATTAATCATCCATTCTTAAACATATGTAAATATCCATTAAACATATGCCGAATAGGCAAAACTTTGGTATCATATATAATCATCCATTCTTAACATATGTAATTATCCATTAACCATATGCAGAATAGGCAAAACTTTGGTATCGTATATAATCATCCATTCTTAACATATGTAATCATCCATTAACATATGCAGAACAGGCAAAACTTTGGTATCATATATAATCATCCATTCTTAACATATGTAATTATCCATTAACATATGCAGAACAGGCAAAACTTTGGTATCAGGCTAATCCACCTTTTATTTATCCCCAAAGGGACTGTGCCACGTACCATATGTACGCACAACAAAACAATGTAATATCTAGGTCCTTAAAAGAAAAAAGACCCCCTCTGGTAATTTCACCTTAGGCTCGGTCATATGGAATCTCCATGTTCCGGCCTAGGTACCCAATCAGAGAACCACACCTGTTTGTGTAATCTCCTCATAACATCACATCCGTGGTAATAATGTCACATCCAAGCCAATGCTGTCACATCAAAGATAAATAACCAATTTGAACATGGTAAATGCCATAACAATTGGCTATTGATAAGTCATCATCAGTAATGTCACCCCATTCAAGGCTACATGATTTATCATCCATCCTAATTAACTACTAATAAATCCGTTATACAAAAAAAATAAACAGAGGAAAAAAAAATACATTCACTAATTGCTGCACAAGAACTATACAATCTATAAAAAATTATGCTTAAGAGAATCTCCAACTGCAGCCTTCATCTCCCAGGGACTTCCCATATGTAGCCCTGTACCAGGGCTTCTGGTACATTTCCAATGCACTGCATGACAAAGCCTAACCTCTTCCATAGTAACATGACTCTTTCTGGAAAAACTCAGACATGGAACCAATAATCTATAATAAAACAAAAAAAACAATATTAGCATTATCCAATCCACTCAAAATAATCCAACCATACTGGCACCTAATACAGTCCAGAATAATTACTGTACTTTTTAGTTAAATAAGTTATAACAGCAAATGGCAATCTTCCAGAAAAATTTTAACTAAGAATCCTCAGTTTTCTAGCACCTATCAGAGTAAAAAACTGGAATTAATGACATATACACTAATGTCAAATATCCATATCATCCTTGCTAATGCAAAATCACAACAAAATGGTAAACTAAATGCTAATTAATTGCAATCCAGCAAAATTTCACATCAGAACAAATTAACTGTCCCTAATGTATAAACACAACAATGTTCCTGAAATTTCTAGATAATCTATCCAGAAGAAGCATATCTGGCAACTTCCAATCAACAGAATGTTCATTTCCAAAAACAAATTTTTTCCACAGGTGAAGGTAGTCCAAAAAGTTACTATATCCCTTCGTATGAATGTCTGGTGACTGGATGAATCAGAACTACTCAACTGTCCAACAAACTTCCAAAGAGAATGACAGTAAATAAATCCAACATTCACTATTTGCTATAATTAATAATGTTCAGTCTGCATAATCTGGCTTGACTTCTTGCTGAAATTTCAGAGGTCACAGTTAAGCTACAAATTGTTACCTGTTTCCTCCCCCATAGTACCAGCGAAATGTACCGTACAAGCTGCACTGGTTCCCGGCAGGTTACTGGTTCAGGATCAGCTTCACTGGACCGGATACAAGCTACTGATATGGCCTCATCCACTATGCTGCCTAGGGGCCAGGAGCTAGAGGTGCCCCCCAAGATTCTGAGCAAGCTGGACATCGTCGCCGCCTTGAGTAGACGCCACCAAGTCTCGCCAACACACCCCTGACGCCAATTCGAAGGAAGAAAAGGACGCCAAAGCAACTCAACTCTTTTCCTAATCTAGACTCCTTTTCTTCTCCGGCAGAAGATGTCGGGAAGCCAATGCTGACAGAACTACCAACCGAAATTCGAAAGCTAGCTAGCTAACCAACTCCAATCTTGACTCCCTAAATAACTACAAACCTATCAACTCGTAATCTATCTGCAGTCAGCTTCCAACACCTAAGCTAGCTATCCTTACTCTACAACATATTTGCTGTTGACCAAAACGATGCCAAGGTAAACAGGTCATCGATCGACAATCGTAATCTAGGGCATGGTAACAATAGACAAAACTTTGTGTGTACTACACAACTGGAGACAAAAATACTACAACCTGGAGACTTGCCAAGACTTCACAATTAGAAGTATGAGCCGTGCATGAAACCAGCAGCCCACGAGCAACAACTAAAACACTTTGTGACAGACCGTGAAGGAAAGCGCTGGTCACGGCGCCATTGAAACAGTATCAACGGCACCAGTGTAACAGATATGTATGACTACTGGAATTTATTGAATTCCTCTTGTGGAGTACAGTTTCAACTTATAAGTTTCTTCTTGTTGCTGGTGTTCTAACCATCACCTAATTTTCTGTATTATACACTAAGAAAATACAACAAGACACCCAGGCTTTCCACTCCACAAAATTAGTACGAATACAACAACTTGAACATAACTTGGCAGTCTTCCGACCAAAACAAACTGGTCAACAATGAGAATTTCCACAAAGCCGATTTGTTGTAGTTTATCATCAGACAACACACATTTATTACAGAAATTCACAGCAACAAATGCCCGGCGTGAAATATCTACGCCACATGGGCAAGGAAAACCTTACAATGATTTATTCATACCAAAAACCATACTTACAGGCTTACCAAGGACTGCAGCCACACAGAAAAACAAACTAAACTAATTCTGACAACAAGACTCGCTCTACCCCATTCTCGTTCGCCCAACACGTCCATCCAGTTCAACTTTCCACACATAGACTGCTTACGACCGGCTTTTTCACACGGACCTTTTCTAACGACTTTTTGCACACGGGCCTTCCTAATGACGTAGTCTACGCAACACAATTTATTAGCGCTACACAATTAATCTCTGAACAGAATTGCTATTCTGTTACAAGGTAAGCAGGTAGCAGATCACTTTGCTCGCATGTTTGCACAGGACTGCAACATTGATATCCATCCAGAGAAGGAGCGTACAGTGCGCATCGAGCCACAGAAAGAGGAGGAACAAGTCAGAAAAGTGGAGGTCATGGATGCACCAATCACACGCAGTGAGTTAGACCTAGCAGTTAGTAAACTGAAACCAAGGAAATCACCAGGACCAGATGGAGTGTCCAATGAAATGATCAAGAACCTGGGAATGGCAGCAATGGGAAAGCTGTTGGATATTTTCAATATGTGCTGGAGCACAGGTAAGTTACCTCAAATCTGGAAGGAAGCAAGCATGGTACCACTGCTAAAACCAGGGAAAAACAGTGATACTGCCTCCAGCTACAGGCCAATCAGTCTCACTAGCTGCCTATGCAAAACGATGGAACGCATCATTGACCTGAGGCTAAAATGGTACCTAGAAAGTGAAAACCTTCTCGTTCCACAACAAGCAGGATTTAGGCAGTACTACAGTACGGAAGATCAAGTGACCTATCTCTCTCAAGAGATTGAGGATGCATTCCAAGAGAAAAACCTTGTACTAGCAGCGTGGATAGACCTGAAGAAAGCCTTTGATAAAGTATGGAAAAAAGGTCTGTTGTGGAAACTAAGAAACTGCAATGTGAATGGAAGACTGTACAACTGGATAAAGTCCTATTTACACAATAGAAGAGCTAGAGTAGTAATGGATGGACACAAAAGCCAGAAAGTACTTCTGCGACACGGTGTACCACAAGGAGGAGTCCTTTCGCCTACACTATTCCTTGTATTCATTAATGACCTGGTCAAGGAACTTCCCTATGGAATCAAAGCAGCACTGTATGCAGATGATCTGGTCATGTGGTGTACAGATGAATATGCAACAGTTGCTACACAGAGACTCCAAAGAGCAGCAGACATCTTGACATCATGGACAAACAAATGGTGTGTAAGTATCAACACAGAGAAATCAAGTACCACTCTGTTCACCCTCTCATCTAAACAGAAAGCAGGTAAGATCTTTGTAAATGAAATACCCTTAAGGATGGACAACCAACCCACTTACTTAGGAGTGACTCTTGACTCAAAACTGACTTGGAAGCAACACATCAACAGTGCAGAAGCGAGAGCCAGAAGAAAACTAGCCATATTAAGAAAATTGAGTGGGACTACATGGAGAGCTAGTGAAAGAATCCTCAAGAACGTATATCAGCAAAGTATTCTACCACATTTAGAATATGGCTCAACATCTTGGTGCACAGCATCAAACACTACGCTGCATAATCTAGACAAGGTTCAAAATCAGTCACTACGGATTATCACAGGTGCCATGAGGTCCACACCAATAGTAGAAATGCAGAAAATAGTTGGTGTTCAACCGCTAAAGGAACGTAGAGACACAAAGGTCATGACCATGGGAGAAAAATTCCTTAGCTCTGTAAGCCATCCCCTGAAGGAGAGATTCAATAACCTGGCATTAGGACGGCTTAAAAGAAGCAGCTTCATTCATCAGGCCAAGCGTATGCGTAAGCTGATACCTGACCTTCCAACTGTAGTCACTCCATTATCATCTGTACCAGAGCATACACCATGGAAAGAAGCAGATTATACACAAATAACTATTCAGACTGAAGTGAAAGATGTGCAGAATGGTGAGATGCAGAGCAGTCTTGTAAGATCAATAGCCACACTTAGTGTTCTAGATGACAAATATCCATGTGACACCTGGATACGTGTGTATACAGATGGATCTGCACATAATGCCATAAAAAATGGTGGGGCAGGAGCATATATTGAATATCCAAACAACACCATTGACAAGATTTCCATACCCACTGGTAAATACTGCAACAACTTTGATGCAGAAGTTAGGGCAATTATTGCTGCAGTTGAAAAACTATCAGACTCCAGAATTGATACATGTCCTGTAGTAATTCTCACAGATGCAAGATCAGTACTGGAGGTTGTTCAGTGCAACAAACTACCAGACCTTAAGGATGCCTTGTCAAAAATTGGCTTAAAACATGGAGTCACTTTGCAGTGGATTCCCTCCCTCTGTGGGATACCAGGCAATGAGAAAGCTGACCATCTGGCCAAAGAGGGCACTGAAATGGAGCAACCAGACATACCAGTCACCTATAATCAGAAGAAAAGCATGATAAAAACCTACAGGAAGCCACAAACACCACCACATGATGACTATCACATGCTAAACAGAAAGGAACAAGTCACCATCTTCCGTCTCCGAACAGGACACAGCCGACTCCGAAGTCATATGTATACAAAGTTTAAGGTTGGTACTACTAATCTATGTACATGTGCCCAGGTGCCCCAAACCGTGGAACATATCCTCCAGAACTGCATCAACTACGAGACACTGAGAAATAATTACTGGCCCAGTGAAACCACTAAAGAAGATAAGCTCTTCGGTTCCATACATGAGTTACAAAAAACAGTGAAATTTATCCAAGAGACAGGACTGCAGATATAGACAGGCAGTGCGAACGAAGAAGAAGAAGAAGAAGTGATGAGATGGGGAATACCCTGACAGAGACAGAGGAAATTCTAGAAAGATAGAAGGAATATTCCAAAGGAATATATGAAACAACCGACTGTGGAAGCAAAAATCAACAGTGTGAATTATTATTGGAAGAGAAAAACCCGAATCGACAATAGAAGAAGCTTTATGAACAATAAAAGTTCTGAAACATGGTAAATCACCAGGATGTGATGAGATAACAGCTGAATTTATTAAAGCAGGAGAAAAGGAGTGTGCAACAATCTATCATGCACTATGTAAAAATATATGGCATTCAGGTATCTGGCCAAAAGAATGGAAAAGAACTGTATTCATACCACTGCCAAAAAGGGTTACATGAAATTATGCACCAACTACAGAACTGTTGCAATGATTAGTCATGCCAGTAAAATTCGGTTAAAAATTATAATGGGTAGACTTCAAAAGAAAATATAAGAAGAAATCAATATGGTCCAAGCTGGTTTCAGGCAAGGAAGAGGATCAAGAGATCATATGTTCAATATAAGATTAATAATAGAGAAATGCAGAGAGTTTAATGTGAATCTATATTTAGCCTTTATAGACTACTCAAAGGCATTTGATTGTGTACAACACCAGACACTTTGGGAAATAATGGAAAAAATGGGATTTCCAACACATTTGATACACTTAACATCACTGCTGTGTGAGACAGGGAAGATAGATCTGTAAACTCTGACCTACGTCTGTACCCCAGAAACATGTAGCAATCAACACTAATTATAATTGTTATTTTTGTAAAATGTAATGTCAGGTTGGTGGACAGATGGGGACATGGAGATCTCTGGCGGGGATGAGGGAAGTCTGGTGTGAAACCAATGAATCCAGGACGTGACAAGCCTGTGGGTCTTTACAACAATGGCTATCAGAATGACGTAAACAAAACAGAGCCAGTAGACTATGGGTGGCGGGGAATGGATATCGTTGAAGCACTCATCAGATTCCTCATCTCAAAGTCAGAGTGTCTTTGTTGAACTGTCTCAAAACCATCTGACATGGAGAAGGGACTTACATACAGCCACCAGAGGCTGGAAAACAGCGTTTTGGCCAGGCCAGCCACACCGTCTTCATGGCAGTCCGAGCAAGACCACAGTCTGCCCTAGCAAGGAAAGATACTGAAGTCGGAGTTACCCAGCCAAAAGGCGCATCGCAAAAATCAGGGTAACACGCATTATCGCTAATGAAATGTCTCTATCTGCAGTTTTCAAACATGGTGCTCGCCCTGTGAAGACTAACCAGGCAGGTGCAGTGCCGGGCCCCCTGCCTCGAAAGGGTCCACCCAATGCTACTGGAAGTCCTCTCAGTTCGTCTTGTGGAGTCAGGAGACATGAGAGTAGAGCTACTGGCCCAAAAATACAGCGGAAGAAAACAGGCAAAAAGCAAGAACTTAAAATAATGCAGTGGAATGCTGAGGGTGTCAGCAGTGTTAGAGATAGCTATAGCAAAAAGATGGAACTAGAGAACATACTTTTTGCAGAGCAGGTAAGTATATGCTGCATACAGGAGACACACCTAACCAAAGATGCCGACTTTAAAATCAGAGGCTACCAGTGTTTTAGATCAGACCGACAGGACAGAAGAAAAGGAGGAGTACTCACACTTATTAAGAATAACATCAGCGCATGTCAGGTGGGAATGTACATGGAAGGAACCGAATACCAGATGATCCATCTAAAAAGTAATAATACAGATTTCCACCTCCTTAACTATTACTGTCCTAATGACCACCCACTTGCTTTAGAAACAATCCCACACAAAGAGCGACTGATAGTCTGTGGTGATTTTAACAGCCATTCCCAGAGCTTTGGCTATGACCACATAGACAAGAGAGGAGAGGAAGTTGAGAGCTGGCGGGATGATAATGGACTTCTCCTGATCAACCAGCCAATGGATCCCCCAGCATTTTACTCATGGGCTTGGCATACAACCTCAACACCAGATCTGGCATTCCAGTCTCCAGATCTGAAGTGGAACATTACACGTGAAGTTGGAAAACAACTTGGAGGTAGCGACCATCGACCAGTCTTCCTGACAATAGAAAATGAACTCCTTAACACCAGTAGCCCTCTCCCCAGATGGAACTATAAAAAAGCAAACTGGACAATGTACAGACATCGTATATGTATCCTGGTGGGACAGCTGTCCATAGAAGGTAAGTATATTAACAGCATAGTGAATGAATTCAATGCTTGTATCCTTCAGGCTGCTCGTGAAACAATTCCCAGAGGAGCTTGCAGGGACTATAAGCCATACTGGTCTAGTGAGCTGGGAAAATTCCATGATGACGCGGAAGCAGCTCGAAAGCACGCAGAAAATAGACCATGCCAAGAACACCACAATAATTACCAACATTCTAAGGCCAAATTTCAGAGAGCCAAGCTGCAAGCCAGACGGGAAAGTTGGAGAGAGAAAACAGAGTCCCTAAACTTTGAAAAGGATGGAAGGAATCTGTGGAAACTAATCAAACAGTTAAATGATGAGAGTACTGGAAGAAGTACAAAGATTACACTAATAGAGGATGGGAAAACTCTTACAGGTAAGCAGATAGCAGATCACTTTGCTCGCATGTTTGCACAGGACTGCAACATTGATATCCATCCAGAGAAAGAGCGTACAGTGCGCACTGAGCCACAGAAAGAAGAGGAACAAGTCAGAAAAGTGGAGGTCATGGATGCACCAATCACACGCAGTGAGTTAGACCTAGCAGTTAGTAAACTGAAACCAAGGAAATCACCAGGACCAGATGGAGTGTCCAACGAAATTATCAAGAACCTGGGAATGGCAACAATAGGAAAGCTGGTGGATATTTTCAATATGTGCCGGAGCACAGGTAAGTTACCTCAAATCTGGAAGGAAGCAAGCATGGTACCACTGCTAAAGCCAGAGAAAAACAGTGATACTGCCTCCAGCTACAGGCCAATCCGCCTCACTAGCTGCCTATGCAAAACAATGGAATGCATCTTCGACATGAGGCTAAAATGGTACCTAGAAAGTGAAAACCTTCTCATTCCACAACAAGCAGGATTTAGGCAGTACTACAGTACGGAAGATCAAGTGACCTATCTCTCTCAAGAGATTGAGGATGCATTCCAAGAGAAAAACCTTGTACTAGCAGGATGGACCTGAAGAAAGCCTTTGATAAAGTATGGAAAAAAGGTCTGCTGTGGAAACTAAGAAACTGCAATGTGAATGGAAGATTGTACAACTGGATAAAGTCCTATTTACATAATAGAAGAGCTAGAGTAGTAATGGATGGACACAAAAGCCAGAAAGTACTTCTCCGACACTGTGTACCACAAGGAGGAGTCCTTCCGCCTACACTATTCCTTGTATTCATTAATGACCTGGTCAGTGAACTTCCCTATGGAATCAAAGCGGCACTGTATCCAGATGATCTGGTCATGTGGTGTACAGTTGAATATGCAACAGTTACTACACAGAGACTCCAAAGAGAAGCAGACATCTTGACATCATGGACAAACAAATGGTATGTAAGTATCAAAATAGAGAAATCAAGTACCACTCTGTTCACTCTCTCATCTAAACAGAAAGCAGGTAAGATCTTTGTAAATGAAATATCTTTAAGGATGGACAACCAACCCACTTACTTAGGAGTGACTCTTGACTCAAAACTGACCTGGAAGCAACACATCAACAGTGCAGAAACAAAGGCCAGATGAAAACTAGCCATGTTAAGAAAATTGAGTGGAAACACATGGAGAGCTAGTGAAAGAATCATCAGGAATCTATAGCAGCAAAGTATTCTACCACATTTAGAATATGGCCCAACATCTTGGTGCACAGCATCAGACACTACGCTGCATAATCTAGACAAGGTTCAAAATCAGTCACTATGGATTATCACAGGTGCCATGAGGTCCACACCAATAGTAGAAATGCAGAAAATAGTTGGTGTTCAAGCGCTAAAGGAACGTAGATACACAAAGGTCATGACCATGGGAGAAAAATTCCTTAGCTCTGTAAGCCATCCCATGAAGGAGAGATTCAATAACTTGGCACTAAGACGGCTTAAAAGAAGCAGCTTCATTCATCAGGACAAGCGTATGAGTAAGCTGATACCTGACCTTCCAGCTGTAGTCGCTCCATTATCATCTGTGGCAGAGCATACACCATGGAAAGAAGCAGATTATACACAAATAACTATTCAGACTGAAGTGAAAGGTGTGCAGAATGGCGAGATGAAGAGCAGTCTTGTAAGATCAACAGCCACACTTAGTGCTCTAGATGATAAATATCCATGTGACACATGGATACGTGTGTATACAGACGGATCTGCACACAATGCCATAAAGAATGGAGGGGCAGGAGCACATGTTGAATATCAAAACAACACCACTGACATGATTTCCATACCCACTGGAAAATACTGCAACAACTTTGATGCATAAGTTAGGGCAATTATTGCTGCAGTTGAAAAACTATCAGACTCCAGAATTGATACATGTCCTGTAGTAATTCTCACAGATGCAAGATCAGTACTGGAGGCTGTTCAGTGCAACAAACTACCAGACCTTAAGGATGCCTTGTCAAAAATTGCCTTACAACATGGAGTCACTTTGCAATGGATTCCCTCCCACTGTGAAATAACAGGCAATGAGAAAGCTGACCATCTGGCCAAAGAAGGCACTGAAATGGAGCAACCAGACATACCAATCATCTATAATCAGAAGAAGAGCATGATAAAAACCTACAGGAAGTCACAAACACCACCACATGATGACTATCACATGCTAAACAGAAAGGAACAAGTCAACATCTTCCGTCTCCGAACAGGACACAACCGACTCCGAAGTCATATGTATAAAAAGTTTAAGGTTGGTACTACTAATCTATGTACATGTGCCCAGGTACCCAAAACTGTGGAACATATCCTCCAAAACTGCACCAACTATGAGACACTGAGAAATAATTACTGGCCCAGTGAAACCACTGAAGAAGATAAGCTCTACGGTTCCATACATGAATTACAAAAAACAGTGAAATTTATCAAAGAGACAGGACTGCAGATATAGACAGACAATGCGAATGAAGAAGAAGAAGACGATCACTGCTGTATCTAGACCAACAAGCAGCACTAAGAATAAATGGTGAAATAACAACTCGGTTTGACATAAAACAAGGTGTCCGTCAGGGGTGCATATTGTCACCCTATTTATTTAACTTGTATACTGAAAATATAATGAGGAATGTTAGAGAAGGTGTAAACAAAGAATATTACGATACCATAACATTTGGAATTTATGAAATACCAGAGATTAGATATGCTGATGACACAGTGTTACTGTCCACAACACAAAGAGGAATGGAAAAACTAATTATGTCAGTCCTTAAGAACAGCGAAGAGCAGAACCTCTATCTTAATACAAAGAAAACTAAATTGATGAGAACTGACAAAAAAAAAAACAAACAAGGCAGCTGAAATATGCAACAATGACGAAAAACTGGAAGAAGTGGAGAGTTTTGAATATCTTGATCACTACTAACTAATAATGGAGATACAATGAGGGAAATTAAAAGGAGGACATCTATCGCTCTTCAGAAAGTAAAACAACTAAAGAATCTATGGAGAGGAACAGACAGAACCACAAAAATAAGATTTTTAAGGGCATGCATTTTTCCCATCACAACATATGCCTGTGAGACCTGGGCACTTAACAAAACAGCTGAGAAACACATAAATGCTACAGAAGAGTACTTCAAATATCGTGGACACAAAAAAAAGAACAAACATATCAATACTACAAGAGCTAAATATTGAAGAAATCTGGCCAATAAAGAGGATTATAAAAGTAAAATTGAACTATTCTGGACACAGTAAACGCCATGATAATTTAGAGAAGACCGTTTTGGAAGGATACATAATGGGAAAAAGAAAGAGAGGAAGACTAAAACGAAGATGTAAGACATCGTTGACGATCTGCAAATGGATGAAGCAGCGGCACGCCATCTTGCTCACAACCGAGAGGCCTACAGGAGTGCTGTTTCTGAGGCAAAGTTCCGCAAGGGACATGCAAATGAATGAATGAATGAGATCATGCATAGACCACATATTTGTACTTAGACAAATATTAGAACAGGCAAATGAGTGGCATAGCAAACATGTGCAATGTTTATAGATTTTGAGAAATCTTTTTCAGTGTCAACAAAGATGCACTGTTGAAAATTCTAAGATGGCATGGCTTCCCACATAAGATAGTGAATGTCTTTACCTGGTGAATATAAATTGTGTTTGTTTTGTTTTTTTAAGTCGCAAAGTGCGTTCGGTTGGTTGTATTATCCAGGATGTCAAAGAGCAACTTCGATCTGACCGTAAGCAAGAAGACTATTCCAACATTTGGGAAGTTATTTAAGTTTTTTTTTTGCGTTTTGGCTCAGTTTTTTTTGTTTGTTTCGTATTCTTTGCTAGTTTGTGTTTCTACCTGTATGTACAGGTATATCTGTGTTTGTGTGCTTTTGTGTAAAAGAAAATCACATCGTGTGTGTTTTATATTCTTACAATCTGTCACTTTAGAGGGACATAACTCTGTCACCTTAACCAGCAAAGAAAAATGCAAAACATGAGCTGGACTGTCCTCGCAAGTAATAATGAACCTGTTTCTAGTTAAGTGTTACGTTGCCATGTAACAAGATATTCTAGTCTGTGGTAGAGAAGGTCTTACGACAGCAACAATTCTATCAAAGAGTGATTGATTTAATGCTGCTTAGTGTGGAAGCCTTCAGTTAAAATATTGATACTTTTCTCACATTACCACTCATTGTCGTAACGTTTGTTCATGTAGATATTTACATTACTAACAAACTATCAGACACCACTAGTCTGTCGTCTGGTACACTTTCAACATAAAGTATTTAAGAGAATCAAGTAAGGTTGAGAATTATGTACGCACGGATAATATAATATGTTTCATATATTAAAATAGGTTAGAAAAGAAAAACTCACTCGGTGTGAATACATTATAACATGAGGTCAGAGCACATGTGCAAAATGCAAACAAGTGCCTTATTATGTAGTCAGTTTTAGCTACACACGGAATTTACCACATTAACAGAATGTGCACACTTCTGAAGTCACCTCGCTGTTAAGTACAGATTCTGATATAGAAGGATATGGTATAGTCTAATTAGGTGTGAAACTGTCAGTGGTTCAATTATTCTCAATATGAAAACACCAAAGTCTCGATGTGCGACACTATCAAGATAATTTCCTAGTGCACAATTATGTGCAGTGACTTTGAGACATGTCATCCAGAATGGTTAGTGAAACTGACATTTCTGATGTAATAGTTTGCTGTCCACATCCTATACATAAAAACTAGAACCAAATGCAGGCTTTTCCATACACACGTAGGACTGTCCTGCTATATAGTTTGGAGACATTGGTTATGACCAAGACAATACAGCAGAAGATAAAAACATTCGTAAACTACTGCTTGAGGAGGATTTTATACATTAAATGGCAGGACACTTTCAGGAATGAGGAGGTCTGCGAAAGGGCAGGACAAGAAACTATGAACCTACAGATCATGTCAAGGAAGTGGAGGTGGATGGGCCATACTCTGAGGAAACTCGATACCAACATAGCAAAACAGGCACTGACATGGAATCCTCAAGGAAATATAAAACAAGGAAGGCCTAGACTTACTTGGAGAAGAGAAATTATGACTGTTCTCAGAGACAAGGGATACACATGGAAGGAAGTAGAGAATAAATCCAAGAACAGGGATGACTGGAGAATGAATGAATGAATAATCTTTATTTTTAAAGGGTAAAGAATTGGACATGCAGGCCCGTCTTATATTCTGCCCTTCATCATTCCATCTTTCATTCTTTCCACATACTCGATTTAATACAAATATACAAATTAAAATAAGAAAAAAACATATCAAACGAGTGTAAGATTTAGCTATACATTCAAAGTAAAAGAGAAGAAGTAATTAACCTAATAAAATAGCTCACACGCACACATACACACAGACATATACATAAACAAAAATACATTGTAAATACAGATCTTCTAACATATGTTTTTTTAACAAACATTAAAATAATTTCTAACATTATCTAACAAGTTACTTTTCGAACTATGTCATTTTAGTACTTGATGGCTGGCGAGTTATATGTTGAGAGAGTACTGGTTATACCATAAAGGCATATAATTACAAGCAAGTACATAATGAAACAGGTTTGAGTTAAAGGATGAAGTATTACCAATGGATTTTAAATGGTTGGGGAGGATGTTCCAGAGCTGTACTGCAGAGTATGCAAGGCTTTTCTTGTACAGATCAATCCTGGGTTTAAGAAGAAGGCAGTTTTTTAAACGCTGACTATGTTTAGTGTTATATGTAAACAGTGACCACAAGTAAGGCGGAACATTGAGCGACAGAATTCTCTGAACAAACTTAACTTTGTTAAAAATGATTCTATATTTAAGGGGTAGAATTTTGAGTTGTTTGTGTTGATCTACAATCTGTACTGGTGTTTGTCACAAATCAGATTTAATGCTCTCTTGTGAAGTGAGTGGAGCCTTTTTGTGCTTGAGACTGAGCATCCATCCCAAATTGTGGAACAGTAAGCTAACTGTGTTTGTATGTGTGACATGTAGTATGTCTTTCTTGTGTCTCTGTCGATAAAGTGTTTAATTTTGGCTAATTGGTAAACTTTCTGTGCAATCAAGTTTGTTAGGTTATATACGTGAGAATTCCAAGTTAAATACTGATCAATGATGAGTCCTAGAGTTTTATGTTCATGAACATTTTCTATTGCCTTAGTCCCAGCACAAAGCTGTAGTGATGTTTTTGTTGCATTCTGCAGTTTCTGTCTTGTAGTGATGAGCATGGATTTTATTTTGTTGGTGTTTATCAACATACCATTTTTATCACTCCATTTAATCAAACTGTTTATATCATTTTGGAGCAATGTCTATTGGTGTCATAGTCACTATTGTAAACAGTACAATCATCAGCAAAAAGATCACACAAAGAGTGCTTTAAATGTAGTGGTAGGTCGTTAATATAGCAAAGAGAAGAGGATCAATAATGGAGCCTTGAAGAGTACCTGTATCGACAACAGACGAGCCAGATATTTTGTTTCTAAAGCAAACTACTTGTTTTCTACCTGAGAGAAAAGATGTAATACATTTTTGTAGGTCAGGGTGTAATCTATAACCTTTCAGCTTTTTTGCAAGAATTTCTTGATCATTGATACCGAAGGCTTTCTTGAAATAAAAAAGACACCACCACACAATTTGTCATCATTTATATTAGACAGCCATCTTTCTGTCATTTTAGTTAATGCTGTGTGGCAGGAGTAATTTGGTCTAAAACCCGACTGACTGCCTATTAGTAGATTGCTTTCTTCCATGTGGAGCAGTGTTACCTTGTGTATATGCTTTTCAATAGGTTTTGATAGTGATGACAGAATGGATATGGGTCTATAGTTTGAGAGGTCACTAGTCTGTCCAGATATAAAAAGAGGAAAAACTTTGGCGAGTTTAAAAGCGTCAGGGAAATAATGTTTGTCAATGCACAGATTGTATAATGTTAATGTGTCTGTAATAACTGGTGCAGCGTAGCGTAGTATCTTGTTACTAATGTCATCACATCCTGCTGAGTTAGTGTTCTTTAAGGACCTTTTATCAGTGAGAGAGCCTTTATCAGTGGCCTATGCTCTCAAAGGAGTGAAAAGCGATGATGATATATATATATATATATATATATATATATATATCACTGAGAATATGGGAATATTTGCCATTGAAATTTTTGTTTATGTTCACTAGGCTAGAATTGGCGTTCATCATCATCATCGCTTTATATATATACTGATTCTGTGGACTAGTTGTCAGTCTTCGAATCGCACAAGAGTTGTTTTCCTTGATATTTTTGGGTTTTCTATGTTTTATAAAAATATGCCATACAGACTATCAGTGCGAACATGTCCATTCGTGTAGTTTTCATTGAAGGAGAAGGTACTGCAAATTGTTCTCTTTGGACTAAAGTTGCAGTTTTGGTGGAACTTAATAACGTCTTTTTTTCGGAATATGATAGAAAATTCGGTACAATCATTTTCTTTATGTGTCACACATCACAAGACAATGATACAATGACAAAGAAATGTTAGGAAGTTCTCTTTAATCACTATAGATACAGAGACATTAGTTCATCTCTTGAGCAGAGGGTCTTGGTTTTTACTTCAGGACCAAGGTGATTAACTAAGGTATGCACTGCAAGAGAATACAAAATCAAAACCAAAATCATCATTATTAAAAGATTTCGTATGTGTGTGTGATGTGTTTAAATCGAGGAGTCAATACAAAGTAAATACACAATTATAAAACAGTAATGAAGCCAGTTATTTAACTTTTCAGGAAAGTAATATCCTCACTGGACATTGAATGAGAATTGTTCTTACTGGCATCTTAAGTCTAACATTTGTGTCTGACCCGCTGTCTACTGTCGCTAGAATCTAGGATGTTTTATCTTGTCTTGAATAACATAATGAAGCATCAGCTACAACCTTCATTACCAGGCGTTGTATTTTCCGTTAAATACTTGCCTCATTTGTGCTGGCCATTTAAATGTGATCACCCATACGATACGCCGCAAAAATATTCACATACTAATGCTGACTACTGCTAGACTACTATAATCACACCTGCCTGCCGTACGCTACTATAATCACACCTGCTTGCCGTACACTACTATAATCACACCTGCCTGCCGTACACTACTATAATCACACCTGCCTGCCGTACACTACTATAATCACACCTGCCTGCCGTACACTACTATAATCACACTTGCTTGCCGTACACTACTATAATCACACCTGCCTGCCGTACACTACTATAATCACACCTGCCTGCCGTACACTACTATAATCACACCTGCCTGCCGTACACTACTATAATCACACCTGCCTGCCGTACACTACTATAATCACACCTGCCTGCCGTACACTACTATAATCACACTTGCTTGCCGTACACTACTATAATCACACCTGCCTGCGGTACACTTGTTCACACAAACCTGATGTTCAGGAAGTTACTACTGGCGTCGCTAGATTACTTATTAGGTCTTAAAAATAGTAGGTTTGTGAATCAAAGAGAAGTATACAAAGTGATGGCCATTATCCACCCATCAGTCATGTTCTAGTGAGATTTGTTTTAATCACCATGGGCTTTTCTCCTTCTCCTTCGCATCATCATCATGTGTTTAAGAACTTGTTATTACTATAAAAATTTGACCATTTTGAACTATATTATATTTCTCGAGTCATAAATTATTCCTAAATTCTCGGATATTTTAAAGACATACATTGTGTCTATAAAATCTTATTTTCGTCAAGACACACATTATGTCTATAAAATATTAGTTTTGTCAAGATATAAATTGCTTTTGTGCATCTACAATCTTTAACTGACTAAGAAAAAAGAAAAAAAATCGTTTCAGATATTGTGTTTTTCATTTAAACTTGATTTTGCGTGATGGTTGGAAGTGTGAACGAATTTTGCAGCGTAACACACAAAACGTTACGCACGTAAGCGATCTACAAGAAAGATGGATATCAGGCCTTGTAGAGTATTCGCTCAAGGAAAGATTTATCAGTCTCTGTTCAGGTCTTGCAATACATGATGTTCAATAAACAGCATTAACTAGGTTCAACAAGTTAACTGTACTTTTACTTTAATTTTCTTTTGCTCAGAAGAGATGATATACGCTACTGTCTAACACAGGAGATAAATATCTCTGCTAGAATTTAAACTGCATCGATAATTCTCTTTTCATTTTAGAACATGCGATGTTATCTAATTCTATAGTCACAGTGCAAGATACGGCATTGTAATAACTTTTCATTCATTCCTTTGCATGTCCCTTGCGGAACTTTGCCTCCCAAACAGCACTCCTGTAGGCCTCTCGGTTGTGAGCAAGATGGCCTGCTACTGCTGCATCCATTTCCAGATCATCAACGATGTCTTGCAGCCATCTTCGTTTCGGTCTTCCTCTTTTTCTTTTTCCCATTATGTATCCTTCCAATACGGTCTTCTCTAAATTATCATGACGTTTAATGTGGCCAAAATATTTAAGTTTTCTCTCTTTAATCCTCTTTACTAGCCAGCCTTCTTCAATATTAAGCTCTTGTAGTATAGATATATTTGTTCTTTTTTGTGTCCACGATATCTGGAGAACTCTTCTATAGCATTTACATTCAAAGGCATTTATGTGCTTCTCAGCTGTTTTGTTAAGTGTCCAGGTCTCACAGGCATATGTTGCGATAGGAAAGATGCATGCCCTTAAAAATCTTATTTTTGTGGTTCTGTCTGCTCCTCTCCACAGATTCTTTATTTGTTTTACTTTCTGAAGAGCAATAGATGTCCTCCGTTTAATTTCCCTCATTGTATCTCCATTATTAGTTAGTAGTGATCCAAGATATTCAAAACTCTCCACTTCTTCCAGTTTTTCCTCATTGATACATATTTCAGTTGCCTTGTTTGTTTTGTCAGTTGTCATCACTTTAGTTTTCTTTGCATTAAGATAGAGGTTCTGCTCTTCGCTGTTCTTGCGGACTGACATAATTAGTTTTTCCATTCCTTCTTGTGTTGTGGACAGCAATACTGTGTCATCAGCATATCTAATCTCTGGTATTTCATAACCTCCAACTGTTATGGCATCGTAATATTCTTTGTCTACATCTTCTCTAACATTCCTCATTATATTTTCAGTATACAAGTTAAATAAGTAGGGTGACAATATGCACCCCTACGGACCCCTTGTTTTATGTCAAACCAACTTGTTGTCTCACCATTTATTCTTACTGCTGCTTGTTGGTCTAAATACAGCAGTGATGTTAATTGTATCAAATGTGTTGGAAATCCCATTTTTTCCATTATTTCCCAAAGTTTCTGGTGTTGTACACAATCAAATGCCTTTGAGTAGTCTATAAAGGATAAATATAGATTCACATTAAACTCCCTGCATTTCTCTATTATTAATCTTATATTGAATATATGATCTCTTGATCCTCTTCCTTGCCTGAAGCCAGCTTGGACCATATTGACTTCTTCTTCTATTTTCTTTCGAAGTCTACCCATTATGATTTTTAACAGAATTTTACTGGCATGACTAATCAGGGCAATAGTTCTGTAGTTGGTGCATAATTTCAGGTTACCCTTTTTTGGCAGTGGTATGAATACAGTTCTTTTCCAATCTTTTGGCCAAATACCTGAATGCCATATCTTTTTACATAGTGCATGATAGATTGTTGCACACTCCTTTCCTCCTGCTTTAATAAATTCAGCGGTTATCTCATCACATCCTGGTGATTTACCATTTTTCAGACTCTTTATTGCCCATAAAACTTCTTCCATTGTCGGCTCGGGTTCTTTCTCCTCCAATAATAATTCACACTGTTGATATCTGCTTCCACAGTCGGTTGTTTCATACATTCTTTTGCAATATTCCTTCCATCTTTCCAGAATTTCCTCTGTCTCTGTCAGGGTATTCCCCATCTCATCACAAATTACATTTAGCTTAGATGTGACATTTCTCGTCAATGTCTTCATTTCTTTAAACATTTCACTATCTCTTCCACACCTCTGATGTTCTTCTATTCTTTCACAACAATCTTGTATGTATTGTTTTTTGTCTTTTCTTATGTTTCTTGTAATAACTACATGAGCATTTTCGAAAATATGATTTTACAATAGCTATGTCAGCACTTGTAAAGGTTAGATAATATATCAGGAAATAAAGTTATGTACAACCAAGCCAACATATTCAAATATCCAATATCAGGATATAGGAGCTCTCTGTACAATGAAAAATATACGCAAAGCCATGGCAGAATATAAGACTTTCTAACTGAATAAATGAGATTTGTCAAACCAGATCAGGATAAACGAATTTTATGTAGAAATCACAATATTTACGTAACAATTTTAGAAAAAAAGTATAAGAAACTTACGATTTTTCACAGATAAATTTATTTAAATACCAACATTGGGTGTCGGTCCACTTGTAATCTAAGATTCTCCACAAGGCCATGCAGTCTGAATCTTTAACAGAATAATATTTAGACATCAGTAACATTTTATCAATTCGTCTCTTACATGTTGTGAGTGTAAAATATTATAAATTATCAAGGATACCCCAGCTACTTTCTCACCATAACACAACCGTCGGATCGAGAGATAATTAAATCATATTTACCCCAACGTTGTGCTTACCAAAGCCAAGTATAAACAAGAAACATCAAATAAAATATCTACATAGGAAGCAAGATACCTAAGAAAAGAACCAAACCTGACTAGGAGGTGCAAGATAAGAAATGGCGACATAAGACAGCTGGTAGGAACTACGCCGTGCCTACAATATATAGAGATCCAAAGAGTTAAGTTGTTTGGCCACTTAGTGAGAATGTCACATACACAACCAGCGGCGAGGGTCTTCAAACAAAGGACTGCAGGACACAGATAGGAATAACCCGGGAAAAAAGATGGGCAAAACACGAATTACGGGATGAACATCACTGAGGCCACTCATATGACCCAAAAGGGCAAAATGGCTCTGCCCTGGACAGCTCATGGTACAAGAGTAAGAATAAAGTAAGTAAAGTAAGTGTCAAGGACACTGGAAATACTTGTTATAATAGTTTATGGACGTGAAATGAGAACGGGCCGAGTATTGAAAATCACAGCAGAAAAAATAGAGAGTAATGGGCAATGATGATGGACAAGTGACAACATAACATACATCTCACTGTATGGTATAATCACAAGTGACCATTTGAACTGATGGGAAACATGAAGACGGAGATACGTGGAGGGACATAATCAACTATCATTGTTTCTTTTCTTTTAAGTTAAAGATTATGTTATAGTAAGAGCTACTTTTATAAGTCCTTACAGTACGGCGTAATTGTTAATTTTAAGGATGACATAATACAGATTTGTTTTATGTTTTGCACATATATTATTTTACCTGTTTTTGTACTTCTTGATGTCGTGTCTAAGCGGCATTTTGTCTTACATGAGTGAGTGGTTTGATTGTTTGTCATTTTATTACAAATTTCACTGAAATGTTTCTGTTTTATCTCAGCTTTTTTTCAGAAGCCATCCAAGTAAATTTATTCTTATAGTAAACATTCCTGAGTTTCAACCATGATTTTAAAAAAAACATTACTAAAGTGTTAACTTCTGCTTCGTTTTCAACAGCCTGAATTTTTCTGATTAACACAGTCGTTTTCAGTATGTTCAATAGATCATCTTTTTATTTATTTTCTTTGTAATGTGGCACGATGCCATATATTTGTAGTGTCATTTCAGAAATGTGTGGAATTCTTCATGTAATGAAATTATTATTATTATTATTATTACCATATGTACGATTAAGATAGTGTAATTAAGGTAGTATTGTTATTAATCTTAGATAGAATGTGTATTAAAATAGAAAATTAAAACTAGAATGAGAGATACAAAGACCTCAGAATATAGAGAAAGTTGAGAAGGCGTTAAAAAGGAGCTGTCAGGAAATTTGTCGGTAATATTACGACATTATTACGTTTAATACATCCAAAATAATTAAGTTTTCTTTGTTTAATCTTTCTTACCAACCAGCCTTCTTCAATATTAAGTTCCTGTAGTATGGGTATATTTGTTCTTTTTTGTGTACATAATATTTGAATGACTTTTCAGTAGTATTTACATTCAAAGGATTTATGTGTTTCTCAGCTGTTTTGTTAAGTGTCCAGGTCTCACAGGCGTAGGTTGCGATGGGAAAGATGCATGCCCTTAAAAATCTTATTTTTATTGTTCAGTCTGTTTCTCGCCACAGATTCTTGTTTGTTTTTTTTTTAGAAGAATAGAAGTCCTTTCTTTTAATATCCCTTTTAATTTGTAGTAAGGGTGAAGAAAACCACAGACGCCCATATTAGAAGAAAAAGAGTTACTACTGAGTGTCTGTACGCCAGGTATATCAGTGGCGCAGGAAGTGCCACTCGGGTGGCAAATATGGCAGATGCAGTTCTCTCTGCAATGTTTCACACTGCACATACGCCTGACACTAAGACTGACATTGAAGGAATGATAGGGAAAGCCGGCAGTTAACATTATATATGGTGAATTGAACCCCCTCCCACCCCCAAAAAACATTGAGCGTGGTGGGGCGATTCAAGCAACTGATGAGAGAAAGGACGTTACAGGGAACATCGTAAATAACTAAAGAGGGGGGGGGGGTACCGAAGGAACTATGGATGTCAAATCGGAGGCAGGTAGAGATCAGTCTGAAAATGTTTTGTAATAACTGCTCTAAAGTAATCCTCATAGTTACATTCATATATTACTTACGTGGAGCGGATTTCTTGTTGGGTTTATCCTCTCCCCAACTTGTAAAGGTGTCGATGCTTTTTCCTGTACTGGCCCAGATGTAATTGCCTTCAACAGCTTTGTCATTTCCACCGATAAAGACGAGTGGTGCTAAAATAGAGTGCTTATTTTCTGAAATATTAGAATACTTCGTCGTGAGATAAGAACAACAGATGCACAACTCCCTTCTTCATCAAATCTTCTCATAGAACTATGAAGTGAGCATTTATTTTCCCATGTAACACCTAATTAGTATCCGATAAAATTACACGTTTTTTTGTTTCATCAGCACAATATATTTCCCTTGACTGTGAAGTTAGCCTTGCCATTTGTCTCATCTTTATTTTAAGTTTATTGATGAATCAACAGAGCAAATTCTTTATTCTCTTTCTTTGTTTCTGTATGTTGGGAGAAGTCGCACAGCTCGTAGTGCATTGGTGAATAAACTAAACCAGAAGCTATAAACAAATATTTATACCTCCATTACTTTTAATTACTTTAAATATGAGTATTTTCATAAATCAATTTGTTAAATGCTGAAATTCTTCTTCAACGATATTATGCACTTATTCTGGATTTTGTTGTATCTCATTTCTTTTCATGGTTACTTGATGCTACGTTTGGCTATAAAAAATAATTGTTATTTATCAAAGAGTGAAATTAAATGTTTCTAAATCTTAGAGAAAACCCTTCTTAAAATCTATTCAACGAAGCAGATTCATCACACCATAATTGATTATCAAATATTATTCGTGTATTTACACACCTAAAATACAAATAAAATGGTAAACTCTCCAAGACTTACCGTCATGCTTTTCTGCCAAAGATCTGACAAAATAATCTTCTTCCGGCGTTTCTATCTCTACAAGTTTTCCTGCGAAACTCTTACACTTCGCCTACCATACCATAAGAAATTTCATTTTGAAAAAAATGCAGATGTATGCGTTTCAAGATTTATTAAAATATGTAATAATATTTGCTAAAACAAAACAAAATAATAATATAGTACTACTACTAATAATAATGTTTGATTTTACCAATGATAGATTTACGTAGTCGGCCATAGTAACAACAAGCAACGTTTGTGTTGTAAGCTCCTGTTCTTTGGAGCTTCCGTCACTAGCTGTCACTAGTATGATGCTGTCCTCTACTCGAATGTTGCTGTTCCTACAGACAGTTGCTCTCCGCTTGACGAATATTGCTGACTTCCAACAGACAGTTGCTCTCCGCTTGACCAATATTGCTGACTTCCTACAGAAAGTTGCTGTCCGCGTGACCACTTTTGCTGACTTGCTATAGACAGTTGCTCTCCCCGTGACGAATGTTGCTGACTTCCTACAGACAGTTGCTCTCTGCGTGACGAATGTTGCTGACTTCCTACAGATAGTTGCTCTCCGCTTGACCAATGTTGCTGACTTCCTACAGAAAGTTGCTCTCCGTGTGACCAATATTGCTGACTTCCTACAGAAAGTTGCTCTCCGCGTGACCAATTTTGCTGACTTCCTACAGACAGTTGCTCTCCGCGTGATGAATGTTGCTGACTTCCTACAGACACTTGCTCTTTACGTGACTCTGTCTTTCACAAGCTCCTCTCACGCTTCTTTTCTGTCCTGGATTGATAAAATAATTTCTCCAGAATAACTTTCAGATGTCTTTGTATTATATCTTTTTTCTCTTTTCTATCCTACGTAGAAGATATCCCTCTTCAGATTCGACATGAAAACCTCTTTTGGTATATGGCTGCTGTCCTTTCTTGTTATATTTCTTAACTATATTAAATTTCTGATTATTAATGTTGTCATCGTGAATGGAGTCTTAGTGTGCTTAACAATTATGCTTATTATTATATATTATGAGTCTTACTATCATTATTATCTATTTATTATTGTGAGAGACTGCTGTCACGGTCTGTGTTTCTGTTGAAAGTTGGTCAGAGATGACGAGTACTGTTTTAAGATCGTGAAGTTACTTTCTTAAAACAGAAAAACAATAACTTTGCCTCTCAGGTTGGCCCGGGTTCTTTTAGGATTTCCTTATGACTTTTGTAAAGGTCACCAAATTATGTTTCTTGCATTTTCTTTCAACACCTCTGTAAAGAGTGAGCAGATTTTCTCCCAAAATACCTATAATCACATTTCCATACCACTTTTTTCTGTTACTGTCTTGTTGTTGTTATTGTTTTGTGGAATAACTTAATTTTTCTTTAACATTGGTCAATGATAAAAATAAAACAAATTATCCCTCTGGACTGATCAACTGACATTGAAAGAAACAAGCGTTTGAAATGATAGGGAACATCGATGATAAGATAATGTGAAGACATTTGACATAAATGCTAAACGAAAAGACATGTAATGAATGAACATATGTAACATTACTACATAAACGAAGACAACTTAAATGAGAGTAACAGAAGAAATCTAATCTTTAGTTACAGGGATTTTCTTACTTGAGCCGTGTCCCAGTTGGCAGTTTCGTTGCTAAAGAGATAGCATGATTTTTTAAAGTAATCCCACCCATCAGGACATTTGGCTGCCAGTGCTTGGAAAGAATTTCTTATATTTTATCACTGCCTTTACAATCTATAATAAGCTGATCAAATGGAGAACGTAAGTGCCGATTTGAAAATTAATGGTTAATTAGAAAGGTGGTTTCCTGATGTTCGTTTAGAGTTAATCTAAGTTTATTTTCAGCTGTCGCAGTGGTAAAGAATTAAAAACATGGACACAGAGTCGATTGGAGAGTGTCTCTATGCGGCTCAGTTTTAGAAATATATTGCCTTTCACATGCTATAGGAGTATGTTATAGGAAGAGCTTTATCAACACATAGTTACGCTCTAATGAAATCCCAGTTTAACCTACCTGAAGTAATGGAGACAAATGTTTATTGAAACATATCACACACACACACACACACACACACACACACACACACACACACACACACACACACGCACGCACGCACGCACGCACGCACGCACGCACGCACGCACGCACGCACGCACGCACGCACGCACACACACACACACACACACGAACGAAATATAGTCTTGAGCAGCTAATTTTATTGAATATGGTGACCGCTTTGTTCTAAAGTAATGTTTGCACTGATGTTGAAAAACTGTAGCAGAGCTGATGGATGAATATCTCCAAATATGCTGAGATTTATAGTCTGTTACCGGTGTTCGAGAGACCATCTGCCACATTGTCTCTGTGGTTCCGGGTTAAGATCTAACAATAACATTTATATACTCAAGCTCTCAAACGAATGTCCATGAACACCGGTTGAGCACTGTGACAACAGTTTAATTCTTACTAATCATAAGCTACATAAAGAATATATCAGTCACATGCGGACACACTAAAATGTGGTTGAACAGTCTTCTCATCACGGGTCATCAGGTTAACTGAGATTAAGCTGAACACGTCAGGAAGGCGGGAAATTCTCTGTTGTAAAGAATAAAACAATAACACAACTCCTCAGACCATCAGAGAAGTATCCCCTCTAGGCAAGAGGGTCTTTAAACTTTTGACTCTCGAAGGAGAATGGGCCCCTCGGGGTCATGACTCCCAGAGGTCTATGAATGGAGGTTGTATAACTGGTCATGAATCCCAGAGGTCTATGAGTGGATGTTGTATAACCGGTCATGACTCCCAGAGGTCTATGAATGGATGTTGTATAACCGATCATGACTCCCAGAGGTCTATGAATGGATGTTGTATAACCGGTCATGACTCCCAGAGGTCTATGAATGGATGTTGTATAACCGGTCATGACTCCCAGAGGTCTATGAATGGATGTTGTATAACCGATCATGACTCCCAGAGGTCTATGAATGGATGTTGTATAACCGATCATGACTCCCAGAGGTCTATGAATGGATGTTGTATAACCGGTCATGACTCCCAGAGGTCTATGAATGGATGTTGTATAACCGATCATGACTCCCAGAGGTCTATGAGTTGTTATTGTATAACCGGTCATGAATCACAGAGGTCTATGAGTTGTTATTGTATAACCGGTCATGAATCACAGAGGTTTGTGAGTTGTTGTTGTATAACCGGTCATGACCCCCAGAGGCCTATGAGTTGTTATTGTATAACCGGTCATGACTCCCAGAGGTCTATGAGTTGTTATTGTATAACCGGTCATGACCCCCAGAGGTCTATGAGTTGTTATTGTATAACCGGTCATGACCCCCAGAGGCCTATGAGTTGTTGTTGTATAACCGGTCATGACCCCCAGAGGCCTATGAGTTGTTATTGTATAACTGGTCATGACTACCAGAGGTCTATGAGTTGTTATTGTATAACCGGTCATGACTCCCAGAGGTCTATGAGTTGTTATTGTATAACCGGTCATGACTCCCAGATGTATGTGAGTTGTTGGTGCATTACTGGTCTTGACTCCAAAGGTATATGAGTTGTTGGTGTATAACTGGTCATGACTCCCAGAGGTATGTGAGATGTTGGTGTATAACAGCTTCATGAGGCTGAAAATGCTACTCGAATTCACGTCTGTAAAGTGTCAAAGTTCCCAGCTGTTTGTTCGGTTGATTTTGGTTTTGGAAGCTCTAAGCTAATATAACTGGCGCCACTGCCAAGGGCGCAATGCGTGTAGTGAAGAGATAAAAGCGGTGAGTTCAGTTTCTTTGTAACATATATAACTAGTCTCAGTGAACTGCCTCTCTCTCTGTCTCTCTGTCTGTCTCTCTCTGTCTCTCTGTCTGTCTGTCTGTCTCTCTCTGTCTCTCTCTATCTCTCTCTGTGTCTCTGTCTCTCTCTGTCTCTCTCTGCCTCTCTCTCTCAGTCTCTCTCTGCCTCTCTCTCTGTGTCTCACTCTCTGTCTCTCTCTATCTCTCTCTGTCTCATTCTCTGTCTCTCTGTCTGTCTCTCTGTCTGTCTCTGTCTGTCTCTCTCTGTCTGTCTGTCTCTCTCTCAGTACAGACTGTAGATCGTCACAAACAACTCAGAATTCTACCCCTCAGAAATAGATTCATTTTTAACAAAGTTAAGTTTGTTCACAGAATTCTGTCGCACAACGCTCCGCCTTACTTGTGGTCACTGTTTACGTATAACACTAAATATAGCCAGCGTTTAAAAAAACTGCCTTCTTCCAAAAACCAGGATTGATCTGTACAAGAAAAGCCTTGCATACTCTGCAGTACAGCTCTGGAACACCCTCCCCTACAATTTAAAATCCATTGGTAATACTTCATCCTTTAACTCAAACCTGTTTCATTACTTACTTGCTTGTAATTATATGCCTCCATAAAATAACCACCACTCTCTCAACACATGACTCGTAAACCATCAAGTACTTCAATTACATAGTTAGAAAAGCAACTTGTTAGATATTGTTAGAAATTATTTTAATGTTTGTTAAAAAAACATATGTTAGAAGATCTGTATTTACAATGTATTTTTATTTATGTATATGTCTGCGTGTGTATGTGTGCGTGAGCGCTATTTTATTAGGTTAATTACTTCTTCTCTTTCACCTTGAATGTAGTAGTTAAATCTTACACTCTTTTAATATGTTTTTCCTAATTTAATGTGTATTTTTGTACTAAATCAAGTGTGTGGGAAGAATGAAAGATGGAGTGATGAAGGGCAGAATATAAGACGGGCCTGCGTGCCCAATTCTTTACCCTTGAAAAATAAAGATTATTCATTCATTCATTCTCTTTCTCTGTCTCTCTCTCTCTGTCTTTGTCTCTCTCTGTGTCTCTCTGTGTCTCTCTCTGTCTGTCTCTGTCTCTCTCTCTCTCTCTCTCTCTATCTGTTCCGTTGGAATGCTCCCTCCAACATCCAGCTCAAGTATCACCCGATCGCTCGTTTATTTAAATCGGGCATGAGCAACTTTTTTTGTTCACTGGGCAAAAGTAGACTTTTTCCAATTTCCCACATTAAAAAAATGTGAATTTACTAACTTGATAGTCGCATAAATATGTTTTAATAGACTACATTTTGAAGTCAGACTAATGTAATTCTAGAATGCAAATTAAATTAAAAATGTTAACGTTTCCAGCAGATAGTGCAGTTTGTTTTAAATAAGCAAAGTTGACTGAAAACAGAGCACAAAATGTGTTGCTGTGGATCAGATATGGACCGCATGCGAAAATTGACATATGTCACTTAAAAAGCAGTCTGCACTACCTGTATGAAAGCTACCAACTGTGATGAGTTTTGGACACCGGTTTTAGATTAAACATGTGGAGACTTTTCATCTTTCTTACTAAACAAATGTAGGTTTAACATCTACCTTTCAGATAGAAAGAACATTCTGAAAAACTATTAAACTATGAAGAGCCGTAAGCAGATTATCAAGTGAAGAAATACAGACTTGTGAACCTGAAATAGAGGAGCCAGACTTAGAAGAAGTCATCTATAGTATCATGCTTCTACGAAAACAACAAAACAACTTCAGATGGAATTGGTGCAGGACTGATTAAGGAAGGAGGTCTAAGTCTATATGAACAGATATGAACACTGATACAACAAATATGGAGAGAGAAGAAAAACTGCCTAGTTAATTGAGAGAGGCAGTACTGATCCCAGTATTAAAAAAGAGTCGATAAGTTTATTTGTGAAAAGTACAGAAGAATATACTTACTAAAGCAATCTACAAAATACTATCTATTATACTTTTAAATAGATTAAAGGCATCCAGCGATAACATACTGGGAGACTATCAAGCAGGTTTCAGGAAGAATAGATTAAACCGTAAATGAAATATTTTATCTACGTAAAAAAACAGAAACGTACCTGGAATATGGAAATGCACGACATGATATATTCACTGACTTAAGTAAATGGTTATGACATGTAGATAGGAACAGGTTATGGAAAATTATGAAATAATCTGAGATACCTAAAAAATCAATTTGAGCAGAATATGCATTTAGAATACAATAAATATAGTAATATATAAAGGAAGAAAGTTAGATGATTTTTAATTAAAAACAGGCTTAAAAGGAGATCACACAATAGTTTCATTTCTATTCAACCTAGAACTAGAAAAGATCATCAGAAAAACGAAAAGCGAAAGAAGAAACCATTTCAGGAGAACAAGCTAAAATGCTAGGATATGCTTACGACATTGATCGTGGGGGGGGGAGGGGGGGCTATGTAAGAAGTCACAATAATTGCAAGCACCTGAGAGATATGGCATTAAACGTGAGCTTGACCATTGGCCTAGATAAGACAAAGTATATGAAGATACCAAGTGGCCAGGGACAGAATGATCAAGGTTATATAAATGTTGAAGATCAGGAAAGCAGAAACATACAACTATCTACTCACAATATTTAACATAAGCAACATATTAAGAGAGGAAATTAAAAGCAGAGCACTTACATGGAATAAAATATACTTCATCTTGCATCATCTGTTAAAATAAAAAATCATGTCCCAAAACACCAAACAATAATCTAAAAAAAACTATAATAACACTAGGCGTCATGTATAGATCAGAAAAGTGGAGTACACCAAAGAAAGAAGAATACAAGTAGCATGTCTTTGAGAACAAGATCCGAAGAAGAATCTTTGGGCCAATAAATGATACCAAGAGTGGAGAACAGAGAGCTAGAAAGAACACAGAACTGAACAACTTATTTAAATCCCAACGAAATTATAAATCTCTTGAAACTGAACAGACTACGCTGGTTGGGGCATGTAGAAAGAATGGAAGAGAGCAGACAAAGGAAAATTATGTAGGTACAAGAGATAAAGAAAACAAGACAAAGGGGCAGACAAATACAGAGATGAAAAGACAGCATACAACAAGGTATAATAGAAATTGGTGTCACCAACTGCGGAGAGAAGATTAGGAATATAAAGGGACAGAGGAAAACTTTATCTGCAGCAATGGCCTTAATAATACACCAGGCTGATGAAAAAGAAGATCTATCTTTCGCTATAATGTGATATAAAACAAAAGGAGAAAAATATAGCGAGATTTAAAAAAAAACTAAAACTGTCTTACCAGCTCCGGCAAAGGCCGAGACAAACAGTAACTGGAAACAACGCATTCTCATCTTCCGAGTGAACAGTCTGGAGACGTACTTCTCGTGTTCTTAAGTACTGTGTCGTACATTTCGTTTATTTATATTGTCTGTCGTTAATCATCAATGGTAAATTAGCTTTGAACGCTGGTAGCCCAGGTACCATCTGGCTGGTAATGAGTATTGAGCGTCACCAACTGGTAAATAAAATTAAAAATTATTACTTTCATTAAAGCTGGCATTAAACGTTCTCCAGACAATAGTTCTCAAACTGAGAATTTTTAGACAAAGAAATGTATCTTTTTTCAATCTTTAAGCTTTAACTTAACATGTTTTTTTTTAATTACGGACATACCTTTAAAGAAAAACTGTTGTTGTAAATTAGACTTGACACTAATTAGACATCGAGTTTCTTGCTTTATGATATCAGTATAAAAAAAGATGTATAATTTCAAGAAAAAATGTGTCCATCATACTTTCTATATTTAAGAAGACGACCGACAACCCAGGTTACACATACCAAGATTACTGCATGCCAGTTGGCTTCATGTTACATATACCAGAACATACACCAACATTCACTACACATAACCAAGTCAGCCATTAAATACATGAACGTTTTATTACTCAAACTACAATGATCCTGGTAGTCACAGGTACATTATATAAGACAGAACATCTAACACATATCATAAGGTATTAACAGGCATGATATCAATTTAAGCAAAGCAATTATTCTTAGCTATAATAACTAAAGAACCAGATAAGCGGGGCCTTGGTTATCCTGGCCTGCCCCATCCCTTTCATAGTACACATTATGTATCTCCAAGTGTGCCACTGCAATATGAATACTGCAGCCAATGCTGCAAATCTATACCACTATCTCTCCAAGAATTAATCCATTTGGCTATGCACGTCTTCACCACGCAGCTAATGCTGACCGGAACACTCCTACTACCCTACATGAAGTTCCACATGTGCTAACGCACTAATAATCACTCAGCAACCTTGCTGTGGTCTCTCCACGTCTCCGCGAGTTCACCAGTGCTACCACACCTCTTGATGCAGCTGTTCTTGCCATGATAGTATCTCCAGATACGTATTAAAACACATATAATATCCACATGAAATAACAGCATTGTGGCATCAACATATGCCATTCAAAAGGACAATAATCATTATCAATCACCGATATATTTTTCCATGTGATTGTGAATTCGACGTGCACAATCTGCACTCTACACAGATATATGAACACATACTATGAGTACGGCTGAGGCGAAGTATTCTATATAAATCACAAAACAGATGAGTCTGACTTACCACCCCCGGATCATGTGAACGATGACGCTCCTCCCACCGTCGTACACCCAAATAGCCTCGTGTGATCGTTCACACTATCTTGAAGAGAAAAAGTAAGATGTTAACGATGCGTCTAGAAAAAAAGGTAGTCAAATGCACAATAGAAACAATATGATTATAGTACAGATGATAAATCATATATTGTCGACATAGGTCAACATGAAAATGGCGTTCGTTGACTGGGTGCATGTGTGTGTGTTTTCAGTAAAACATTTTACATTGTGAAATTAGTTCAGCGAGGTGGATACGACAAACGCAAAGCCGTATGATGAGCTTTGTTTATGTAGCAGTTTTTCTACGACGGACAACTCGAAATTTTGTTTCTTTTTCACGTTGAGTTTTTCATTGTGATTTGTTTTATTTTCTGATTTTGTAGTCCATATTCTGTAATTTACTTTTTTGGTTCCTCTCTGCTTTTTGATCAACTACTGTTTCTGAATTGCTGTTATATAGCTCAAATCGTTTATCGCTTTTTCTATAAACCTTGTTTCTCTCTCTGAACCTTAAGTGCCCAGGGCACATGGGGCTTCCGCAAGGATTTTCCACAAATGCCTGTCCTTCGCCTTTTTTTCTGCTCTTGCCCAGGTGAGCCCTCTATTGCTCAACATCCTTTCTGTTGTTCTTCTCCATGTCTCTTTTGGTCTACCCTTACTTCTGTTCCCCTGTGGTGTCCATCTTAGTGCTATTTTTGGTAGTGAGTTGTCAGTCATTCGGAGCACATGTCCCAACCATCGCCAGCGTCTTTCCTCAATAATTGTTGTCAGTGGCTTCATCTGCATTTCTGTTAATAAGATGTTATTTCTTATGGTGTTTGGCCAAAATATTTTTCTAATTCTTCGTAAACATTTAGTCTGGAAAGAATTTAACTTGTTTTCTATTGTTTTGGTGATTTTCCAGCATTCACTTCCATAGAGTAGTACACTTAGAACATTACTCTTAAATATCCTGATTTTCATATTAATGCTTAGTTTTTTTTTTATTTCCATATAGTCTGCAGCATTGCAAAAGCCTGGTTTGCTCTAGTAAGTCTGCTGTTGATGCCCTCTGTGCTGTCTCCATTTTCTACTACTCTGCTGCCAGGGTATACAAATTCGTTGACCTCCTCCACTAACTTGTTATCTACTCTGAGTACATTTCTGTTGTTCACATTTTGTTTCATTAACTTTGTCTTTCCTACGTTGATCTTTAGTCCTATGTTATTTGCATTCTGAGTTAGCTTGTTTATTTTATCTTGCACATCTTATAAACCTTGTTTACTAGTGCATTATTTGGTGTGTCGTTTTTTTCTTATTTTATTTATTTTAATCATACTAAGCTGACAATAAATTGGAATTTATAGAAAAAGAACTCATTCAAAAATAGCACTGATGTATAACTGTACTTATCCCAAATCTTATATTCTTACCATGCCGCTAAACGTCACATAGGGCTTGCAAAGTAGTTCGACAATTTTTCCTGTCTTCGGCGAGTCTTTCAACCTCATCAAAGGATTTTATGCTTGTTAATTTGGCCTCTCTTAGCAATGTCCTCTTCAAAGTTTCACGCGGTCTGCCTCTTTTTCTTTGATCTGTTGTGTTCCACTTGATAGATTGTTTTGGGATTCTCCGATCGTTTCTTCTCATCACGTGACCAGCATATGTCCATCTCATTTTCCTGATCACCCATGAGACTGGATGTTGTTCAGTCATCTGTCTTATCTCTGCATTATTCTTGAATTCATTCCACTTGATGCCGAGTATTTTCCATAAGCATTTGTTTTCAAAAGAATATAATTTCTTGTTTATTTCTTTAGTTGTTTTCCAGCTTTGGCATGCATACATGAGGGTGGATATTACATTTGGTAATTGATAACATTTAACGGTACTGTATAATTTAAAAAGCTACTCTACATGTGTTTTGACTCTCCAATGAAAAAAAAATACAATAAAATAAAATAAATGGAGCACTCAGTTGTTACTTGTAAGAATTTGTGACTTATAAAAGAGTGTGTTGAGAAGTGCGCATGATGGAGACTAGAGAATGTTTAAATCTAGACTTGTGATTTGTGATAGATGAGTCGTAAAAGTGAATGGGGGTGAATTGTGCGATAGAAAGAACTGCAGAAAGGAAAGAGAGTGATACAGTGGTAATCTAGCCGGGAGAGGGTGGGATTGGTGTTTGTAACTGGGGTAGATATCCATATCTCATTCCAAGAGTTCCTCTTGAGAAGCGCTACATACAGGAATATGGGACACTGTAATCACATGTTTTGAACTCGATATTCAGCTACTCCTAGCAATACCCTCTACTTAAATCATATTCCCTCTGCATTGAGTTTCACTCCTTTATCACTTGTAACACATAGTTCAGAAACTCCTCACAGCATCAGATGACAACCTCTCTACAATCACCATCCCACCCCCCCCCCAAACCACACTTTGCGAATAAACTATCAAACATCACAAGTTTTCACTTAAACATCCTCTTCACTATATGTAGCATGGCCAACGTGTGTAAATAATGGTTATTGTTGTTGTTATTATTATTATTAATAATGAATATGATTATGAAAATATACTGTAAAGAAAATGGTAACATCGAATAGGACATAGAAAAGTAGGCAGAGAAAGGAAGAGAAAGGTATAAAACTTCCATGACACTAGAACAAGACGCGGACAAAAGTAAACCGTGGAAGCAATGAATAGAAAAAGACAAGACTCAGTGACGTTGAGATATAGGTAATACACAAGGTGGACGCCAGAAATTAGGACGGTCCAGTGATAAAAAAGCGCTGACTAGACGTTGACACGTGTAAACAAAATAGAAAACACGAATAGAAGAAACAGACACGATGAAAAAGTAAGGACACAATAAAACCTCCGACATGAAAGAGCAAGATAATGACGTAGGTAAATAACAATTGTATAGACGAAACGGACACAGACTGACAGGCGTTAGAACGCGATAGTACATGGTTTTTAAATAAAGGATCGACCAATTCGGCCAGCTGACCAATTAAATAATTAGAGGCGTGGCCTATTGGACAATTGACTTACGAGAGATAAGTCACGGGGCAGTTGGAATGACGGATAATCATAATGCTCATGGGAACCAGTAATGGGAACCAGTGGACATCGGAAGGGTGGAGTCAAAAATACTTATTGGTCAATACTTCAAACTGGATTTAAAGATAAAAAGGCGCGCAGAGAGACAGGGAAAAAAAAGAAGGACGAAGAGGTACGGAAGTCCTGGAGAGAGGAGATTGAGGAGGGGGCCTGAAGATGGAAGAACAGACAATCAGAAGACAAATTAGGACGAAGAAGTATGGAAGTACAAGAGATGAACCAAGAAGTGTGGAAGAAGAGAGGAGAATAACAAGAGAAGAACATACTCTAGAGAAGACACGAGAAAGAAAGAAGACGTAGGTAACAACAGATGGAACGGATGGACAATTATTGCTTGCAGTGTGTTATAAAACTCTTCTACTTCCTCTTCTTCTGCTGCTGATGTAGGTGCATATATCTGGATGATTGTTACATTTTTAGGAGTGCCCTTAAGTCTGACTGTGAGGATTCTGTCATTTACTGGATTGTAGCCTAGTAATGCCTTTGATGTTAATTTGTCCTAGTAAAAGCCACTCCATTCTTTCCTCCTACTTCTTCACCAGAATATATAAAGATATTATTATTCTCGCTCTTGAAGTGTCCTGTTCCTTTTCATCGATGTTCACAGATTCCCAAAATGTGTATCCCCGTTCTTTTGATCTCGTCACTTACTACTTGATACTTTCCCTCATACATACTTCTTACATTCCATGTTCCTACTCTTATTTTTCTTGTTAGTTTGATGCAGGATTTTCCTTGGTAACACTGTCAGGATTTTGTCCGTCATCACAATTACTAGTACTGACCTCCGCCTCACACTCTTCCCCAGTGTTAAAAAAAGATCTATCTTGCTTGGGGGCATCATCATTAGATCTTTTTCCTGTTTGTTATACAAAATATTTACCATTATTTATCCATCAGTCATCTTCAAGTGAGATCACAGTTAACCACTCTGTGCTTTACTTATCATCACCATCACCTTGTGCATCATCATCAACATGTGCAAGAACTTCCCATTATTACTATAAAACGTTACCTATTTTCTAACAACATTATATATTTCGAAACATACATTATGTCTAAAATCTCGAATCTGTGTCAAGACATCTATAAAATCTTATTTCCGTGAAGCCATAAACTGGTTTTGTGTATCTAAAAGCTTTAAGTAACCAAATAAAAACAAGAAAACAAAGACACATTTCTGGGAGATCAAAGAAAGCAATTTAGTTTGCGTTTTGATTAAAATTCTAATGACATTTTGCAGCGTGAAGAACAACACTTTATGCATATAAGCAGTCTACAAGAAAAATGAATATCAGCCATTCTGGATGATTAGATTTAAGGAAAGACGTGTAAGTCTCTTTTTAGACAGCACAATACAGTACATTACGTTCAATAACAAACATTAACTATATTCACAAGTTACGGGTACTATAGTGTTGCTTTATTTTCCTTTTGCACAGAAGAATTTAGAGATGTTGATGAATATGCACAGGAGATAAATATCTCAAGCAGAATATTCGCTGCTTCGATAATTCTCTTGTCATTTTGAAACATACGATGTTATCTAATTCTATATAACATTGCAAGATACGGCATTGTAATAACCTAATGACCATTTTCGAAAGTATGATGTTACAATAGCTATATCAGCACTCATAAATGTTAGATAATATATCAGGACATAAAGTGGTATACAACCAATCGAACATATTCAAATTTCCACAACAATCTCAAGAGATAGCAGCTCTCTGTGCAATAAAAGGTATACGCAAAGCCATGGTAGAATATAAGACTTTATAACTGAATATACGAGATTTCTCTAACCAGATCAGCATAAACTAATGTTATATAGAAATCACGATATATATATAACAATGTCAGAAAAACAAAGAATATGAAACTTACGATTTTTCACTGATCGGTGGATGTAATCAACTACATAGGATGTCGTCTCAATACTAATCTATACCTTGCCACAAGTACATGCAATCTGAATTTTTAACTGAATAATATTTAGACATTTAGTATCAGGAACGTTTTACAACTTCGTCTCTCACATTTTGAGTTTGTAAAATATTATAAATTACCCATTCTTGTTATTATATATATATATATATATATATATATATATATTTCACAAAAAAACAAACGCAACACTTCTATAGTCGCAATGGACATCAAAGTTCAAACTTGTACCAAAATTGTATTTTACTGAATTAATGTTTCAATCTTGCCATGAGGAAACTTTAAGACTTTAACAATTAAATGATGTTCATTAAATTTGGTTTTGACTTTTATTCTTTGACTGAGGCCTCCATTTCCGTAATGTGTATGATCCCCTCTGACCTGTATAAGAGAACATCTCCTTGACATGGATCCGATTAGACGTTGGATCTGTTGTTGTGGGATGGCTGCCCATTCATCCCATAGTGTAAGAGACAACTGTCGAAGACTGATTGTTGCAACGTCTCGCTGGCGGACTTGTCTGTTGAGTTCATTCCATAAGTGTTCTCTTGGGTTCATGTCTGATGACATGGATGGCCACGGAATGGTCTAGACGTTGTTGTCAGAGAAGAACTATGTTTGAATTGTGCAAAATGAGGTCGAGCGTTATCCTGCTGAAAGATGGACCCTGGTGCAGCCAGAAGCGAGAGTACGTGAGGACGAAAAATTTCAGCGACGTATCTTTAGGTATTTAGGCGACCTTCAGTCTGCACCAGGTCACTTATTCCTGTTTAAGCTGCTGTGTATCTATGGCTTCCGACCTAAATACATCAACATCATAAAAGCATTTTACTCGAATTCACGTTGCTGGGTATAAAAAAATTCTGGGAACTCAAATTGGTTTCCAGTTGAGACAGATGTGAGACAGGTGTGAGACAGGGGGTGTGTCCTCTCTCCAATGTTATTCGGTGTCGCGATCGACTGGGTCATGTGCAATAGTAAAAAGGATAGCCACCTGGGTATCGCATGGACCGAGGGCAAAACCCTGGAAGACCTAGACTTTGTTGACGACATAGCGCCACTGAGCTCGTCGCATGCAGACTCTCAAGAGAAAATGAGTCGCCTCCCCTCCTACTCAAAACAACATGGCCTAAAAATTAATAAGGAGAAAACATATTGATCTCACAAATAGACCTGACGAGATCTTGCTAAAAGTTTTGCTTTTGAAAAAGTCCACAGTTTCACCTATTTGGGGAGCAAAATGTCAACCTCGGGTGATACAACACCAGAATTCAAATTCTGCATTAGAATGGCTTCCAATACTTTCAATAAACTGTCTAGTATCTGGAAGTCAAATATGCTCAGTAAAATCACTAAACTTACAATTTTCGGCTACTGTTTAATCCCAGTGTTAACACACGGTTGTGAGAGTTGGAAATCAACCAGTCTGCTCAGTCAAAGACTTGATGCATTTGAGAACAAATGTCTCTATAGACTATTGAACATCAGATGGTCCGACCTTAAATCGAACGAGTCCATAAGACAGGAATCGAACCAAGTCTACGTATCAAGATACATCAAAAGACGTCGATGGGACTCATCTCGGCCACGTTCTCAGAATGGACAAATCCAGAATCCCTCGGCAGGCCCTACCATGGTCGTTGAAGAGAAAAGAAAGCGAGGCAGGTCAAGGGAGACTCTACGTAGAATCATCACTAGAGAGAGTACAACTTTGGGATTCAAGTTCATCCAAGACCTACAGCGGGCGTCGGCGAGTCGTCAGACATGGAAATATATGATTTCTACCCTATGAGCCAATGTTGGCCCTATAGGAATGTCAATCAATCACTTCTTCCCATGAAGTTGATCGTCACTCACACCAGTACACCTCCACTACCTTGTGGAGGAGCCTCATCCACTCAATTCTGGGAGTAGCGCTAATGGACTTTGCGGTAAACTCTTCTTCGTGTATCGTGGCGCTGGAGAAGGAAGAATGATGCATCATTAAACAAAGCCCTTCTCACAACGGTCCATTGACGATGCTATTTCGCCCACTGCAGTCGGTTCTGGCGATGCCGGTCCATAAGAACAGGAGCTGTGTAGGGTGTTCTAGACCAAAGACCAGCGTCGTGCAGCCGGTTCCTGATCGTTTTATCTTAAATTCGACGAGCTGACGTCATTGACTGGACTTTTGAGGACACAGATGCAAATAGATTCCTTGATGTGACGCAGCCGTATGAAGCGGTCTTCAGTATCAGTTGTGGCTATGGGTCTTCCACTGCGCGGTTGGTCATCAACTGAGTCAATTTCTCGAAATCATCACGAAAGGCAACTAATGGTACTTATGAGAACATTAAATTATCTGGCCACTACATTTTCTGACTGTCCAGTCTGTAAACGTTCAGTGATGATGAGTCGTTTTTCTGTAATGAGATAAGCCATACTTGCGCATTGAATTTTCAAATGAATTGATTAGATCTTTTATAGGCATTCAGTAACATGGTCAGTGAGTTTTATGTTCAATACGTTTCACGGGAAAGAATTGAGTGGCTTTTTACTTGGATAAATCAACATCAAAAGCATTACTAGGCTACAATCCAGTAAATGATAGAATCCTCACAATCAGACTTAAGGGCATTCCTAGAAACGTAACAATCATCCAGATATATGCACCTACATCAGCAGCAGACGAAGAGGAAGTAAAAGACTTTTATAACACACAGCAAACGACGATAGAACAGGTACGGAAAATGATATTGTATTAATAATGGGGGATTTTAAAGCAAAGATTGATAATAACAACAGCTAAAGACATGGTTCCAGTAAAAAAACAAAAAAAAAAAGAATGGATGGATTACAGCAGGTACACTAGAACTGATAACACAACGTATAGAAATGAAGACGCAAAGGAAAGTGACAAACAACAACAAAGAGAAATATAAAACTTTTAAAAAAGAAGTACGAAGAAACATAAGAAAAGAAAAACAAATATATACAAGATTGTTGTGAGAGAATAGAAGAATATCTGAAGTGTGGAAGAGATAGTGGAATGTTTAAAGAAATGAAGACATTGACGAGAAATGTCACACCTAAGCTAAATGTAATTTGTGATGAGATGGGGAATACCTTGGCAGAGAAGGAAAACATTCTAGAAAGATGGAAGAAATATTGCAAAGGAATTATGAAACAACCGACTGTGAAAGCAGGATCTACAGTGTGAATTATTATTGGAAGAGAAAGAACCCGAACCGACAATAGAAGAAGTTTTATGGGCAATAAAGAATCTGAAAAATAGTAAATCACCAGGATGTGATGAGATAACAGCTGAACTTACTAAAGCAGGAGGAAAGGAGTGTGCAACAATCTATCATGCACTATGTAAAAAGATATGTCATTCAGGTATTTGGCTAAAAGAATGGAAAAGAACTGCATTCACATCACTGCCAAAAAAGGGTAAGCTGAAATTATGCACAAACTACAGAACTGTTGCCCTGGTTAGTCATGCCAGTAAAATCCTCTTAAAATTCGTAGTGGATAGACTTCGAAAGAAAATAGAAGAAGAAGTCAATATGGTCCAAGCTGGTTTCAGGCAAGGAAGAGGATCAAGAGATCATATATTGAATATAAGATTAATAATAGAGAAATGCAGAGAGTTTAATGTGAATCTATATTTATCCTTTATAGACAACTCAAAGGCATGTGATTGTGTACAACACTAGAAACTTTGGGAAATAATGGAAACAAATGGGATTTTCAAACACATTTGATACAATTAACATCACTGCTGTATCTAGACAAACAAGCAGCAATAAGAATAAATGGTGAAACAACAACTTGTTAAGTTCAATAATTATGTCAGTCCGTAAGAACAGCAAAGAACAAAACCTCTATCTTAATGCAAAGAAAACTAAACTGATGACAAAGGACAAAAAAAAAAAAACAAGACAGGTGAAATATGCATCAGTGAGGAAAAATTGGAAGAAGTGGAGATTTTTGAATATCTTGATTCACTACTAACTAGTAGTGGAGATACACTGAGGGAAATTGAAAGGAGGACATTTATCGCTCTTCATAAAGTAAAACAACTAAAGAGTCTGTGGAGAAGAGCAGACAGAACCACAAAAATAAGATATTTAAAGGCATGCATCTTTCCAATCGTAACATATGGCTGTGACACTTGGACACTTATCAAAACAGCTGAGAAACACATAAATGCCTTTGAATGTAAATGCTACAGAAGAATTTTTCAAATATCATGGGCACAAAAAAAGAACAAATATATCTATATTACATGAACTTAATATTGAAGAAGGCTGGCTAGTAAAGAGGATTAAACAAAGAAAACTTAAATGTTGTGGGCACATTAAACGTCATGATAATCTAGAGAAGACCGTCTTGGAAGGGTACATAATGGGAAAAAGAAAGAAGGGAAGACCAAAATGAAGATGGGTGAAAGATATCGCTGATGATCTGCAAATGGATACATCAGCAGCAGGCCATCTTGCTCACAACCGAGAGGCCTACAGGAGTGCTGTTTAGGAGGCAAAGTTCCCCAAGGGACCTGGAAATGAATGAACGTTCTATGGGATTCTCGTGAACCTGTCTGAGTTACTGTCAAAAATGCTGTTTTGGCTAGTGTCGCTTTTTTGTGCTCATGAATCATCTGCTGAGTTCATTTCAGGTCAGCAAGTGAAGTTGATGTCCAAGTGAACATTTCAAGCAATTTGCCCTTGTCTGATCATTAAACTTCCGTTTAAATCACAACATAGTATTTGTTGCGTTTCTTTTTTTAAACACACACACACACATACACACACACACACACACACACACACACACACACACACACATATATATATATATATATATATATATATATATATATAAAATATGTCAAGCAAAGACTTCTTTTCAGAGAATGAGAAACATATTATGCAACACATCCTTATCAATGAATGTTAGAAAACGAGTCCTGAAATGCTAAATTGAACCTATCGTGTTATATGGAAGTGAATCATGGACAATAGGCAGGTCTGCACAAAAATCATTGGAAGCAGCAGAAATGTGGTTTATTAGAAGAATGTTGCGAATCCAGTGGACAGCAAAAATAACTAATGAAAAATGTATGAGAAGAGTTGGAGAGAGAAAAAAAATCTTGTCAAAAAATAAGAGAAAAACAATGTACTTTTATAGGACACGCAATGAGAAGAGAGGGCATTGAAAATATTATAACAAGAAAAATAGAAGGAAGACGATCAAGAGGGAGACCAAGAGAAATGATACTGGACAGTCTGACGGGTTGGTGTGAGAGGAGATCACCAACTGAGCTGATGGCCTACATGAATTATCGTGTACTCTGGAGAAGCATAATAGCCAACACATGATGATGATGATATATACACAATATAGAGAAAGTTGAGTCCCTGTTAAAAAGGAGCTCCCAGGTCCCTTGTCTGTAATAGGACGACTAGCAAAGAATGGATATCGTCGAAAATACTACGCGAATTAACCAGATAACATAGAAATATACGATCCCAGCATCGAATTCAATTGAAGGAATCCAGGTGCAGTTGAGAACGACTAAACCCTGACACTTATGACCATACAAACAATGGGGCTAGGCTGATGTGATAATCCTTCGTAATAAGTGAATGGACAGTTAAATACAGTTCACGCAAACACATGAGCATTTATAACTGGATTAGAACAAGGACTTAGAATGGTTTTGACCTAAGTGGCCCGGATTATCCAATGAACAGACTGGACACAAGAAAACCAGGTAACAATTTAGCTTTAGGGTTTGGCCCTAAATGAGAGACTGAAGGAGTGAGACGGTCGGTATATAAGTGGCGGAAGTTAGGTTAGATTTGTATAAACACCCACACAGAGAGAGGACATCAGAAGAAGGACGTAAAGTTAGAGACTATATCAACGATGACCAGCAGATGATGTTATAGAGACTATGTCGACGATGACCAGGAGATGATGTTATAGAGACTATGTCGACGACGACCAGGAGATGATGTTATAGAGACTATGTCGACGATGACCAGCAGATGATGTTATAGAGACTATGTCGACGATGACCAGCAGATGATGTTATAGGGACTATGTCGACGATGACCAGCAGATGATGTTATAGAGACTATGTCGACGATGACCAGCAGATGATGTTATAGAGACTATGTCGACGATGACCAGCAGATTATGTTATAGAGACTATGTCGACGATGACCAGCAGATGATGTTATAGAGACTATGTCGACGATGACCAGCAGATGATGTACTAGAAAATAAGAGTCTAGAGAGAAGTACCACATTGGAGGTAACCACGTGTTTCAGTCTACTGTGATATTTGAGGTTAGAAGCTATAATTCTCTGTGCTGAATTTAGAAGCTAGTGATTCAGAGCTGCCATTAGTGAGTAGTTTAATGTTACTAAACCACAGCCATGTCTGGATATGTGAATTGACCTTATAGTTATTTCGCGTGGAAATAAACGGAGCAATCTTTGTGAGTAGCCCTTGAGTATCTGAGAATTGTCTAGGAAATGATAGTAAATGTGTTGAATCATATGTTGAAACTGTTCGTCTTTTAGCGGTTAGATTTGTGCTAGTGCTGGTGCATTCGGTGAATTGAGAAACGGTTGAAGATAATATATAGGAGAAGGAAATGGAATCTTGCAACTATAGTGACTACCCTCATAAGAAGGAGCCGTGCTATGAAAAGATGTGAAAGTTCATCAGAATTCCCAAGGTGATGGAGGTTCGTGGTGATTATCTGTTCAAGGCAGAGACATCCGTATATTAAGTAGATAGGGGTACCACGTGTTCGTGGACAATCTATCAGTAGTAATATACCCAATACCCTATACTATACCGGACGAGGAATAAAGGGACGTGCAGTAAAAAGAAAACGAGGCAGACACATCTATAGAGGACCAAAAAACATTGCAACATACTTAGAAAAGTATAATGGGTATTTACTGTAACACGTTGTAAGTAAGACCATTGTGGTATAAAATGGCAGAACGAACCACAACAGCGATGAAAGATGCCTTCTTCGGATTTAAGGCAATATAACTTTTCTTGCATTTTTTGTACAATGTGATCTACAAGAACGGATTTTTAAAAGTTACCTGATTAGTATTATTGTACTCTGTATTGAAATATGAATGTGTCTTACTATCGTTATTATTTATTGGTTATTGTGAGTGATTTATGTCGCAGTTAACGTTTCTGTCGAGATTTGGAAGTTGATCAGGGCCCCCGATTACTTTTTAAAATTTTCTTAAAGTAGAGAAGGAATAGAAAAAAAATATAATATATAGATTTATAAGACATTTCCTGAGAAGAGGAAAATTGAAACACAATGTAGCTACTGGAAAAATTGAACACAGAAGAGACAGAGGAAGACAGAGAGAGAAGTTACTGGATGGGCTGTTAGTGTGGCTAGGAAGAAAGACATCGGCAGATCTCAATCAGGTCTAAAGACAGGGGAATGTGGAGAGAAATGATCGCTTACGCCACGTGGCAGGGCACTTATTACATATGGACATACTTTTGTTAGAAAAATCTGTTCTTGTTGAAAGTAGTGTAAGATTATAAAAGACAAGCTAGTTGGAAAACATTCCATCGTATGCATCTAGAATGAACATTTGTACTGTCATTACAGGATTTAGAAATATTTTGTTATAATAATCTTTATTTTTCAGTTTAAAAATAAACATACAAATAATACATTTTACAGGTAAAGACAATGTTGAACGACAGTGCAAAATTATAGATTGATGGTACAATAAAGGGATGTAAATGAAAACTGGGGAGGGGGGGATAGCTTCTCAGAGCATGTCATTTACGCTTGGAATATAGCCATCAGTGAAGATAAGAAATATACTGGAGATGGAGAACGTTACGTAGATATCTTCGAGCAACACTGTAGAAATATGAGTGACATATCTTTCTGTGTTCTGAGATGATTCCCTAAGACCACACCGCCCCTCGCTACTATCTATTGAGCGGTTCAGCGAGGGCCTCGGATTGGTCTCGGTCTGGTACGCAAGTGCTGGCACCGCTGGCCGAGAAGAAGCTCGAACTCGATCGCTTGGAGTCAGCCGTGCAGAGCCACGCCGAGCTACGCTACGCAGCGCGGGTTGCTGCTGTTGCGCATGCCGACCGTTATTTTGGCTAAAAAGCGCTCTCGAGTTCCGTGCGTGGGGAGACAGGCTTTCGCTCCCTTCCCGGACGGCGAGAGTTAAGGTGTTTCGATGCAGAAGCAAGTGGTTTGTCCGTCGAGCGAAACATGTAAACGGCTAGCCAGCCAGGTTCGTGATAACGATGTAGTACGGTTTTGTCGACCGATGGTCTCGAAATTGGCCCATCTCTCGCAAAGAGTATCGGGTCTGCAGTATGTAATGTGCGTATGTTGTGGGTGGCTGGGCTCTCTTCTCGTTCGCTAGAGAAGAGAGAGCCGCCAGCCGCGCCAGCCGGTTAAAGGAAGTGAAACACCGCCGGGGTCGAAAGGGATCCGCTCTGAGCAGAGCGCTGTCTCCCTTGCCCCGCGTCGGTCTGTCGGTAGATATCCGACTAAGATTCGGTGAAGAAAGCTATCTGGTTGATCCTGCCAGTAGTCATATGCTTGTCTCAAAGATTAAGCCATGCATGTCTAAGTTCACACTGTCTCACGGTGAAACCGCGAATGGTTCATTAAATCAGTCGAGGTTCCTTAGATGACACGATCCTACTTGGATAACTGTGGCAATTCTAGAGCTAATACATGTTTACCAAGCTCCGACCCTCGTGGAAAGAGCGCTTTTATCAGTTCAAAACCAATCATCATTGCCCTTCGCGGGGCGCGGGGTCTCAACTGGTGACTCTGGATAACTGTGTGCTGATCGCATGGTCTTCTGTGCCAGCGACGCATCTTTCAAATGTCTGCCCTATCAAATATCGATGGTACCTTACGTGACATGCCTACCATGTCTGTAACGGGTAACGGGGAATCAGGGTTCGATTCCGGAGAGGGAGCATGAGAAACGGCTACCACATCCAAGGAAGGCAGCAGGCGCGTAACTTACCCACTCCCGGCACGGGGAGGTAGTGACGAAAAATAACAATACGGGACTCTTTCGAGGCCCCGTAATTGGAATGAGTACACTTTAAACCCTTTAACGAGGATCTATTGGAGGGCAAGTCTGGTGCCAGCAGCCGCGGTAATTCCAGCTCCAATAGCGTATATTAAAGTTGTTGCAGTTAAAAAGCTCGTAGTTGGATCTCAGGCGCAGGCGGGTGGTCCGGCTTGCGCCGGTTCACTGCCCGTTGTCTCCTGCCCTGCACCGCTGGCGAGACTCTTCGAATGCCGTGCGTGGAGTGAAGCTCCTCTCGGTCAAGGAAGAAAATGCGGAAAAGAAATAAAGGTTGCTGTGCGGCGCAGATGTGAAAAGGTGGTGGAAAAGATAAAGTGAAGTTTAATCGGTATGTCCAGTAGTATCGCTGCGAGAGCTATACATACCACGGCAACTCTGTTCTAGAGGCCGGCCACGTCCGAAATACACCTTCACTGGTGAAATATGCCTAAACCGGCACACACCAGGGGTGGAACTTGATGGCTAGACATGTCATGCCACCTCCGCTCTAGAGGTAGGTCACGCCTGATTTACACCCATACTGGTGAACTTTGCCTAAACCGGCTCACACCTGGGGTGAATCTTGAAGGCTATGCATGTCACAGTACCTCTGCTCTAGAGGTCGGTCACGTCCCAAACACGCCCATACTGGGATAATATGCCTAAACAGGCTAAACCCAGGGGTGGAAGTCACTAGTGGCGAGGATTCGTCCTCCTGGACAAAAGCTCCATCCTGGTCACAACTAGCAAGGGTAGCGGCCACGATGGCAAAATGCTGAAGTCGGAGACACTGGACCAGGGCAGTCTAGATAGGCAACCACCTCTCACCCGGCGGGGATGTTTGCTTATAATAATCACGCTGTTTTCCGGTGAGAAAGTCCAACTCTGGACTGGATGGGCAACCACCTCTCACACGGCGGTGATACACGGGTATCTCAAAACACGTCGAGGTTTTCCGGTGAGAAGGTCCAACTCTGGCCTGGGTGGGCTACCGCCTCTCACCCAGCGGGGATGCACTGATATCCTAAACACGTCGAGGTCTTCCTGTGAGAAAGTCAAACCCTAGACTAAACTGGTGCAACGAAAACCACGGTGTCACGCAATCCGCTTCTGAGACCCGCCAAGAATACAGGCTAAAGCTCTGGGATACTCTGAACCCCTTGTGGTCCTCTCGGGGATCTCGTCTGGTCCTTTCGGGGACAACACAGGAGACCACGGGACCTAATGAGGACCACAGGCGTAAATTCAGTAGGATCACAGTGCGGTTTTGGTGGTAGAAGCGAACGAAGAAGAAGACTAAGACCTAAAATATCGTCTAGTATTCATTCTTTCTGAAATGTTATAAGCATAAACATAACGAATGCCACTTGTAAGCAACTGCGAGATATGTCGTTTAGATATTATTGCAGTGATCTGAGATAGATTTATTTTCACTCATTGATGTGGGGAGGTAATGTCTCTGCAATTAGGAGATTTCTCTATCCCTTTCTTCTCTCGTTCCAGTAATGAACATAAGCTGTACGTAGTGAGTGTTCCTGTCACTGGTTGATTGTATGTTCAACGCCCATGTCAATAGATGGTCATCCTCACCTTGTCTCTTCCTTTTACTACATGTAGGAGTTATCTCCCACTCCAGCTCTTCATCTTTGACAAGTCTGTGTATAACAAAGCTTGGAGTTGTCTGTCTTGTCTAGTCTGAGAACCCAGTGAGTGGGACACTTCTAGCCGTCCTATCAACCCGCTCACTCCCAGGAAGTCCTGCATGTCCAGGACAGTAGATCCACCTGAGACCTGCAGCCTGAGAGCTGTGTAGTATGTTGACCCACCTAGCACGAAGCATGCTCATATCCATCTTACGGTGTTGACTGAGAGTTGTGTAGTAGGTTGACCCACCTTGCACGAAACATGCTAATATCGATCTTACGGTGTTGACTGAGAGTTTTGTAGTAGGTTGACCCACCTTGCACGAAACATGCTCATATCCATCTTACGGTATTGACTGAGAGTTGGTCACTATGACTGTACGGTGTATTTACCGTTGAACACACCAAGCTACTGTATCATTACCAGCTTCGATTTCAATCCTCATATTCCAAGTTGTGATTTCATATACACTAGTCTTTGTTGAACTGTTCTACTGCAAGAACCCAAACATTTGGAATTTCTTGAAGAGGGAGTCAATGGCAAAGGTGATGTAGTTCTATGGCTGTCAGTGGCGCTGAATGACGTCGTGTATCAGAAATCACAGCTGCGACATTTTCTGCCCAGTTGAATGAGAGCTCTACTGAATTCTCTGTCTTCATGCAGTGTCGCTTACTTATCCCTGGTTGTAATTTTGCTCGTGTCTCAAATCGCTTGTAATGTCTGCTTCAGTCATTCATGATATCCCACACTTGATATTTTATTCTGAGAACCGATACAAGAAATCCTACATACATTTTTATATTTCTGTTCGGAGACTAATGATTTTAATCTGCTGAGAGTTGCTGAACCTTCGTTTTACACTGATTCATGGAGAATAATATAATGTAGATTCAGCATCATTCTCCTTTCAAGGTATAATGTGTAAGAGTTGGCGACAAAAACCTGGTATCTGGACTGTTCACTCATCTCTCAGTCATATAGATCTTAAGTCAATTTTACTTGCAGGTTGAATATCCAGTTTTCGCTAAATAGATAGTGTCGGGGGGGGGGGGGGGGTAAACAGGAAGGAGGGTCGTAAAATGGGTCGGGACGTTGAGAGAGAGAAAGAGAGAGAGAGGGAAAGAGAGAGAGAGCGAGAGAGAGAGAGAAACAGAGAGAGAAAGAGAGAGAAAAGAGAGATAAAATAGAGAGAGAAAAAGAGAGAGAGAGAGAAGAGAGAGTAGAAAGAGAGAGAGAAAGAGAGAGAAAGAAAGAGAGAGAAAGAGATAGAAAGAGAGAAAGAAAGAGAGAGAAAGAGAGAGATTGATTGACTGATTGATTGATCTTTATTTCAAAACGGTTAAGAATTGGGCACGCGGGCCTGACTGACATTCTGCCCTTTAAAGAAAAGGGAAAGAAAGAGAGAGAGAAAGAGAGAGAGAAAGAGAGAGAAAGAGAGAGAAAGAGAGAGAAAGAGGGAGAGAAAGAGACAGAGAGAGATAAATAGAGAGAAAGAGATAGAGAAAGAGGGAGAAAGAGAGAGAGAAAGAAAGAGAGAGAAAAAGAGAGAAAAAAAGAGAGAGAGAGCAGTGGGTAACATGGAGTATTAGCAGACCAACACATTCATGTTTAACCTACAATTTCTGCTGAACAAAAATGTACACCAGGCAAAGACTTATTGCAGATTCTCTCAACAGCAGAGTCAGCATGTCCATGCGGATTATAAATACAGACATGTACAATAACAGAAGCTGTAAATACTACTTGTATTTCTTTCTGAAATGATATACTTGTAAGTGGATTGTCAGTTTTACGACATCTGGCTAGTCCGTTCATTGTTTTACTGGTTGCTTTAAATAGAGGGAAAGGGAAAATGCTATTTGTTAATTCACAAAATGTTTATTCTAACCAGTACATTTTCATTATTAGAAGTCTTAACTAGACCCAGCTACTTCAAACTCGAGGAATATTAGTTTTAGTATATTAATCACTTTTATACTCTTCAGGTAGATGGTTATGTGTGTATTCTGCTTTGTGTGTGTGTGTGTTTATCAGGACACGTCAAAATCTTGAATACAGGCACTCTAATTATTCTTTGTTATATGTCTGCAGTCTAAATCTATAGTTATTCCTTGTTAGCTCTCAGCTTATTCCTTTCTTCCTCTCTATCTCTCTCTCTCTCCACTTCAACATTTTGCTTGATCCAGAGTTTCAAGACCCTCTCTTATCTTGTAGTGTATCCTTAACAGTACTCAAACTCTGGAATTCCCCTCCCCCCTCCTTTTTTCCGCCCTTGTTCACACACACACACACATATACCGATGTGTAGCACATTTGTTAGAAAGTATTTTAGCCTGTTTTTGTTGTATCTTTTGTCAAGATTTTGTATTATAACGTGTATATTAGCGTTGATGTTTCAGCATCTTCTGACTGTATGGACTCCGTAGTACAGTGGTAAGTAATGCTGGTGTAACATTTTCCGTTCAGATAATCTAAAGAAAATCTTTCCAACATAAATTTACTATTCCTTTTTCAACATTCTGTCTATTATAAGTGACAAAAATGATACGACTATTAAAAAGGAGAGTTTGTTTAAAATCATCATTAACATCTAAATGATAATAGATATATTGTATTAATAGTATCAAGTTATTTAGAAAAATGAGACACACGGACAATACAATGATCAATACAAATATAAACTGAAGCCATCGAGCTGTGGTTTCTTCTCACTAAGACACGAAGACCTATACTACACTAAAGATTGACTAGTTTGCACTCGTAATTTAGATTCAACAGCTCACCGATACAACACCTTTCTTAACAATAAATAATAAACAAAGTAAATGCATTACAGTGTAACCGTGTTTAGTTAGGAGTTAGTAATTATAAAGACATAAAACTACCATCAATTCAATCAACCATTTAAACATTACGTAAATTCCCTGTAAAACGGGACTCTGGTAACGAAAAATAAAAGGAGTTTAGTGAACTGGTATTACCAGTACTTAGTAACTGTGCGGGTAAACATCTTCAGTGATTCTGGTATTCGGAAAGTCTTGTCTGCGCACATAAACGCAAGCGATATCTCATTCTGATGAATAAAAGGAAGTATAAGGAAGCAAAGAAATTTTAAAGCACAAAGTTAACGAACACATCATTTCCTGATCATGTTAGTTTACTGGGGAATATACAATAGTTCTGGTACATGCCTAAATGGCAGGGAATTGTGAAAATATATTCTTTAGTTCTTTTTTACTAGCACGCAAACAGAATTAAACACAAGCAGATAGCTTCCAGTTATTCTGGAAGATTGTCTTCAGCAAAATCCGTACATGTTGAGGAAGTAAGCACCAATGTATGTTTCTCGAAGATTTAAAGTACATTTTAAAAGCCTATTTGTGCTTCCATTTAGTAGCAACATCCTTTTGTAGTAAATTATTGTAGACAGAATATACTATTAACATCTACAAGGTTACTGAGTCAATATTATAAAATTGGTTAGGGGGGAGTATGAATTCTGTTGTGTGCATTGTGTGATAGACGATTAAAAAGTTAATATACTACTTTCGCTGCTTTTACTCTTCCAGTAGCTTTTCTACTACACATAGTTTCTACCTCTTAAAACATGTACTTTATACCTCAAACAAGTAAACCAGCAGGATGTGTGTACTGAGGTCCCACAGAAATGGACACAAAACACATATTCTCCATCTCTCTACGTAGACACATTACGCGCACTTAGCTGGCCTAGTTTCAGTCTCCGGGCGTCTCCTGACTCGCTTATGAATTATGTATGAGGTGTGAATAAGAACCTGTGAATTAGTGAGACTTTCATGTCTCAGCCTCGTGAGACCTTCATGCCTCCGTCTCGTGAGACCTTTATGTCTCAGCCTTGTATTCTCTCTTTCCAATGAGCGAGAGACTGAGCAAGAATGTGATGGACCCGCTGCGGTGACTATATCTGTACGAAAAAAAACGATAATTAGGTCTTGCAAACATTCCTGTGGCTTTTAATTTTTACAATTATGAACAGTTTTCTGTGGTCCATTTTTCTCATGCCTGTTCTGGACACTATGGTGGACACTGTGCTGGACACTGTGCTGGACTGTTCAGCACAAGCCTAGAAATAAATGGACCAAATACTGTAAAAGTACTCTAGTATAATATTTTGTTTTAAAGGCTGTACGTAACATTCAACAGTCATAATCCCTCTCCACTAAGCTCTGCTGCGTTCTCACTTGATACACATAGTTCTGAACCTCCTCACAGCATCACATTACAACCCCTCTACCCCAACTATAATCGTCTATTTCACCTTCTCCTGGCAAGGTTAACATTGTATCACTCTCTCCTCTCTTCGGTTTCCCCACCCACCACCCTCAGTTACGACCCACTTATCACACATCACAAGTCTCTTTTTAAACACTCTCCAAGCTCCACCATGCCCATTTCTGAACACGAGTCTGACAACCAAATCTTCTTACAAGTTACAGCTAAGTTTCTATTTGTTTTTTTTAAACATAACATTCATTTGAATCGATACTTTTCTCCTCTCTCTATTTCTTCGTCCTGCATGTATGATTAAGGCTCACGTCGAAACGTCACAAATTTGTAGTCATTAAGTAATTAAGCTATTCCTACGTTTTTCCTAGTTTACACAGTTTATTTTAAAGGGATTAATAATGTGGGCATTGTTCTGATTCAGTTCTACGAATAAACGGTGTTATTGTTTGTTTTAATCTTTTCCTGACGAATACGCAATAACTCACTTTACAACCGTACACCACTTGTGATTAGCATATATTATAACATGCTACGAGGGACTTCAGAAAGTAATGCTCTACACAGTTTTTCTCAGGAGCTGTTTATTTAAAAAAAAGCATAAATTTATACACAATATACATGGATATGTCATGTAAACATCGGTATTATTCAACATAAACCCTATCAACTTGTACGACTTTACGACCACCACAAAACAAGTACACGTATTCCTAGAACGTACTAGGCTTTCTCTTGATTGTAGCCATTTCTTCGCTGCATCAATCACTCCTTCGTCATCTTCAATTACCGGAGTACATCTTTAAGTGCTCCAAACATGTGGAAAAGTTCTATTCCGTGTGACGTCAATGGGGATGTCAGCTGCAAAAGCTCAGGCTAGCAAAGTCAGTAAACAATTTGTTGCCTGTCCTTTTTAGAGAACAACGCTTGATCAGGACAGTTTTTGATACCTGGACTAAGCTCAAGGTGACGTAGGATCCACTCACATAGGCCAGGCCTGATAAACAAGGTACGGCTGGGGTCTAATAATGCTGGCAGCAAAAGAGCAAGAGGTGCTCCAGTCGTCTGGCCTTCATCGTTGTGTTGAAAAAGCTACCAGACAACACCCCTGACTATACACCCCAAACTGAACTAGTAACCTATCTGGACTCCTTTTCTCGCCGACTCAGCGAGAGTTTGGAGCTCTTTCTCCTCGTTTTGTCAATTGTATTCCTCTTCAGCTGAAAGCTCAACCATATTTCCCTCTGGAAGTTCTTATATGGTGCAGGGTATAGAGACACCTTTCTTCCTGTCCCAGCCGGAGATAGAGCTGGCGGACTGAGTCGTTGAGCTTCACAATCGTCACTCACCCGTGATGACAGTAATTAACCATTCTAGTAAACACATTAAACAGCAACGAGGATGCGTTGTAGGCAAATTAACTTCACTCACAGACTCATTTAACTCTGTTGAGAAAGATTCTGATACTGCAAAGTCAACATCTGACGGTCGTTCAGAGACTATCGTTCGACAGTCTCAGTGCCTTGATGTGCACAAGAACATTATTTCCATGTTGTTAGCACAGAATATGGATGTCTTTGCCTGAATGATTCCGAGAATTGTCACAATTCAATAGTTCAGATGGAGATTGATACTGGTGATCATTTGACAATCTTCAGGAAAACATATCGTACTCCTTTGGCGAGTAGAGAAGCGATATGGAAGGCCTTCCGAGACGTAATCATTTCCCGCACAATCTCAGATTGGCCGTCACCGATTGTCCTGGTGACTATGAGAGACAGTACTCATCGTTTCTGTTGCGACTACTGTGCACTCAATGATGTGACGCTTTCTTTGTCGTATCCATTGCCACACATTGAGGATAATCTGAGCACAATGGAAAAAGCCACGTTTTGGTTGAGTTTCGAGAGAGAAGTGTCTGTATTACGCCATGCAGAAGTTGAAATATTTTCTGCGAAGAGACACTTCATAGTGATGTCTGGCCATAGACCGTTGGTGGATACGTTCTTCACTCAGCAGGAGATGTCAGACATCAAGTTGCAGAAGTGGTTTGCTAACCTCCGGACCAGGAACTTCGAGATGTTTGCTAACCTCCGGACCAGGAACTTCGAGATGTTTGCTAACCTCCGGACCAGGAACTTCGAGATGTTTGCTAACCTCCGGACCAGGAACTTCGAGATGTTGTTTGATCCGGTGCGAGGGAAGAAGCCTTAGCACGTTTTGATGGTGCCACCTCTGTACCAGTACCAGCACTTTTAGTTAACAGGGGTTTTGTTGGTGCCACCTCTGTACCAGTACCAGCACTTTTAGTTAACAGGGGTTTTGATGGTGCCACCTCTGTACCAGTACCAGCACTTTTAGTTAACAGGGGTTTTGATGGTGCCACCTCTGTACCAGTACCAGCCCCTTTAGTTAACAGGGGTTTTGATGGTGCCACCTCTGTATCAGTACCAGCCCCTTTAGTTAACAGGGGTTTTGATGATGCCACCTCTGTACCAGTACCAGCCCCTTTAGTTAACAGGGGTTTTGATGGTGCCACCTCTGTACCAGTACCAGCCCCTTTAGTTAACAGGAGTTTTGATGATGCCACCTCTGTACCAGTACCAGCCCCTTTAGTTAACAGGGGTTTTGATGGTGCCACCTCTGTACCAGTACCAGCCCCTTTAGTTAACAGGGGTTTTGATGGTGCAACCTCTGTACCAGTACCAGCACTTTTAGTTAACAGTGGTTTTGATGGTGCAACCTCTGTACCAGTACCAGCACTTTTAGTTAACAGGGGTTTTGATGGTGCAACCTCTGTACCAGTACCAGCACTTTTAGTTAACAGGGGTTTTGATGATGCCACCTTTGTACCAGTACCAGCACTTTTAGTTAACAGGTGTTTTGATGGTGCCACCTCTGTACCAGTACCAGCAATTTTAGTTAACAGGGACGTACCTTACCCAAAGGTTGTTTGAGACGTGTAAGGTCAAGACAGTGAGAGTCGTTGAGGCCTATTCACAAACTGGGCTCCCTCTTTTGGTAGATTGTTCAATTCAGACTGACCTACCGTGTCCTTTGTCAGTCTAAAGAAAGATTGGATAGAGCGACGAATAACTCGTGTCCTACGGTACACGATGTCGCTATCAACGTTTCGTTGCCTTGTAGGTCTTTCCAGCGACAGTATATTCCCAATCGTTTTAAGTCTAAGTCGTCGCGTCCACTAGAGAGAGATACTCCCTTCCACCGCCTCCTCGTTTTGTTCCAAATGCTGTATGGAGATTGATGCTTCCTCATCAGCAGTTCCCATGTCGATGGATGATTTCCAACCCCGACACAGACGGAAACAGAGGAAGCTAAAGGAGATCTGTCATCAGTCTCAGAAGGATCACTGTCCTCAAAGTGAAGGTTACTTTCCTGAAGAGACTTCAACTAGTGGCCATTGCGATTTGGAATCTTTTCAATTGTACGTCTCCGATCGTAAGCTCGCAGTGGCATTAGGGCAGATCATCGTAGCGTGTTTAACTATGGAAAAACCTCCACACTGTACTGGTGGAAAAGTTCCCTTTGTTGGAGTTGGTTAGAAGTTCATTGAGCACGTAGTGACTAATATGGTAGATTTACTTCCTCCTACTGTATAGAAGGGGGCCGGCTAGCGTAGTGGTTAGAGCACTCGTCTAGCAACCAAATGGTCAGGGTTCGAATCCCCAGCTGAGCGGGATTTTTTTTTCCGACCAATACGGCCCTGAGGTCGACCCAGCCTCGTAAAATGGGTACCAGAGAAAATCTGGGAAGTAAAGGCAGCGAGGAAAGGAACTGGTCACCCTACCTCATACGCTGATGACCCAGCATAATGAGGTCTCTAACGCTTCACCCCCTACGGCATTTGAAATGCTATGGGACTATCTTTACTTTACTTACTGTATAGAAGCAAAGTAGACACTAGATTGATAGTGTTCTTCCAATAGGAGTACATCCTTTGCTCCTGTCCTATATATCAGACTAGAGACTATGGTGTGAAGAAATGAGCTCAGAATAATTTATGTAAATATATCTATATATTTTATTAGCACTACATAATGTTTTGTGTACTATATTTTACAGTTTTTGTGTTTGCAGATATCCATTTTAAGATGAATATTCTGAGCATGTTTTAAATTATTGTTCACAGTTGGTGCCGTGTTGTTACGTCAGTGCGCATCCACAGTAGATATATTATTTTAGCTGTATTATGTACTGTCAGTTCAGTGCGAAGGCACAGTAGATATACTATTTTAGCTGGTGACTTGCTGTTACGTAAACTAGCAGTTACAGTAGATATACAATGTTAGCTGGTGCTGTGCTGTCACGTAAGTGCGCAGTTACAGTAGATATACAATGTTAGCTGGTGCTGTGCTGTCACGTAAGTGCGCAGTTACAGTAGATATACAATGTTAGCTGGTGCTGTGCTGTCACGTAAGTGCGCAGTTACAGTAATTATACTATTTTAGCCGGTGACTTGCTGTCACGTAAGTGCGCAGTTACAGTAGATATACAATGTTAGCTGATGCTGTGCTGTCACGTCAGTGCCCAGGTACAGTAGATATCCTGTTTTACCCTGCTACATGCTGAAAAATATACTTTAGTTTTGTACTTAAAATATTCAAAGGGAGACAAGTTTAAGCTGAACTCTTTCGACGTTGAGTAAAATTGTAAATATTTAGGCTAATAATGATTGCATTCATTGGCATACACTAAATTACCTAATAGAGTTTTGTTATAATTATTCAAAAATGTAGTAGACGGGGGAGAAATACACAATAAATATCGGACTCTTCTAACACAAAACAGTTTGTCTTGTTTTTAATACACAACAACCAATCATATTTTCTAACACACTACAGTTAATCTTATTTTCTAACACACAACGGTTTGTCTTATTTCCAATACACAACAATCAATCATGTTTTCTAACTTACAACAGTCAATCTTATTTTTCAAAACACAACATGCCAACTTATTTTCTAACACACAACAGTCAATGTTATTTTTTAACACACAACAGTCCAACTTATTTTCTACCACACAACAGTCAATCTTGTTTTATAACACACAACGGTTTGTCTTATTTTTAGAACACAACAGTCAATCTTGTTTTATAATACAGAACAGCTTATCTTTTTTTTTTACACAAAACAATCAATCTTATTTTCTAACACTTAACAGTTTGTCTTTCTTTTAACACACAGCAGTCAGTCTTGTTTTCTAACGCACAACAGTCAATATTATTTTCCAACACACAACAGTCAATATTATTTTCCAACACACAACAGTCAATATTATTTTCCAACACACAACAGTCAATATTATTTTCCAACACACAACAGTCAATATTATTTTCCAACACACAACAGTCAATATTATTTTCCAACACACAACAGTCAATATTATTTTCCAACACACAACGGCTTGTTTTGTTATCGTCTACGACATGCACTACAGTGACACGGTCTGGTGACACGACCGTTCTAATCTCACCACTTTCTAATAAATCTCTCCTTATTACTGCCTACACTTTAAGACGTTATAAACTGGATCCGCACGTACCCTGAATTTTTTTTTCTAGGTTTATACTGTTTAAAATATGTGCAGCCCGGTACAGTAAACCCTCAATATAACCGACCTTGGTATAGCAGACTTTAAATTTAACGAACCGGACAAATAATAATATAATTCATTCATTCATTTGCATGTCCCTTGCGGAACTTTACCTCCCTAACAGCACTCCTGTAGGCCTCTCGGTTGAAAGCAAGATGGCTTGCTGCTGATGCATCAATTTGCAGATCGTCAACGATGTCTTGCAGCCATCTTCGTTTTGGTCTTCCTCTCTTTCTTTTTCCCATTATGTATCCTTCCAATACGGTCTTCTCTAAATTATCATGACGTTTAATGTGTCCAAAATATTTAAGTTTTCTCTGTTTAATCCTCTTTACTAGCCAGCCTTCTTTAATATTAAGCTCTTGTAGTATAGATATATTTGTTCTTTTTTTGTGTCCACGCTATTTGGAGAACTCTTCTGTAGCATTTACATTCAAAGGCATTTATGTGTTTCTCAGCTGTTTTGTTAAGTGTCCAGGTCTCACAGGCATATGTTGAGATGGGAAAGATGCATGCCCTTAAAAATCTTATTTTTGTAGTTCTGTCTGCTCCTTTCCACAGATTCTTTATTTGTTTTACTTTCTGAGGAGCGATATATGTCCTCCTTTTAATTTCCCTCATTGTATCTCCATTATTAGTTAGTAGTGATCCAAGATATTCAAAACTCTCCACTTCTTTCAATTTTCCTCACTGATAAATATTTCAGGTGCCTTGTTTGTTTTCTCAGTTGTTATCAATTTTGATTTTTTTGCATTAAGATAGAGGTTCTGCTCTTCGCTGTTCTTACAGACTGACATAATTAGTTTTCCCATTCCTCTTTGTGTTGTGGACAGTAACACTGTGTCATCAGCATATCTAATAATAATATAATACATTATTTAATAATAACTATGGTTCGTGCATATGTCCAATCTTCGGTTGTTTTGTATAGCATGGAGAAGACTGTCTTTGTTTTGGTATCAGTGTGTCTCTAGATATTTTGTGGTCAGGTTGTATAGGATGTGTTTCTGTGATTTCTGAACTGTGACTTCATTTATTAAATAATGTTTTTTCAGTTCAAAAACGTATCAAATGTTTGGAAAAGTTAAAATAAATATTGCGAACTTAAATGTGGCAGAGAAATCAGAGTTAAGTGCGATATATGTTCATATTATAATATTACATGTATGTATTATAGTTTTATAGTCTTTTATTGTACAGCGCTATAGAATGAATTAAAACCTTTTTGCATTAAAACAAATTACAATGATTAAAAATATTCCTCTCCCCCAATAGGATTTATTGCACTTTTGACCTGATATTCTCCCGTCCGTTAAATCAAGGGTTTACTGTATACGCTGATGATTTCTACTGTGGTAAGAACAGAAAAACAATCATTCCTAATTCCGGCCTGGTGCCCAGTTCTAATGTACTTCCTCTTTTTCTCTCTACCAGTGTTTACAGCATACAATTAAAACAGAGTCACAGTACCGCTAAATTAGTAATACTGCACTACTAAAATAGTGACACGGTAACACTATTACAAGATTCTTCCTTCGTGTACTGTGTACTATTACATTTACATTTACATGAGCATTAGGTCCAGAGACTCAACAGACGTTACATTGATATACACTGTGTAAGAAGACAACCCAGGTAACAATAACTCAACTAATCATTAATACACGACATGACCAGTTACATGTAAATCAACAAACTCTACACCACAGTTGACACTTAACATGAATCCAATAATCACAGGATTCATCAGACACAATTCCAAAAATGTTTAATGATGAAAGCCCATTTGTTAGATGTGTGTTGCAATGATGTGAAGTGTAAACTTGATGAGAATAATACAAATGATTACAAGAAATATGTCCTGGCGACTAACATCGTCATAGGACTAAGTCAGACATTCAAAACCTGTCCATAACGGGACAATCAACTCACAATCTACTTGTTACTATGACCCTTTCCTAAAAGAACAATACATCAACTACAACACATTGTCCTAACAAGGACAACAAAACTAACTTACATACTGAACTCAAGAATAACCACATTCCTACTAGAATTGAACACCACGACCTATCACTACAACATTATCACACAAACTCTTCTCTCAACTCGTTCACACATCCCGCCTAACATGAATCACGTGACTCAGTTGTGCCACGGAAACACGTGATTCTTTCACCGTGCTTGACATAAACGGACTGAGTTGTGGTCTATTTGACCACAACAACAGGTTTTCTCACAACAATCTGTACAGAATAACATTCTGTTACAGAATATCTCCACACCCCCTAAAATAGGTATTTGGCCATCAAATATCTGCAAACAAATTACTAACTTTAAGAGATAACTCTCACTAAAAGTGATGTATAAACTCTCAATCAAAGCTTATTACGCAGCTACAAAAACTTCATGCACGCACAATTTGTACAAAAAAGTACGTTAAAATTTTGTGGTGCAAACATAAATATACATATATTTAAAACATTTTAATAATGAGTTCTATGAACTTCACCATCTATTTCTACTGCCATATAAATAGGACAGGAGCAAAGGATGAACTCCTTATTAGAAGAACACTACCCAACTAGTGTTTACTGTGCTTTTTTAGAAATCCCTATAGATTTCGAACTATACAGTAGAATGAAGCGCAGTTAATATGTTGATCACAACACGTTCTTTGAACTGCTTCCTGTCATCCAGTTCCAATAGTGGGAACTTTTCCATAAGTACTTTATGGAGATCTTTCATCGTGAACGTTTCTAAGTCCACGGTATCCATTATCTGCCCTATTGCCACAGCGAGCTTACGATCGGAGACGTACAACTGATCAACGTCTGTATCGCAATCAGCACTAGGTGAAGTCTCTTCAGGGAAATAATCTTCACTGTGAGGACAGTGTTCCTTCTGAGACTGATGGCAGATGTCGGCTCTCTTCCGTTTCTTCCGCCTATGCCGAGGTCGCAAATTATCCACCGACATAGGAACTGCTGAGGCGGAAGTATCCACCTCCATATAGTGGTCTGAGGGTTGAGCCCCAGGGACCACTCGCTGCTGGATTTCCTTCAGGTACCATGGCGGGAGCCTAGGAACAAAACTAGGAGGCGGCGGAAGAGAAAACCTCTGTCTAATGGGACGTGGCAAGTAAGATCTACAACGATCTTGCTGATACTGCCTCTGAAAGGTTCCACTACGCCACGATACATTAATGGCGACGTCCTGAACCATAGGACAGGATGTATTAGTCGCCCTCTCTACTCTCTCTTTCTGCTGACAGGGACACGGCAAGTCAGTCTGCACAGAGCAATCTACTACAAGTTGGGGCTCTGCCTGTGAATAGGCCTCGACAACGCTCACTGACTTTACGTCACATGTCTCAGATCCTTGTGACTGAGGAACGTCCCTATCATGAACGTGAGCTGGTACTGGTACAGAAGTGGCACTATCGAAACTTGCTAACGTTTACTCCCGCGAACCCGGATGAAACAACATCTGGAGGTCCATGGTGCGGAGGCTAGCAAACCACCTCTGCAACTTGACGTCTGACATCTCCTGCCGACTGAGGAATGTATCCACCAAGGATCTATGGCCAGTCTTCACAACGAAGTGTCTATTCGCCAATAAATATCTCAACTTCTGCGTGGCGTAATGGACAGCATACGCTTCTCTCTCGAAAGTAGACCATTTAGTATGAGAGCACGACAGCTTCTGCGAAAGGAAATATAAAGTCTCTTCAACTGAGAGTCCATCAGAAGTGGAAGCCGTCTGCACCAAATAGGCTCCAACCGCAACACTGGAGGCATCTGTATACAATGTAAGTGGCTTATGCAAATCAGGATGCGAGAGAAGCGGTACCATCGCAAGGCGATTCTTCAAAGACTCGAACGCCATTTGACAGACTGGAGACCATTTGAGCCTATGACCCTTCTTGGTGAGGTCTACTATGGGAGCCACAATCTCCGAAAAATGGGAAATGTTCCATGCAGTCGATAATAACTACACGTCCCCAGAAAAGAGCGCACCTCCTTCACATTCAAAAGAGACGGCATTTCGGCAGTGGCTCTGACCTTCTCAGGATCAGGAGATATGCCTGACTGGCTGATGACATAACCGAGATACTTTGTCTGAGAGGCCGCAAAGTGGCATTTTGATGGCTTTAGCTTGACCTTGTGTTCGCGCAATCGGTTGATACCGCCTGAAGATCACGAACATGGTCTTCGATCGTTCCATCAGTGAACACCAGTATATCGTCAATATAGGCTTGTGCAAACTTTCCTAAGCCTTGTAATACTGTGTCCATGAGTGCGACAAAGGTAGATGGTGCCCCTTTTAAACCAAAGCTTATGTAGTTGAACCAGAAACAACCAAGATGGCAGTTAAAATCTGACTTCTGCTGAGCGTCGTCTGACAAGGGAATTCACCAAAAGCCACATCGAGCATCCAAAATGCTGAAAAATTTGGCTTTTCCTATCGTGCTCAAAATGTCCTCAATGCGTGGCAATGGATATGACAATGAACGTGTCACAGCATTGAGTGCACGGTAGTCGCAACAGAAACGATGCGTACCATCTTTCTTAGTCACCAAGACAACTGGTGATGACCACTCTGAGATCGTGCGGGAAATTATTCCGTCACGCAACATATTCTCGACCGCCTTCTCTATCACCTCTCTACTCGCCAACGGAGTGCGGTAGGGTTTCCTGGAGATTGGCGAATGATCGCCTGTATCAATCTCCATCTGCACTGTCGAAGTATGAGAAATCTCAGAATCAGTAAAGGCAAAGACATCCTTGTACTGTGTCAACAGCCTGGATATTATGTCCTTGTGCACATCAGGGCACTGAACTTGTCGAACGATTGTCTCAGAACGTCTTTCAGGTGTTGACTCCTCAGTACTAGAATCTTGCTAGATAGAGTCAACTGACTCTGTGAGTGGTGTCAGTTTACCAAGAACACATCCACGCTTGAGCTCGATGTGTTTACTAGAATGATTGATTACTGTCAACACGGGATAGTGATTAGTGTGGAGCTCACATACTGAGTCTACCAGCTCTATCTCCGGTTGTGACAGTAAGAATGGTGTCTCAATACCCTGAACCATATAAGAATTTCCAGGGGGAAATATGGTTGGGCTTTCAGTTTAAGAGGAATAAGATTAACTGAACGTGGAGAAAGAAGAGAAAAACGCTGGACACGAAGAATACAAGCTATGTGTGCATCTAACTCTAAATGAATCTTCTTCTTATTATGTTTAGTGTATTAGAATTGTAATCTACGATAGCACCAGAACGAGACAAAAAAATCACGCCCAAGAATGGCAGAACGGTTCATGTTGCGAACCACATAAAAGCAATGAGAAACAGTGACTCCAGCAATAGAGACAGGTAAGTAAACTCTGCCAATTACTCTCATGGAAGCTGCAGTAACCGTCTGTAGAGTAATTCTAGCGGGCAAGAGTTTAGGAGCAGAACGTAAGGATCTATATATACAGAATCATTGATAAGACATACACTAGCTCATGTGTCTAACAATGCTCTAATTCTACAGGTACCAATATAAACAAGGACATAAGTAGGAGTTGGGGGATTCGCAGCCACTGAGAGTAGTGGTGTAGCATGCGAAAATGAGACGGACTGTTTTGCAGACCTAGATGGTGTAAAGATACGGTCGGACACATGGGAGCTATTCATGCGCCGACTTAGTTTAAATGTGCACGATCTTTTCGCACACTCTGCCTACAGAATCTGGCTATATGACCCTGCTGTCCACAATTGTAACACGATCTAGTTTCTCGTGGTTGTGTACTCGAAGGTTTAGCCCTCCTGGTATTAGACCTCTAGTGGTCTGTCCTACCTTCTTCGAAGTGTGAAGGTGGCAGTCGAGAGTTCTCCTGATGAGAGACCAGCTGTACTCTCTGCGAATAAATACTAGGAGTCTTTATGTGTCGTCATCTCACTGGTCGGTAGAGAACCTGAAATAAAACCATGTCGGGAACTACAACTAAGATTCACCGACTTCATGAGAGCATTTTCTTGTAAGGCTAACTCCACCGCCTGTGAAAATAGAAGAGGTTTATCTCTTATTACTTTCGCTTTTAACGCCCTAGAAAGTAATGCATCTACAAAAGACTGCACCATTGCCATTGCGTCAGCGGAGTTACCAATTCCGCTGCAGAGTAAGCAACTCTGGCTGCCTCACTGATGCGATCAGCCAGCGCTTGAATGGACTCTCCAGGAGACTGTCTAGTAGAGGCTAGCGTATGCCAGGCCTCCTGAGGAATCTGCAGCACCCCATATCGTGCCAATAAAACAGACACGAACTCCCCCCATGTCTCTTGAACCTGGAGACTCTGTTTGACGAACTCTGCCAGCGAACCTGTGGTGCGTACATACACCAAGTTCTTCTTACTGGACACATCAGCATTCCGGATGTCCATGAGCTTATCAATCACATCCAGCCATGGTTTCAGTTTTGCTGGGTCTCCGTCGAACTTTTCTACAGCTGACATGACGTAGGAAAACCTCAAGTCATTGCTGACTTGGGACAGGGTATCTTGCAATAACCCCAGCAAGTCTGACGTGGATGGAGCTGAAGCCATCGTGCGTCTATCTGTAGTGCACCCTACTTATTCTCAGTATATAGCAATTAGTAATTACAATACAACCATATAAAGTAATGGCAACAATTATTCAATGCAATGGCATATAAAATATCCAATATCATGCACTAATGGCATACACAAATTATACGTAGAAAAGAAATTGAATCATATGCAATGCTACTAATTAACCAAACTAACTACTACTAAGTACTATCTTGAATGGAATTCAACAATAATTTTATGCATCTTCCCAAATATCACAACTAAATTAAATGTTCAATAAAGTACAACAATGACACTGGAAAAGAATGTCCTAAAATGTCTATTTCAAATATAACTGAATCTAAAATGTCCTTGATCCTACACCACAAATAAAGAGCACATCCAACGACTGTCCATTTACAAGTGTCCACTTCTGTCTATCTGCTGAATAATCTCGTTTAAGGAAAACCTAGCAAAGTTCATCAAGTAGAGATATTCAGAGTGTTCCTTCTTGCAGTAAAGCTGAAGACCCAAAGTAACTGCTGAAAATGCAGAAAACAGTTAATTTGACAACATATTACTCCCCCCTCCCCCCGTCTGGGTGGAGATGGTTGAGAAGTAACAAGATTATCTGGGTAGAGCTGGTTGAAATGTTGCTTGGAACAAACCGCTCTGGTTCCTCACCGGATACTAGTTCAGGTTCAGGCTCATTGGACTTGATTGCAGGCACAGGTAAGCGTCAGTAGCTGCACTGCCTAGGACCCAGGAACTAGATGTTGCGCAAACTATCGGGCAGGCTGGACGTCATCGCCGCCTTGAACAACTTCTACTATAGCTATCCCTAACACTAAACAAAAATGCAATTCTCTAACCAAAACTTGAAAACCACTGACGAAAACATACTACCAACACACAACTGTGGGCTACAAAATACGTGCACGAACTGGTCAACGTGTAAACAAACAAACTGGACGTGATGAGTGGCCTGATTCGGCACCACTAAAACAGAATCACTGTGCCACTGAAGTAGTATCACTGCACTACTAAAATAGTGACACGATAACGTTATTACAAGATTCTTCCTTCGTGTACTGTGTACTATTACATTTACATTTACATGAGCATTAGGCTCAGAGACTCAACAGACGTTACATTGATATACACTGTGTAAGAAGACAACCCAGGTAACAATAACTCAACTAATCATTAATACACGACATGACCAGTTACATGTAAATCAACAAACTCTACACCACATTTGACACTTAACATGAATCCAATAATCACAGGATTCATCAGACACAATTCCAAAAATGTTTAATGATGAAAGCCCATTTGTTAGATGTGTGTTGCAATGATGTGAAGTGTAAACTTGATGAGAATAATACAAATGATTACAAGAAATATGTCCGGGCGACTAACATCGTCATGGGACTAAGTCAGACATTCAAATCTTTTCCATAACGGAAAAATCACCACACAATCTACTTGTTACTATGACCCTTTCTTAAAGAACAATACATCAACTACAACACATTGTCCTAACAAGGACAACAAAACTAACTTACATACTGAACTCAAGAATAACCACATTCCTACTAGAATTGAACATCACGACCTGTCACTAAAACATTCTCACACAAACTCTTCTCTCAACTCGTTCACACACTCCACCTAACATAAATCACGTGACTCAGTTGTGCCACGGAAACACGTGATACTTTCACCGTGCGTGACATAAACAGACTGAGTTGTGGTCTATTTGACCACAACAACAGGTTTTCTCACAACAATCTGTACAGAACAGCATTCTGTTACACAATACTCAGGAAAGGATTGGAAAAAGAAAGTGGCAGAACTTAAACAGTAAGTATATTTGTAGTTACAGGAAGAAACAAGGAAATATATAATTATTACTCGTACATAATGTTCACTTGACTTGTACAAATTACTGCCATATTTTGCCAGAACTCTAAGTAAGCGGGATGGAGAATGGATTAATAGACTTCCAGCCTTCATTTTCAGGTCATCAGCTGCACTGTGTTCTCATATATTCTTCTCACTATGTAAGATTCAAATGTTCTAACACTGCGAAATCCTGCAAGTACATTACAATACAGCAAAAACAAATGGAACTGACTATTGGCACAGACAGTGTACCGATAGTCTCAGTCTGGGGTTTACGCTATTGGTATGATGTCTACTGCTCATGTCTTTTCTTCCGTCAGAGAACAGAAGATGTACCATAAGAGACGTGTTAAATGGCGTGTCTTATGACACATAAACACGAAAGAATACAGTCATGGGAATAACTGAGAGAAGAAAAATAGACATGCTCTGGAAATGAGAATAAACAAGGAAATAGTCACAGCTGTCGTGGTTAATGCTGTAAAATATGAAGTTAACAAACTCACAGTTACATGCAGCATATGGTTGTCAAATTCTGCCGATGAGAAATTGAAAACACAGCATTCAAGTACCCCCAGAAAATCTGAAAACACCAGAATGTACTGAGTCACGATTTGCAGATTTTATGAGCGACAGGACAGAGATATTAAAAATAAATGATCAGTGAAATGAGGAGATGAAAGAATATGATACACACAAACGCCCTGCTTCGGGATAAATACACAGCAGTAAAAGTACTCAGCATTCCTTGATTTAAAATAAAAACACTTTATTCGAATATATAGTAATTAGTAAAAGTAACCAAGGCTCTCCTGATTAGTGTATGGCATAATATTCAAGGAATGAGTTTTGGACATGTCAGATCTATGAAAGCTAGCAGGGGGGCATTTGAAAGGCTCCACTATAAGAGAAAAAAAAAACTAACAATCTGCCAGTGCTAGATCTCTGATGGCGAAAACAGCCCAGTAGTAACTAGAATGGACATATTAACACTTCCTGTGTAAAGAACCATTCATTCATTTGCATGTCCCTTGCGGAAGTTTGCATCCCTAACAGCACTCCTGTAGGCCTCTCTGTTGTGAGCAAGATGGTCTGCTGCTGATGCATCCATTTGCAGATCATCAACGGTGTCTTGCAGCCATCTTCGCTTTGGTCTTCCTCTCTTTCTTGTTCCCATTATGTACCCTTCCAAGACGGTTTTCTCTAGATTATCATGACGTTTAATATGTCCAAAATATTTAAGTTTTCTCTGCTTAATCACCTTTATTAGCCAGCCTTCTTCAATATTAATTTCTTGTAATATGGATACATTTGTTCTTTTTTGTGTTCATGATGTTCGAAGAACTCTTCTGTAGCATTTACATTCAAAGGCATGTATGTGTTTCTCAGCTGTTTTGTTAAGTGTTCATGTCTCACAGGCATATGTTGCGATGGGAAAGACGCATGCCATTACAAATCTTATTTTTGTGGCTCTATCTGCTCCTCTCCACATATTCTTTAGCTGTTTTATTTCTGAAGAGCGATAGATGTCCTCCTTTTAATTTCAATCATTGTATCTCCATTATTAGTTAGCAATGATCCAAGATATACTTTATACTACATGGTATATACTACATATTACATGTTCTATCTGATATAACGTGCTTACTGCATTTAATATATAATGTAACATATCTCGCTGACAATTTTCTGTCTAGGTCAGCGAGTTCATCATGTTATTTCACATTTAATATGGCGTATTTATTGAGATACGCTTATCTTGTAAAAAGTATTTAGTATAAAATATTTATTCTGGAGAAAATATTTAGTAGAGAACATTTATCCTGTGGAAAATATTTAGTAAAAAACTTGTATCCTGTACAAAATAGTTAGTATAGAAAGTTTATCATGTAGAGAATATTTAGTATAAAACATTTATGCTGTAGAAAATATTTAGTACAGTACGTTTATCATGTATAACATGTTTAATACAATACGTTTATGATGTAGAACACGTTTAGTATGATACGTTTATCATAAATCAAATATTTAGTTTGCTGCATAATTAGTGTGTTACATATTCAGTATAATATGTTTATCATGTAGAGCATGTGTAGTATAATACTTTGTTTTGATACTACTGTAATGGCATAATTTTTTAGAACGATATTCTAAACATGATACAACATGTTTACTACAGAATGTTTTAAACAAGTAGTGGAAATGTGTGCAGCAAAGGATAGCACATGTTATTCACAGATCAAAATCACATTTTGTGTAGGTCAAAGTGCAGAAACGCATTCGTTTTAGTTCTGAAATGTTTAGGTTTTCCCTGTACGTAATATATCGTTTCCAATAGCAGAAAGTAATAAGCAGAATAACTTTTAGTATAAAATAACCGGCCGATTAAATAACGAGTTTAAATTGCTGAAAAGACAAAAGACAAGACTGAGAATGGACAAGGGTGACATTGCTAAAGCTGTACTGAACAGGCCGCGGGAAACGAAGAGCAAGAATAGATCAATGTAGCTGTGAAGAGATTGCTGGAGCTGGGAAAAACTAAGGATGCTAGCAGTAAACAGACTAGCAACACTTGACGGGAGCTATTAGCAAACAACCTCTAGGGTGGATGCTGCCGAGTGTGATGGAACTTATATGGGGCTGTCCTGAAAGCAATGACAGCGGAGACTGAATTCTGGAACTTCAAGCAGCTTAAAATAACCAAATGTTGATATTGTTACAAAGATTTCAGATTTATTTCATAATAGGAATAATGTAGGTTGAAAAAATCCATTGAACTTTCCAGTTTGTATATATATATATATCTTATATATATATATATATATATATATATATATATATATATATATATATATATATATATATATATATATATATAATCTTATATCTGATATCCTTCCCGTGCCGTTAAACATAGAGCTCGCAAGGTAGTTCGCAAATTGCTCCTATTTTATTTCACCTTTTCAACATCATCAAGGGATTTTATGACTATTAGTTTAGCCTCTGTTTCCAATGTCTTCTTTAGAGTTTCACGTGATCTGCCTCTTTCCTTTGGCCTGTTGTGCTCCATTTGATAGCTTGTTTTGGGATTCTCTGATCGTTTCTTCTCATCACATGACCAATATATGTCCATCTCTTTTTCCTGATGACCCATGAGACTGGTTGTTGTTCAGTCATCTGTCTTATTCTGCGCTGTTCTTGAATTCGTTCCACTTGATGCCGAGTGTTTTCCTTAGTCATTTGTTTTCGAAAGAATGTAATTTCTTGTCTGTTTCTTTAGTTGTTTTCCAGCCTTCGCATGCATAAATGAGAGTGGATATTATATTTGAATTGAATAGTTTTATCTTGATTTTTGCGCTTATAACTTTTGAATGCCATATGTTCTCATGATTCGTGAAACTCGATGCTGCGTTTGCAATTCTAACTTCCTGAAGCCTTTTCTGGTGTCACAATACAGGTCTGTGTAGTTGCCAAGGTATGCAAACTAGTTGATTTCTTCAACATCTATCCTTTCTACATTTATTTTTCTATTTTGATTAATGGGTAGTTTCATTATTTTTATTTTGTCCTTGTTAATTGAAAGTCTTATTCTGCTACCCAGTGAAGACTGGATATCTGTTTTTTCTCTGCATAGACTTCACATTCTTACTGAAAGAGATATGTCATTTGCAAAATGAAGATCTTCTAGTTGGGTCCATTTACCCAATCAATACCTGTGTTATCTGTGCAGTCTATTGCAATTCCAAAAAGCAAAGGAAATGGAATACCCTTCTTCTGTTTTGACTGCACACACATTTTAGAGGTCCTTAATGATATTGACAATTTTAGATGGTGTTCCATATAGAAGTAAAATTCTCCACAATAAGATTCTCTGTGTATGCTATCACATTCCTTTTTTAAAGTCTATGAAGTTCAGTATTATGGTTTCTGCTTTTCAATATGTTCTTCAAGCATTATTCTTAAAGTAAAGATCTGGCTGAGACAGCTTCTCCTTTTTCGAAATCCTGCTTGTTCATCTCTCATTGCGGTATCCATTATATCTTTTAAGTCTATTAAAAATGACTTTGCAATATACTTTCGACACAACTGATATTAAGGTTACTCCTCTCCAATTGTTACAGTCACTAAGGTTGCCTTTTTTGGTATTTTAAGAATGATTCCTTTTTTTCCATTTGGATGGGACCTTTTCTTCTTGCCAAATCGTATTAAACATTCTCTGTAGTTGTCTCATGTTGTCACTACTGATAGCTTTTAACATTTCGGGTGTTATTTCATCTTCACCTGCATCTTTATTGTTAGCCATTAAACTCACTGCTGTTTCCATTTCATGCAATGTAATTTTCTCCAAGTTGACAATTAGTTGTGGGTTTGGTAAGTCGGTTTCAAGGTTTATCAATCCTTTTGAGTGTGGTCGATTAAGTATTAATTGGAAGTGTTCAGCCCATCTTTGCATTTGGTCTTTAATTGAGGTTACTAGGGTTCTAGTTTTGGTCTTTCTTTAAAAGTACCTGTTAGCCTCTTCTGTATGTTATATAAAGTTTTGCTGTCTCCTCTTTTTGCTACTTTCTCTACCTCTTTCGCTATATTGTCTATATATTCTCTTTTATCCCTGCTAGCTGAACTTTTTTACTTCCTTGTCTATTTCTTTGTATTTTGCTTTCGCCAGATCTTTTGTAAGATCTGTCTTTACATTCAGCATGTCTAATTTAGCTGCTCGTCTTTCATGTATGTACTTTCATGTGTTTTCTAATATCCATGGTTTTCTATTTTTTTTTTCAGTCCAGCGCTTGCTTTTGCTACTGTGATTGTGGCTGTGCTGTAAGAATTCCATAATTCATCTATACCTATCTCCCCTACTTCACTGGGTGTTGTGGAATGATTGGCAAGCTCCTGATTGAACTTACTGTTAATATTCTCTTCTTGTAGGCTGTGACAGTTTATCTTTCTGTGTATTGATTTTTTGTGTTGGCTTTTCAGTTTTAGTTTTATTTCCCTATACACAGATTGTGATCAATGTTGAAATCTGCATTCCTATATGCTCTTACATCAATCATATATGTTTTGTATTGCTTTCTAATTCAAAAAAGGTCTATCTGGTTTCTAGTTCTATCATCAGGAGATGGAGATATCTATGTTGTTTTATGTATCTCTTTGTGTGAGATACATCTTTCTCCTTTCTGATTAACCATGTCAATTCCATCTTTCCACATTACTTTTCGACGTCGGTGTTATCTTTCCCTACCTCAGCGTTGAAGTCCCCCATAGCGATTAGGATCTCGTGTTTGGGGACTTTGTTAATGATTTCTCGTAATTGGTGAAAGCAATCGTCTTTCACCTCATCGTCTGCATCGTTCGTGTATATCAACGTATTATTGTCATTCTTCCGTGTCGTAGGTTGTATCGTGCTCATATTATACGACTATTCACTGGTTCCCATTCTACAAGTCTCTTTGCTGCTACATTTGACATAATCTTTTACCTGCTTCTGGCCATCGCATTTTTCTGACACACAGTACGTCTATGTTGTGTCTCTCCATTTCTCTGATGACCAGCACGTCTAGGTTGTATTTCTCCATTTCTCTGATGACCAGCACGTCTAGGTTGTATTTCTCCATTTCTCTGATGACCAGCACGTCTAGGTTGTATCTCTCCATTTCTCCGATACCCAGTACGTCTAGGTTGTATTTCTCCATTTCTCTGATGACCAGTACGTCTAGGTTGTATCTCTCCATTTCTCTGATACCCAGTACGTCTAGGTTGTATCTCTCCATTTCTCTGATACCCAGTACGTCTAGGTTGTATCTCTCCATTTCTCTGATGACCTGAGTAGTTTTGTTGGTTCTGTCATCGTTCTTACGTTCCAGAATCCATTCTGTGTCACATGTTTGGGGCTGAACATTGAGCTCTTCGGAGTTGGCATCCCTGATGCTTGGCTGATTTCTTTGCGGTTTCCATAACCAGTTATTTTTCCCCCATCTAGAGTCGCCTCAATATAGGTCTCAGGATAAGGTTTTTAGCCTTATGCCCAACTCCAGATAAAGGATATGTGACAGATCAAGCGGAATTCAACTTATTTGTGCTTGTCTGCAAGAGCGTTTAAAAAACGTCCGCCATCTTGCACGTCACACCGGAAGCACACACACATATATATATACATATATATGTGTGTGTAAAATATTGTTATATGATACGTTTACTTTCTCAATGTCAATTGTATTTCTTTACCTTATAACTGACAGTTACTGTCATCATCATCATCATCATTATCATCATCATCATCATCATCATCAGGTGCGTCCGACTGGCGTTGGCTATTATGCTTCTCCAGAGTACACGATCCTTCATGCAGGCCATCAGTTCAGTTGGTGATCTCCTCTCACACCATCCCGTTAGACTGTCCAGTATCATTTCTCATGGCCTTCCTCTTGATCTTCTTCCTTCTATTTTTCCTGTTGTTTTAATATTTTCAATGCCCCCTCTTCTCATTGCATGTCGTATGAAAGTACATTGTCTCTCTCTTATCTTTTTGACAAGGTTTTTTTCTCTCTCCAGCTCTTCTCATACATTCTTCATTAGTTATTTGTGCTGTCCAGGGGATTCGCAACATTCTTCTAATAAGCCACATTTCTGCTGCTTCCAATGATTTTTGTGCAGACTTGCCTATTGTCCATGATTCACTTCCATATAACAAGATAGGTTCAATATAGCATTTTAGGACTCCTTTTCTAACATTCATTGATAAGGATGTGTTAGCTAATATGTTTCTCATTCTCTGAAATGCAGTCTTCACTTGGCCTATTCTGTTCCTAATTTCTGTTCTGCATTTCCCATCTGAAGTTATTACTGCTCCAAGGTATTTGAATTTCTGCACCTGCTTTAGAATGGTTCCGTTTAATTTAATACTGCATGCTGGTGGATTCTGCTTTTTAGATACAACCATAGTCTCTGTCTTTTTGATGTTCAAAGTAAGGCCTTTCTGTTCACTTTCTTTGGCGACTTTATCCAAGAGATTTTGCAGGTCTTGTTGGTTCTCAGCTATCAGTACTGTGTCGTCAGCATACCGAAGGTTGTTAATATTGTATCCTCCAATTTTTATGCCTGGTTCTGTGATGATTGTTCTTAGAATATTCTCGCTGTACAGAGAAAAAAGGTCTGGAGATAGTACACATCCTTGTCGCATCCCTTGTTTTATAGGTTGGTATTTTCCAATTCTATTTTCAACTCGAACTGCTGCTTCTTGCTGCCAGTATAGATGTTTTACAATCCTAAGGTCTTTGCCGTCTATATTGATGTCTTCAAGCATTTTAATAATTTCATTATGTTTCACCTTGTCAAATGCCTTGGTGTAATCAATGAAGTATAAGTAGAGATCTTTCTGTACTTCTAAAGTTCTTTCTGTAAAGCATAAATGGCATTGTGTGTTCCCTTTCCTTCAACAAATCCAAAATGTTCATCTGCTATTTCCATTTTTATCTTTTTCCTTGTTCTTCTCATAATTATTCTCAGAAGTAGCTTTGTTATGTGACATGAGAGGCTGATAGTCCGGTGGTCGTCACATTCCTTTGCACCTGGTTTCTTTGGTAGTGCTATAAACGTGGATTTAATCAGGTCATTGGGAATATAACCACTGTTGTAAATGTCATTCAGTAACTTGGTTATTATTTTTATCCTGTCTCCTCTAGTGCCTCTATTTCTTCTATTTCTTCATCACACTTTTCAGTATCTGGTGTTAATTCTGGTCTTTCTCCTCCATATAGCTCACCGATATACTCTGTCCACAATGTCTTCTTTTTACATTAACATTTTACCTTCTTTCGATTTCAGGCATCCTGTGGTATATTTTGTTTTCCTGCCTATGAGTTCATTAATTCATGTTTTTGCTGTCTTTATTATGAGAGTCCTCTATCTGTCTGCACTGTTCATTTAACCACACTTCTTTTGCTTCTCTGCATTTGCGTCTTATTTCTTTATTTATCTTGCTATATTTTTCCTCGTTATTTTTACTCCTCCTCCTCTTGTCCATCAGTCCTAAGATGTCGTCTGTCATCCATTTATTTTTAGGGGCTTCTTTTTTCAGTGGTATTATCTCCTTAACAGTTTGGTGGATAGAATTTCTTAACATTTCCCATTGTTCATCTATACTATTTATATTTGCTATTGCATTGTATCTATTTGTTATCATAACTTTGTATTGTTCTCACAGTTCTTGATCATTTTAAGACGTTTTGTATTCAGTTTGATGTTTCTCATTTTCTGCCTGATTTCCTTAGCTTTATTCTAACTTTTCCACAGAGTGCATCATGGTCTCTATTGCAGTCAGCTCCTGGCATGGTTTTTGTTGTCAGTAATGCATTGCGGAATCGTTTGTTGATTAATATGTAGTCTGTCTGGTTAAATGTCTTTTGTCTGGGCTGCACCACGTTGCCAGTCTTCGAGGATGTTGTTTAAACCAGGTGTTTCCTACAACCATGCTGTGTATTCTTGCCCATTCAATTAATTTATAACCTCTGGCATTCCTCTCCTCCAGTCCATAGTTACCAAAGGTGTCTGAAGTTCTTCCTTTACCAACTTTGGCATTAAAATCTCCCATGACTATGGTAACTTCATGTGACTTTGTGTGTTTTAGTGCTGTATCTATGTCATTATAAAATAGCTGTATATCTTCTTCAGAACTTTCAGATGTTGGAGTGTACACTTGTATAATATTTATGTTTATTGGTTGTCCTTTCAGTTGGGCTAGCAGGACTCGGTCCGAGATGTTCAAATATCCTACAATTGTCCTTGCCTTTTGTTCATCAAATATAATTTCTACTCCTCGTTCATGTTTCTCACTTCTGAATATATTATTGTATATTTATCTGAGTTTATCTTCCCTGCGTCTGTCCATCTAACTTCACTCATTCCTAATATGTTGATCTTCATCCTTTCCATTTCCATCTTTACATTTTCTAATTTTCCGGCCTGGAATAAAGTTCTAACATTCCATATTGCTATTTTGAACTTGTTAGTTTTGCCACCAGTAGCATGATGACGATCTGGCCTCAACTGATGATGAATCGATTATTCTGTTCAAGCATAACTATTCTTGGGAACTACAACAGTGGTTTCCCATTGCCTTCTGTCGGTTTGTGTACGGACTCTCCGCTAGCCTCTGGACTCCCTGTCCTACCCGCAAGGCAACGGGAGCGAGAAGTTTTAAGGCGCCTCTGACCCGCCTGGTATTCCCTTCACAGAGCACCTGAGGCACTTTATAGGAGTAGTAGAGCCACCTAATACCCCACCTCGCTCTCTGAGTCTACCGCCAGTTGGTCCGCGCCTGCTTATTGGACTACTCCTTATTCACAGGGATCCTCCATATCTGGAGGACTTTCACCATCCGCCACCTGTGACGCGCTGGGTTGGGAGTGGTTGCCTCAGCTTTACCCAGCTTTACACAGTTACTGTGCCGTGTCTAATTTAATTCATAAATTCTTTACTTGTATCTCTACAAGGAGAATTTAGTTGGTCAGACATTAGTCTTCCCGTTCTTTAGTACAAAAGTAAGAACGGGACATGGCTTCCCTTTATGTTCTGTCCCAGGTTCTGCCCCGCTATATCTTTACTAGATTTTGTTTAAGTGTTTATATTTGTACAATTGCAATAATAGCTGTTGTTTAAGAGTTTCTTTTCCTGCAGTCTCAGTGTTTCTGTAGATTAACGGCCGATATTACTTCGATTCCTCCTGCAGCTGTACCTTGTGTTAATATCCTATATCCCAGCGTACATAAAACTGTGTGCGTGAGTTTAAAGTTTCCTAGCTTTGTTGTCTCCAGTAGAGCCTTCATTTGCTGCGTTGCTAGAGTATACTGCGTGTAACAAGATCATGACAATCGTACCAAAAGAATTTTAGGTAAACAAGATCTCTTGCTGTCACTGATATTCACAGATTTAAACTGTGCTACAGTACATTCAGCCCGTTACATGAATCTCTTAACATTAAAGGTTAAGATGCTTTTATCGTGATATTGTTGTATTAATATACATTTATTTCTCTTTTTTAAAATTCAATAATTTTCCTTTTCTTCTCGTGATTGATAAATTTTTCTCTTCTGTCAAATGTATCAATCACTCTCTAACACATTTCATACTTTTCTCCTGAATTATTATGACAATCTAAACTCTTTTCCTAGTATACTATTACATTTTCCTTGTCTTTTTGTTAAATATTTTCTGTTGCGACTTTTTTTTTTCAAATCTGAATATCCCTGTCCCAGACACACAACAACAACAATGACCCCAGGTCAGAGCAGGTTGGCAATTTTATTTTGTCTGGCGGTCATTGTGATCCTGATACTGAGTTTAAGACTTACTGGTCTGAAGGTTTGTAATGGGCAAGAGAGGACATTCATGAACACAGGTGAGTGAGATAGTTTAATGTTGACTTCATTAACCTAAAACAAAAGCAAAATCAAAAACTGATTTAGTTTTCCAAGACAATCCTCATGACAGTCTCCCTCGGTCAAGGTCTCTGCCGACTGGCGAAGGATATCATGTCCTTCCATAACCCTCGATCCCTTGTGCATCTCAGCAGGCCTGTCACTGCGCATTTCCCGTGTCAGGATGCCAGACCATCAAAAATCTTTCCTCTCTGTCTATCTTTTCGTTTCAGTCTTCGTTCTTCCATGTTGATATTAGGTGCTCTAGCCCGCCATCACTCGAAACATGGCCCACAAATTTTGATTGCCGTTTTCTGAACTTTGTTACAATTTTTCGTGGCAGTCGCACAGTTGTACAATTTTTTTTATAAATAGAAAACTACGTGGCTTGGTACGGTAAAGTAAGAGAACAAATTTTGCAGGATTAGAGCTCGAAAAAATCGTAGACAAAGCATTTTAGTGAGAAGTGAGAGAAAGAAAAATCACAAGAGAATTATCTGGGATTCGAACACGGACTCCGGTAGGATCAGCAGCCGTCTAGCCACGAGAGAATAGCGGGGACAATGGCGATCCCTGCTCCGTTAGCCAGGCAATGAATGTTACTGCGGGTATCAATGGAGAGGTGGGACAGGGTCTTGGTCATCTATTGTTGGAGCAATCAACAGAGATTGCAAGAATATACCGGGTATTCAGAAGTCAGTATAGCAAAACAGATGAGGCTACATGGGGGAAATTATGTTAATTATAGGAAGACTGGTAAGGCTACATTTGGGAAAATATGTTAATTATAGGAAGACATGTAAGGCTATATGGGAGAAATATGTTAATTATAAAAGACAGGCGAGACTACATGGAGGAATTATGTTATTTATAGCAAGACAGATGAGGCTACATGGGTGAAGTATGGTAACTGTGAGAAAACAGATGAAGCTACATGGGGCGAAGTATATTAATTGTAGGACGACAGTATTGTAGAGACACTTTCAGAGTTTTGAAATCACGCATAACACGTTTTTCTGAACACACTTGAGAGCTATGTGTGAAAGATGGTGGGATCTAGAGTAGAAAAGTCATTTTGCGTGTTTAAATTGGCGAAAACCAGCAGTATTACAGTAGTGGAGCCATTCGTACATATTTCTGGTAGAAAAACAGCTTCTAGACTCACGATCTGTTAGTGGCATCACCGCTTTGACGATTAATTTGTTTCGACCTCTGACAGCCGCACTTTTTTATTTACTTTCATTGTACATTTATTTGTGGAAAAACTGTATATCATATTTTCTTATTCTGTGTTGTGTTCGGAGTCATAAACGGAGACGTTATAATTTTTTTGTAGTTCACTTTCTTCTTTTTTTTTCAAATCAGATATAGTGAGTATGAGCCAGCATGAAGACAAAGAAACAGGATATCATCCGGGTTAGAGAAAGTCATTTTGTTGTTGTTGTTGCTTTTTGCTAATATTATGTTCTATGCATGCATTTATCGGTACTGTAGGAGTCAGACAGGTGTATGTAATTGTCAGTGAGAATATGTTATATTACACTGAGTCAAAAAGTCATCATGTTTTTCGATCACCTCTTTCAGTAAAGATTGCAGTCTTATACGCTGAACCGGCATTTGTAATGTCATGCTGATGTCATGTGTTGCGCCATTCTGAAAACGTGAATGATCATTTTAGACAGTGAATCACGAGATATGTGATCAGTAGGAAATATGGCGGACAGCAAGGCTGTCGTTCAAATACTTCTGAGGAATTATTTGAAGAAATATCTGAATGCCTCTGCAACTGCCTTTAAATTTTGCAGTGTAGAAGAGAAAGGAACAGTTGATGACAGCACTGCAAGAAAGTGGCTCCAAAGCTTCAGGTCCAGTAACACCGACGTTAAAGACAAGCCCATCTCTGACCGCTCATCAATCACCAATGATGAAGCCCAGCTCGGACCCCTCATCAATCACCAATGATGAAGCCCTGCTCGGACCCTTCATCAATCACCAATGATGAAGCCCAGCTCGGACCCATCATCAATCACCAATGATGAAGCCCAGCTCGGACCCCTCATCAATCACCAATGATGAAGCCCAGCTCGGACCCTTCATCAATCACCAATGATGAAGCCCAGCTCGGACCCCTCATCAATCACCAATGATGAAGCCCAGCTCGGACCCCTCATCAATCACCAATGATGAAGCCCAGCTCGGACCCTTCATCAATCACCAATGATGAAGCCCAGCTCGGACCCTTCATCAATCACCAATGATGAAGCCCAGCTCGGACCCTTCATCAATCACCAATGATGAAGCCCAGCTCGGACCCTTCATCAATCACCAATGATGAAGCCCAGCTCGGACCCATCATCAATCACCAATGATGAAGCCCAGCTCGGACCCTTCATCAATCACCAATGATGAAGCCCAGCTCGGACCCTTCATCAATCACCAATGATGAAGCCCTGCTCGGACCCTTCATCAATCACCAATGATGAAGCCCAGCTCGGACCCATCATCAATCACCAATGATGAAGCCCAGCTCGGACCCCTCATCAATCACCAATGATGAAGCCCAGCTCGGACCCTTCATCAATCACCAATGATGAAGCCCAGCTCGGACCCTTCATCAATCACCAATGATGAAGCCCAGCTCGGACCCTTCATCAATCACCAATGATGAAGCCCAGCTCGGACCCTTCATCAATCACCAATGATGAAGCCCAGCTCGGACCCCTCATCAATCACCAATGATGAAGCCCAGCTCGGACCCCTCATCAATCACCAATGATGAAGCCCTGCGCGAAGCTGTTGAAGACGATCCAGTACCAGTACCTGGCGCTTGTTAGCCTAGCAGAGCCCTTCTCAAAGCGCCGTAGTTCAGCATCTGCACGAGCAGGCAGCCTCGACGTGTCCTCCAGGATCTCACTCCTCAGCAATCACAGAAACGTGTTGACGTTTGCAGACAACTGTTGGCAAACTCACGTGACAAAAGAGTTCTCTTCTGTATCGTCACTTGGGATGAAAATAGATTCTCCTCTGGTACCCCAACTCAGGTAAGCAAAGGCTACAGCCAGGGCAGGTGTCAAAGGCGCGTGTCAGACGTTGAAGTTTGGAGAAGAAAGTTACGTTCCGGGCCTTTTGTAGCTGGAACTGGTTCCATTTGGTTGCTCCGTGGACGTGAACAAGCAGGCTGAGCAACTGAAGCGGTGCATGATGGTCTGCGCGCCTGACACCCAGTACTCATCAACAGGAAGACGCTACTTCTCCAGCATGACAACGCTCAAGCGCACACTTTCACGGAAAACTCACAAAACTGGAGAGAACAAGCTCCTGCCCCATCCACCCTAAAGCCCCGACCTTGCACCCTCTGACTACCATCTATTCCGCTCGATGCCACACTTCCTTCAGGGACTGAATTCAGTTCCCTGGAAGAAGCTGGAGTTAGTGTGAGAGATTTCTTAGTCTCAGATCCTTCCGAGTGGTGCTACAAATGACTGCTCGAATTGGCTGAGCTATTATATAAGACCAGCAACAGTTACCGCCTGTATTTTGTAAGTGAAGCTACATCATTATTAACATCATGTATCACCTGGAACACTGCTAAGTAAATATTATGTTGCTTGGTTTTGTGCAGCAGTGAAACATTGCAGAAACGTGAAGAACTTTTGACTCATCCTAGTAAAGCATCTCAGTGAATGATATGTGTGAGATTAAGCTAAGATTACAACTAAAAAAAAAGATTAATGGACAAATAAAAATAAGAGAGAATAATCTTCTGGATCTTAATTTAACACAGTGCACGAAAGATGAGTGAGAAAAAAGTACAGAGTGAGTATAAAATCTTTTCCTAGTTATAAACATTTCTCTCTCTCTCTGAACCTTAAGTGCCCAGGGCACATGGGGCTTCCGCAAGGGTTTTCCACAAATGCCTGTCCTTCGCCTTTTTTTTTCTGCTCTTGCCCAGGTGAGCCCTCTATTGCTCAACATCCTTTCTGTTGTTCTTCTCCATGTCTCTTTTGGTCTACCCTTACTTCTGCTCCCCTGTGGTGTCCATCTTAGTGCTATTTTTGGTAGTGAGTTGTCAGTCATTCGGAGCACATGTCCCAACCATCGCCAGCGTCTTTCCTCAATAATTGTTGTCAGTGGTTTCATCTGCATTTCTGCTAATAAAATGTTATTTCTTATGGTGTTTGGCCAAAATATTTTTCTAATTCTTCGTAAACATTTATTACATAAAAAAATGCTACTTACAGACATGATTTTTTATTTTGTTTTTGTTTTCTCTTGTAAATTTTACTTCAGTTCAAAAAAAAAAAAACGGAGCATGCTAATAGGTAAGGAATGTCGGCTTAGGTAGCTCTCTTTATCTCTCTAATCTGCCCAGCTCATGGCTTCATGCCCCATCCTCATTTCTCCTATGTTGTGTTCATTTCACACTTATATACCTGGCCTATTTCTCCTATGTTGTGAACATTTCATACTTATATACCTGGCCTATTTCTCCTATGTTGTGAACATTTCATACTTATATACCTGGCCTATTTCTCCTATGTTGTGAACATTTCACACTTATATACCTGGCCTATTTCTCCTATGTTGTGAACATTTCATACTTATATACCTGGCCTATTTCTCCTATGTTGTGAACATTTCATACTTATATACCTGGCCTATTTCTCCTATGTTGTGAACATTTCATACTTATATACCTGGCCTATTTCTCCTATGTTGTGATCATATCACACTAATATACTTGGCCGAATTCTCTGCTCATCTTCGGGAGAACTGCTGGACTCGTCAGTGAGAACCTCTTGATGCTCGTGTAGAACTTGTGGGAGGCATTCTAAGATTATAACTAGACATTTTAAAAAGTTTAGAGTACACTATAACCATAGAAATACACTTATTAGATTAGCGATGCTTTCTGTTTCGTATACTATTTACTATGAGATTAATTATTTACCAGTATTTCATAAATTATAAAATTCTCGTTCAATTTTGTGCATTTTTTTACTAATTGTATATTTATTGCTACAAATAAAAAAAAATTGTATGTACCACAATATATCAACAAAATTAATACGAATGTAGCTAGTGTAAATGGGAGCAGAGTTTTCTCTATCTATAATAGTACAAGAAAAATCCCGTTTCTATACTATTAAAGCATATTAGGGATACGTTATTATACCTGTATTTCCAACACTTTCAGGATATAAAAGAATGATGTGTAAAAAGTAAACAAAAAGCGTACTTAAATCCATGATTATTTTTAACACTTTCAGAAAAAAAAATGTTTACTTACCAGCAGAGACTGGATAGTAAAATCAGAGGTTCATCTGAAGTGACTGAATACTGACTAAAAATAAACTGCACCAGAAGTAAACGACGGAGCATTGAACTCTTCTACAAATGTAAATTGTAACTAAATTTAACACTAGAAAACCAACTCAGAAAAACAAAATTCTGATGACTTTTTAAAACAAACAATTTCAGATCTTGCTAACCTCCGCCAAAAAGGAATCAGCCACAACCTAAAGGACGTGGATTTATCCAACATGTCCATTTCCGATCTTCAGATAGTCATTCACAGTTATCTAGACAATATGGACGTGAGTGTGTTTTTATGTTCTATGTGTATGATTGTTTTTATCTACATCATAACTTGACGACACAGTCCTGACAGCAGACGATGAAAAATAGAAATACAAGAGCAGGTAGATATTCAGTTTGTAGACGGTAGTTTTAGGTCGGGAAGGTTTTAAATAAAAATTGTTGAAAGTCATGTATTCGTATTTTGCTTTCATGTTACTTTATATTTTTTAATCGTAACAGTCGAGGGGTGAATACGCTGTCCTATTAGGTAGTCAGCGACCCATAGCTGATGTACTAGCGTCAGGGTTAGCAAACCATAGCTGATGTACTAGCGTCAGGGTTAGCAAACCATAGCTGATGTACTAGCGTCAGGGTTAGCGAACCATAGCTGATGTACTAGCGTCAGGGTTAGCGAACCATAGCTGATGTACTAGCGTCAGGGTTAGCAAACCATAGCTGATGTACTAGCGTCAGGGTTAGCAAACCATAGCTGATGTACTAGCGTCAGGGTTAGCAAACCATAGCTGATGTAGTAGAGTCAGGGTTAGCAAACCATAGCTGATGTACTAGCGTCAGGGTTAGCAAACCATAGCTGATGTACTAGCGTCAGGGTTAGCGAACCATAGCTTATATACTAGCGTCAGGGTTAGCGAACCATAGCTGATGTACTAGGGTCAGAGTTAGCGAACCATAGGTGATGTTCTAGTGCCAGGGTTAGCGAACCATAGCTGATGTACTAGGATCAGGGTTAACGAACCATAGCTGATGTACTAGCCTCAGGGTTAGCGAACCATAGCTGATGTACTAGCGTCAGGGTTAGCGAACCATAGCTGATGTACTAGTGCCAGGGTTAGCGAACCATAGCTGATGTACTATCGTCAGGGTTAGCGAACCATAGTTGACCAAAACCCTTTCCTACCTCTCCGTTGGTACTCATAGTAACAGGCCTAGCCTCGTTAATAGGGCAAGGATAGCGATAGTCCCCATGGTGGTGGAGTCTACTAAGAAGTACTGCACACACCCTGCTTTTTAGCTGCACTCCGGGAGTGAGATTTTAACTGCCATTGTAGGAATTATATATCTTAAAGACTAATAATTGTCTGAATTGTATATGTTGTTATAATGTATTTTTGTTGTTGGTGTCTTATCTTTATTGGTACGTGAAGAATGAAGATTACACACACTAACATATTCACACACTAAACATAAACTTACATTGTTATTAATCATCAGTTTATATAGTTAGAAAAATCAATCAAAGGATCATCATTTTATATCTCTCTCTGAACCTTAAGTGCCCAGGGCACATGGGGCTTCCGCAAGGGTTTTCCACAAATGCCTGTCTTTCGCCTTTTTTTCTGCTCTTGCCCAGGTGAGCCCTCTATTGCTCAACATCCTTTCTGTTGTTCCTCTCCATGTCTCTTTTGGTCTACCCTTACTTCTGCTCCCCTGTGGTGTCCATCTTAGTGCTATTTTTAGTAGTGAGTTGTCAGTCATTCGGAGCACATGTCCCAACCATCGCCAGCGTCTTTCCTCAATAATTGTTGTCAGTGGTTTCATCTGCATTTCTGCAAATAAGATGTTATTTCTTATGGTGTTTGGCCAAAATATTTTTTTAATTCTACGTAAACATTTAGTCTGGAAAGAATTCAACTTGTTTTCTATGGTTTTGGTGATTTTCCAGCATTCACTTCCATAGAGTAGTACACTTAGAACATTACTCTTAAATATCCTGATTTTCATATTTATGCTTAGTTTATTTGATTTCCATATATTCTGTAGCATTGCAAAAGCCTGGTTTGCTTTAGTAAGTCTGCTGTTGATGTCCTCTGTGCTGTCTCCATTTTCTACTACTCTGCTGCCAAGGTATACAAATTCGTTGACCTCCTCCACTAACTTGTTATCTACTCTGAGTACATTTCTGTTGTTCACATTTTGCTTCATTAACTTTGTCTTTCCTACGTTGATCTTTAGTCCTATGTTGTTTGCATTCTGGGTTAACTTGTTTATTTTATCTTGCATATCTTTGTGCATCATCATTTTATATACAGTATTGTTATTCGTCATCTTATATCAACAAAAATCACTAAAATAATTTCCTCAAATACAAAGTTTCTATTCAGATTGTTACCAACGTAACTAATTGGCAAGAATGTATTCTTGGCCTGCTCTGCCACATGACAATTCCAATCATACGATATAACCACGAACACAAGACAACGCATATCAGGACAATAGCAAATGTCCGTCTACTCAGCTTCACTTCCAAGCGTAGACTGCCCTCTCATCAGCTGTCTCTCCCACAGTTTTCTGTCACGGGATTCTTACCCCACCAGACGTTCTAGAAGGATCTCGACTGACCCCTAAAATTCTAGAGAGAAAATTAAAAGGGCGACAACTGCTCTTACTGTGAGAAAACCAGTTATCTCCCTTACACTGCTACGCCACCCCTCCCACAATTGATGATCGAATGTGGAGAAAACAATATTCTGGAAATTAAAATTAATAAACTATTCTCTCAAGCCTAATTAATGCAGAACTACTATTTTGGCAGTCTCTGTGTATACTTAAGTTGTTTAACGAAGATTAGAGTCAGCGTCTTTATGTGGAGCTTCTGTAAAGAAGAGAGGTTGGGGAAGGGAGGGGGAATGGGGAGTGAGAGGCATATAAATGTGGAAATTAATTATTTAATTTATTCCCGTGGTACAAACTTGCTGTACTACAAAATCCTGATTATGAAGAAAATCTCACCACCATTTCAGTTCCTGGTCCTACCTTCGCTAACAGTTCAACTATATATATATAACTGACACACGGAACTGATGACTGGGACCTATGTATGACCTACTGAAAACAAGAAACTGAAGACTAGTACATATGTTTGATCTTTTAACACAAGAAACTGAAGACTAGTACATATGTTTGATCTTTTAACACAAGAAACTGAAGATTAGTACATATGTTTGATCTTTTAACAGAAGAAACTGAAGACTAATACATATGTTTGATCTATTAACACAAGAAACTGAAGACTGGTACATATGTTTGATCTATTAACACAAGAAACTGAAGACTGGTACATATGTTTGATCTATTAACACAAGAAACTGAAGACTAATACAAATGTTGTATATATGAATATATAAGGTGTTTTTAAAGTCTCTTTACACTTTCTATGAAAAAAAATGAAACAAGAAGTAAATAACTTCATCACAAAACTTGCTCAAAAAAGTCATTTAATTAGTTGGAGTAGTGACTGCAATGATATGACGCTGTTTTGTGTTAGCTGGATTTTACCACTGAAATGTTCGTTATAACAGGTGTTTGAAATGAGGACCACTAGCTTCAAGACATGACTGTACACGTCTCTTTATATTGTCTAATATCTTGTGCAACGTCTTTGTTGTTATTTCTTGAATGGAACTCTGATTGCTTCTTTCAGGTCGTCAATTGTTTGTACATTATTTTTGTAAACATTTCCTTTCCAGAAACCCATAGATAATAATCTAATAGATATAGATCTGGAGAACGAGCAGGCCAAATTCCACGAGATATTATGCGATTTGCGGAAATTTCTTCCAAAGAAAACCATATGTTGCTTTAGCTGCGTGTGCAGTTGAACCATCTTGCTGGAACCACGATTCTTCAATTTCACGTTCATGCAGCTGTTCAAAGACAATGAGGGAAATTAAAAGGAGGACATCTATCGCTGTTCAGAAAGTAAAACAAATAAAGCATCTGTGGAGAGGAGCAGACAGAACCACAAAAATAAGATCTTTAAGGGCATGCATCTTTCCCATCGCAACATATGCCTGTGAGACCTGGACACTTAACAAAACAGCTGAGAAACACATAAATGCCTTTGAATGTAAATGTTACAGAAGAGTTCTCCAAATATCGTGGACACAAAAAAGAACAAATATATTTATACTACAAGAGCTCAATATTGAAGAAGGCTGTCTAGTAAAGAGGATTAAAGAGAGAAAACTTAAATATTTTGGACACATTAAACGTCATGATAATTTAGAGAAGACCGTATTGGAAGGATACATAATGGGAAAAAGAAAAAGAGGAAGACCAAGACGAAGATGGCTGCAAGACATCGTTGACGATCTGGAAATGGATGCAACAGCAGCAGGCCATCTTGTTCACAACCGAGAGGCCTACAGGAGTGCTGTTTTGGAGGCAAAGTTCCGCAAGGGACATGCAAATGAATGAATGAATGAATGAGATAGATGAAACCATGCTTCATCGGAGAAAAATGTTAAATGAAGAATTGACTCGTCTTCTTCAGTTAAAAATGCCCGAAACCACATGGAGTACTTGACTCTGGATTGATTGTCACACTCTTTTAGTTCAGACACAACAGAAATCTTGTATGGATGAAAATTTAACCGATGTTTAAGAATTTTGTGCACTTTGCTCAGTGATACGTTCACTTCTTGCGACATTTTCCATAAGGACTTGCATGGACTTTTTAGGATTCTCTCTTGGATATCTAGACATTTTTCTTCAGACACAGCAGGCCTACCAGATCGAGGAGCATCTTCCACAGTTCCCGTATCACGAAACTTATTCAACAAATTTCTAACCGTAGTACGATGAAGAGGTTGTCTATCAGGAAATTTTGCTATAAATCTTTGAACAACCATCCGTGTGTATTGACTGCTATTTCTAAACACTTGTTCGACACAAAAAAATTATTTCTTCCGTTGATAACACCATTCTGTTTTGAGTTAAAAAAATTACTCCAGCAGATGGCAACCATTCACTGCATTTCTATTCACGATTGACTGTGCAGCACATTTTTATGACGTCATTTTCTTCATTTTTACATAGAAAGTGTAGTGAAACTTTAAAAACAACCTGTATATATATATATATATATATATATATATATATATATATATATATATCTGAACCTTAAGTGCCCAGGGCACATGGGGCTTCCTCAAGGGTTTTCCACAAATGCCTGTCCTTTGCCTTTTTTTCTGCTCTTGCGCAGGTGAGCCCTCTATTGCTCAACATCCTCTCTGTTGTTCTTCTCCATGACTCTTTTGGTCTACTCTTACTTCTGTTCCCATGTGGCGTCCATTTTAGTGCTATTTTGGTAGTGAGTTGTCAGTCATTCACGAACAAAACACATATCTCGTCTCCAGTCAAGAGATCTTGTCTAGAAATTCTTCTAATTCTTCCAGGTGGAGCTGAAGGAACGTCAAGGCTGACCTTATTCTTCGAGTTTTACGAATGTCAGTCGTTTCTTTTGGTATCTACCATGCTAACCAAATCCCTCTGAGAAAATTGGAAACCGATTAGTCCTCGAACTTTGAGAACATTCAACAAAAAGATTGGAAACCTAAAAGATACTTTTCCAAGCATTACTTATATAAATCTAGCTGGCGCTAAATCTAAATTTTATGGATGATATTGGGAAGAAAATAGATCAACCGAGCTCTTCAGGAATTCCCTTGGCATGACATAATACATTGTATTATCTATAATTAAGTAACATCTAAATCAGTAGACCAGACTGGCCTGTACTCCTCTGGCCCTTCTAAGTAATTAAACATTTATCTCAGTTATTTTGCAAATGCACTATAAAATATTTCAGCCGTTGCTGTCATGAATTCCCCATCGCTCTATCTCACAATGGCTCCCTTTGTGCCGATGTACTAAATACCATATTTCTATTGTGCCAGTGCACTGAAATAAAAACATGATATACCTCGGTGTGTTCATCAAATATGAGAAGACTCAACAGAATCAGCGAAATCTTCACGTACGACGACAATGACGGTAATCCAACAGCAGATTATGATTTACGACACATCATATAATGCACAGTACCTTTGAATCAAACATTGTGATACTTCATAGCTAACATAGACGAGACGAATTTAGTGCCCTACCATAACATCTGGTTTTCTTCTCTGCTTTCCAGCCCCACCTTCCTCTGTATTTATAGGTCCTATACTTCCCGATCACGTGAATGGCGACTATATGCTCACTTAAACCAATGGACTTCGAACATCTGTTCACACTTGGTTGATGAGCTCATCAGTCACAACTGAGTGTCGTCCTTGTCACACCTCAGACCTCACACTGGCGAAAATAGCGATTATAGGGTCAGTTTTTACTCGGTCGCTGGTCGTGCACACAACCGAACACAGCTGGATTGCGGGTTGACATTAACGGTATAGCACTTTACTTGTTACCACAGGAAAAGCGCTGGCTTCTATGGCACCCGGTTCATTTTTACAAACAAGTCGGGGTTTGCTGAGTTTTTTTTTATATTAACCTTCTTAGTAGATAGAGTTTAGTGGAGAATTAGTGGTACTTTTTTTTATATATAATATTACCGGTCTGTGATGTAAAAGAAAGAAAAAAGTTTCAATTTTGCAAATTTTCCTGGCCTGTTTGTAAAAAAATATACACTTTATTTTAGTTGATAGTCATCTCCCTTTCAGACAGATTTTACGTTTCATAGACGTAAAATATTCGTGTCACGTGATTTCTTTATAGATTTTACTTCAGTGACGTTAGTGTTTTTTTTCATCACGAACAAGAGTAGACGATATAGTTTTTGGTAAAATAGGCCAAACCTAGACATAAAATTAGCAGATGGCATATTTCCTGGGAAACTACACGACGGCCTAAAGAAAACAGTAATAAACGAGAAAATTCCTTATGAAAAAAACGACGACCTAGATAGTGGACATTATCTTTCTTGGGAAGCTACACAAATGACTAAATAGAAATAGAATAATAGTGGGCGGTATAGTTCCCAGGAAACTACTCGACGTCCTGGATGGAACAACGCCGCACTTTATAGTTTCTTGGAGACTACTCGACGTCCTAGATAGAACAATATTGGACGGTATATTTTCTATTAAACTACATGAAAACAAAGACATAACAATATTGGATGGTGTAATTCCTAGGAGACTATATGAAAACATAATTAAAACATTTTGGGATGTAAAAAAATATCGGAAGGTTTAGTTTCTTAGGAACTAGACGACTATTTAGACAGAACAGCATTGGACGGCATAATTAAAAAAAAACCACATGGCGGCCTGAACAAAGAAAGAACAAACACTGCGGTTGAAGGCCAAGCATATATGGGAGTGTCCTGACTGCAAGGAAGTCATCTCTAGGACAGCAGCAGAGCATGGCCTTTCTTCAAGTTCAAGCTTCACGAGGACAGTAATAAAACAGTATAATTTCTAAGAAGCTATACGACGGTTTGAAGAAAACAGAATAATTTTGTAGGAAGCTATACGACAGTTTGAAGAAAACATTATAATTTCTAAGAAGCTACACGACGGTTTAAAGAAAACATTATAATTTCTAAGAAGCTACACGACGGTTTAAAGAAAACATTATAATTTCTAAGAAGCTACACGACGGTTTGAAGAAAACAGAATAATTTCTAAGAAGCTACACGACGGTTTGAAAAAAACAAAATAATTTTTAAGAAGCTACACGACGGTTTGAAGAAAACATAATAATTTCCAGGAAGCGACACGACGGTACGAAGAAAACAGTATAGTTTCTAGGATGCGACACGACGATTAGAAGAAAACAGTATAATTTCTAAGAATGTATAGTTCCAGAAAAAAGCAACAACGACAGTTTGTGAGGTGACTAAGGACCAAGGGAATCAGGGAAACATTCCACTCACTGAAGTAGGATTCTTCGTTGGACAATGAAACTTTTTTCATATTTGTGCTCAAGATTTATTCACAAAAGAAATGTTTTAAATAACCACATTGCTGAAACAGGCTACACGTTAAAGAGCATACAGACTTTACAAATACAGTCCAGCAGCACTTCCTTGAAGAGAAGGAAGGGAAAGGAGTGTGTGACTGTAGTACGAAAAGAGAAATGTTAACTTAGGATAACTATTTTAGTCTTATTTATATACAAACTATATGTAAGTGTTGAACATGAAATCTTTCCTAGGTAAACAAAACATCAAAATGTTTGTCCACATTTATTTTGTACTAGCTGAATACCCTACGTTGTCCGGGTATTTATTTATCTCAATCACGAAAGTTCTATTCATTTCCACAAAGTTTCAGATGAATCTACAACGTTTTATTCATTTCCACAGCCTTCTAGAAGGTTCTACAGAGTCTAGAAGGTTTGATTATAAACAACATCTTTAGTTTCACCTACGGGAGCAAGAATAAATAAATTCTTAGGTGAACCCACCTTTGAGCACCCAACATAAAGTTTTTTGTGAGAGTAACATGGCGATCTCAAATCTATCTATCTTCTTCTCTCTCTCTGTCTCTATCCCTCCCCTATCTATGTATCTCTCCTTCTCTCTCGTTTGAGCAAGCAACATAAAGATGTCCGTGGGAGAAACATGTCGATCTCAAATTTATCTGCCCCTTTCTCTTCCTATCTCTCCCTCTCTCTCCATCTCTCTCTTCTTCTCTCTCTCCCTTGAGAAAGCAACATAAAGTTGTCCGTGAGAGTAACATGGCGATCTCAAATCTCTCTCTCTCTCTCCCTCTATTCCCCTATCTCACTCATTTTTTCTCTCCCTCTCTTCTCCCTCTCTTTCTCACTCTCTCTCTCTCCCTCTTTCTCTTTCTCCCTCTCCCTATCTCTGCCTCTCTCTCTTTCTCTCCCTCTCCCTATCGCTCTCTCCCTAATTTAAAAAAATATAAAACGGCACACTGTCACAGAGCAATGAAATCTGCTATAGAATACAATAAAAGCTAATAAAAGCATAAGGTGAAAACAAAGCTAAAATTTATTTTTACAAATATAGTTAAAACAAAAAGAGACCATCAACTAAAAGAGTGAAATGACACTGCCACATTCCATGAAAGATGATAAACTGAAAGACTTGCCGCACTAGTTTACGGGTAGATGCTGGAAGTTTCTCGAACATCATGAGTCCAAGACCGCAGTCATACCCGCTACTTTCTAGAAGATCCAATCCCCACCCCTAGCCCCCCTCCCCGATGTGGTTGGTAGGTGATCAAACACTGTAAGGCGCCCTCTGTTAATGAAATAAACACTCTGACCATTTTCTAAGTTGACGGCTGAGGTGAACAACAGTAGAGTGTCTTTCGTTAATCAGAAATCTGCTCCGTGTATCATGTTTCTCGTTATCAATGCCAAAGGTGTAGCATCTCTGCATATATAACGTCATCGATTTGTGTGCGCTGACCTTTGTCCGTCAGACAATCCTAAGCAACCATAAACATTACGGGAGTTACTTCCCGTCGTTCAGTGGGGTATTGTTTGCATTGATTAAAGCGCCCACTACCCAGGCCCCTCACCCCAGGAGTCCTAGGGATTATCCAACCCCCCACGGTGCATTGTCCAGATTGTAAGTCATAAGTATGCCAAATCTATCTATCTATCTATGGATATCATGCTCTTCCATAATTTCCTGCTCCAAGTGTTGATTATAAGATGTGGTTGAGTTCTTTCTGCCATCTAGTTAGTCCATCCAGCATTTTCCGCAAGATATTTGAAAACGTGATATAATTTTCCCACTGTCAAGTTCCGAAACTACTGCTTTTCTAAACTACGGTCTAAGAATTGCATCAAATTTTCTACTACTTTACACAAAATCGAAATTCCCATAGAATGTATATATATATATATATATATATATATAACTTTCGCGTATGTCTACTAACCTGAAGATATCAAACTCTCATGAAATATTTTAGTACACTGTACATAAAACCTTATCTATCTCCTATCAAAGTTTCTAACATACTGTATACAGGCAATATTCTAACATCTATAACTTTTTCTACTAAACTGTATGCAGATAATATATAATTTTCCAGGGGACTATAAGCAGACCATAATTAAAGGATATCAAAATTGCTAACACAGTATAGGCAGAAAATATACACAGTAAATTTCAACGCGACTGTCAGACTGCAGGGTAAGGCAGGAAAACTCACTTTAAAATCCTTCGTGCACAATCTCTTTTCTTCATATTTTCTAATAGGCTTCGTTCAGACGATCTCTGACATTCATCCGATAGTCTTGAATATATTGTGCAAACAAACGATCTCAGACATTCATCAGATAGTCTTGAATATATTGTGCAAACAAACGATCTCTGACATTCATCAGTGTCTTGAATATAGCGCAAACAAAGGATCTCTGACATTCATCATATTGTCTTAATAATAATATGAAAACATACGATATCTACTTTCATCAGTTTGTCTTAAACATAGTATGAAAACAACCGATATCTGACATTCATCAGATTGTCTTGAATATAGTATGTAAACAAACTTTGTAAGCTGGACTATTTCACTTTTTGTAGGGACTGTGTAGAAAGTGTCCTAAGTCTTTTTTTTTCTTTCTTGTAGACTGTGTGCAGAAGAAAACTTCGAATGGGCAACATTGGAGACGGTGGATGGGAAGTTTGTGATGACCCTAATGTGAGACCTCGACCTCCTTGTATCGTCTATTCCTTTGGTATCAACTACGAGAGAAAGTATGGCAACATTCAGAACAGAACAGTCCAGACTTCTAGGACACATTTTGATAAGAGGCAAACTGGAACAACCGGCGATAAGGGGAAAACAAGAGGGACAGAGGAAGACAAAGAAATAATATACTTGACAGGCTGAAAACCGTCGCGCGGAGCACGGTACAACACACATCTTACAGACAGAGGAAAGGATAGATAGCTGTGGAAGTCAAAGACGACCAACGCCTGACTGGCATGGAATAGAGAGAGAGAGAGAGAGAGAGATTGCTTGATTGATTGATCTTTATTTCAAAAGGGTTAAGAATTGGGCACACAGGAGACAGAGAGATTTGTTCTGTTTGTACCTTTAATAAATCTGTGGATGTAGAGTTGTCACGCATGCATAAGTATGAGGCAAAGGAGTGGAGACATGTAATCTGAGACTGGCATCCTCGCTCTCCCGGCATTCCCATACGTGCTCCGCTTTCCGTTCCAGCATTCACTGAAGGGTGTGTCTGCTGATGGAGCCAGTTTGATACAGTTTGTTTTGTACAGACTGAGTCTTGAATTCTTACCTGAATGTCTGGAAAATCTAAAGACCCGCTGTAGAATTTAGTAGAAAGATCGCGGGACTTTATACTTTCATATTAACTCTGACACAGATACATAGTTTCATACACTTCGATATATTGTGTCTAAGTTATTAAGTACGCCAAGGGAAAAAAACAAATGCAGGTGGAAGTAGAATTGCTTATCAGGAAAGTGAGTCCATAAAGGTTGTGGATGAAAGCCAGCCACTGGAAGTCCTCAGACCGACTGCAGACCTCCTGGAACCTAAACACAAGATGCAAATAGGCAGTTGAAATATAATAATACTTAACCAGACTGGAAAAATAGCACAAACCATCAAGGAAATGCACATATACAAACTAGACATACTAGGAATACAAGAAGCAAGATAGACAGGACAAGGCAGAAGGAAATTAACAACACAGCACACAGAAGATAAAATAATATGGTCAGGTAAAGAAGATCTTCATGAAGGAGGAGTAGCATTGATTATAACAAAAGAAGCATCAAAAGCATTGCTGAAATGGACCCCAATAAATGAGAGATTATTATATGCACGCTTCAACCCAAGATTCTACGAAGCTGTCTATTATAGTTTGTTATGCACCAACAGAAGCAACTGAAGAGGAACTAAAAGAAGATTTTTACAACAGCGTCCAAGCAACAGTAGAAACAATACCCAAGCATGATATGCTACTCATCTTGGGCGACTTCAATGCAAAAGTAGGTGAAGGAAATGAAGATAGAAGAAGAATCATGGGAAGAGAAGGAATTAGAGAAATAAATGAAAATGGAGAAAGACTGTGCCGTTTCTGTGAAGAAAACATGATGACCATCAGAGGGACAATTTTCCAACATAAAAACATCCATAAAGTGACTTGGAGGTCCCCAGATAAAACCACAGAAAACCAAATCGATCACATGCTGATAAACATCAAGTGGAAACGGTCATTACAGGATGTGAGAGCAAGGAAAGGAGCAGATGTAGGAAGTGATCACAGCCTTCTGGTAGCAAAATTAAAACTAATATTAAGGAACGCCAAAATCGGAGATCACAGAAAGATACATTTTAATACAAGAAAACTGAAAGACCAGCAAACAGGAAATGGATTCTCAATAGTACTTAATAACCGCATCAGTGTCCTACAAGACGAAGCAGAAATTTCCATAATAGAGTTTAATAAAACATTACAGGAAACAGCAAAAGAGGTGCTGGGATATCAGAAACGGAGAAAACAGGAATGGATAAGCAAGAACACACGGGAAAAGATGGAGCAAAGAAAAGAAATCAAGAACAAATTACTGAACACCAAATCACAACGGCTTAAACGTCAATACTATGACAACTTAGCAGAAGCAGCAGAGAAAGCAGCATATGCAAATGACATGAAAACCATATACACAATCACAAAGCAGATGACAGGTAACTTCAACACAAGATGTGAGAGTGCAATAAGGACACATAAGGGACAACTTCTCAGTGGAGAAAGAGAAAAAATTGAAAGATGGAGGGAACACTTTAACACCCTACTAAACAGAACACAATCAGCACAAACATTAGATATACCTGAAGCAAACACGGAACTAAGCATCAATACAGGACCAATAACAATAAGTGATGTAAAGGGGGCGATAAAGAAGCTAAAATTAGACAGGGCACCAGGTGAAGATGAAGTGACTGCTGAGATGTTGAAAGCAGAAGAAACAGAAACACCAAAACAACTTTGACGAAGACTACAACAAATTTAGGATGTAGAAAAAGCTCCAGAGGAGTGGAAAACTGGCCTTATAGTAAAACTACCAAAGAAGGGTGATCTAAGAGATTGCGGGAACTAGAGAGGCATTACCCTACTGCCACTCACCAGTAAAGTATTTTGCAGAATAATCATTAACAGAATTGTACCAGCACTTGAGAGAAAACTTCGGAAAGAGCAGGCAGGATTTAGAAAAGGAACATCATGCATAGACCACATATGTGTATTTAGACAAATATTAGAACAGGCAAATGAGTGACATAGCACAATATATTCATTGTCTATAGATTTTGAGAAAGCCTTTGACAGTGTCAACAGACACGCACTGTGGAAAATCCTACGGTGGTATGGCCTCCCTCATAAGATATTGAATGTAATCAAAGCACTATACGAGGGTTTTCAGTGCAAAGTGATCTGTGGAGAACATACCTCCAGCAGCTTTAGGGTACAAACAGGAGTGAAGCAGGGATGTGTACTATCACCAACACTATTTATCTTGGCAGTAGACTGGTTAATGAAGGAGGCAACATCAGACAAACGCAGAGGATTACAATGAACCCTTGACACAATGCTGGAGGACCTTGACTTTGCGGATGACATTTGTCTACTATCAAGCAGCCACAAAGAAATGCAAAATAAAATAAGCAAGCTAACTCAGAATGCAGACAACATAGGACTAAAGATCAACGTAGGAAAGACAAAGTTAATGAAGCAAAATGTGAACAACAGAAATGTACTGAGAGTGGATAGCAAGGTAGTGGAGGAGGTCAATGAATTTGTATACCTTGGCAGTAGAGTAGTAGAAAATGGAGACAGCACAGAGGACATCAACAGCAAAATTACTAGAGCAAACCAGGCTTTTGCAGTGATGCATACTATATGGAACTCTAAAAAACTAAGCATAAATACGAAAATCAGGATATTTAAGAGTAATGTTCTAAGTGTACTACTCTATGGAAGTGAATCTTGAAAAATCACCAAAACCATAGAAAACAAGTTGACTTCCTTCCAGACTAAATGTTTACGAAGAATTAGAAAAATATTTTGGCCAAAAACCATAAGAAATAACACCTTGTTGGCAGAAATGCAGTTGAAGCCACTGACAGCAATTATTGAGGAAATACGCTGGGGATAGATGGGACATGTGCTCTGAATGACTGACAACTCACTACCAAAAATAGCTCTAAAATGGACACCACAGGGGAACAAAAGTAAGAGTAGACCAAAAAAGTAATGGAGAAGAACAACAGAAAGGATGCTGAGCAATAAATGGCTCACCTCGGCAAAAGCAGAAAAAAAGGCACCGGACAGGTACTTGTGGAGAACCCGTGCGGAAGTCCCATGTGCCCTTGGCACTTAAGGTTCAGAGAGAGAGAGAGAGAGAGAGATACAGAGAGAGAGAGAGAGAGAGAGAGAGCTTAAGTACGCCACAATCACAGACGATTAGACTATGTTAACAAATGTTAGACTTGTTCGTGTACCTGAAAGAGATTGTGCGTTTTTGTTAGCAGTGTAAGCTTTGGTCCTGTAATGGCGGGAAGTGCATCAAGTTACCTATAGCACTGAGTGTCTTCTATTAGTCGTTTATATGTATGTTTAACTATTTCCTAACTGGTAGCCCTTTCAGTTTATTGGTCATGAATGACTGACTTAAACAAACATTTGTTCCTAACAATTTTCTTTAAAGAAATATTATCCTACAGCAACGATTCAGTTGTTTTTCTCTTTGCATTCTTGTTTCACTTCACAGATCAGAACTCGTCCATTTCTACAAAGTTGGACTTTCTAACAAAATCACTACAGACCCAAAGCTTGGGAAACTCAGCACTTTTTCTGGCATACGACAAATGCTGAATCATCAGAATGCTGTGGTCGATGTCCTCAAAATTGACATAGAAAGCTCAGAGTGGCTAGCCATACCTGAAATGATTGAATCCGGTCAACTGACTGCAGTACGTCAGCTGATGATTGAGTACCACGTGATTAATTCATCATATTTCAAATTGCTGTCAAAAGTACAAGCAGTACAGGCTGTCGAGAGAGCTGGTTTCAAGAGATATTATGTCCACAAAAATCCGGCATGTCGTAAAGCAGTAACTGGGTTTCCTGTTGTTCGAACTAAGTGTTACGAAGTGTACTATATTCGCTTGTGATTTATGATGTTCTGTTTACCCTTCTTTTAAATTTTCTCATAATAAATGAGTTGTTTTAATCTACTTATGTCACCAGTTACGTCCATCTATTCTGAAGAAATATAGAAACCAGAATTAACATCAACATCTAATGATTCATTATTTTTTAACAATATTGCGATATAAAACATATCATTGCAGCCAATGTAAATAAATAAAATATGTAACAGCTAGGGTACTGCAGATCAAAGAGAGTGTTACGTCATACAGGAAAGTTCCAAAAATTGTTGTTCACAAAGTTACAGTAGCATGACAGATATTGTCGTGATGTAACAAAATTGCAGAAACAGGAAAGAGATTGATCTAAAAAAAGATATGCTAGTAAACGAAAGGCTAAACAAACACATAAATGCACAGAACATGAATTGTCAGAAAATTAATGGACACGTCATTTCATTAAAACAGAACAACTAATTTCTAGAACTTATGCAATAGGTACAGACCGTTGTTAAAACAAACGAGGACATTAACAGTCGCACAATATCCACGCTGACAGCAGACAACAAAGAACACATAGACTGACAGCAGACAAAAGAGAACACATAGAATGACAGCAGAGAACAGAAAATACATAGACTGACAACAAAGAACAGATAACACATAGACTGACAACAGACAACACATAGACTGATAGCAGACAACAGAGAACACATAGACTGACAGCAGAAAACAGAGAACATATAAACTGACAACAGACAACAGAGAACACATAGACTGACAACAGACAACAGAGAAGACATAGACTGACAGCAGACAACAGAGAACACATAGACTGACAACAGACAACAGAGAACACATAGACTGACAGCAGACAACAAAGAACACATAGACTGACAGCAGACAACAAAGAACACATAGACTGACAGCAGACAACATAGAACACATAGACTGACAGCATAGAACAGATAACACAAAGACTGACAGCAGAGAACAGATAACACATAGACTGACAGTAGAAAACAGACAACACATAGACTGACATCAGACAACTGAGAACACATAGACTGACAACGGACAACAGAGAACACATAGACTTACAACAGACAAAAGAGAACACATAGACTGACAACAGACAACATAGAACACATAGACTGACAACAGACAACAGAAAACACATAGACTGACAACAGACAACATAGAACACATAGACTGACAGCAGACAACATAGAACACATAGACTGACAGCAGACAACATAGAACACATAGACTGACAACAGACAATAGACTAAAGCAACATGAGGGGAGCTACAGAACATTTCCACATCGCTTTGTACAGACTGGACTACACAAAGAAGATATCAAGTTCTTGTATCTTCCATCAGTTTTGTCAGTAAACATTAACGCAGTGGTAGAATGGATGTAGATTACACAGCCCAACAAAAAAAAGAAAACAATCCTTGGTGCCTTGGTTTCTAGGCCTGTTCTGAGGTTATACGGGGCACTGATTCAGAAAATTACATTGGATAGAGCGCATCAGCTCTAGTTTACTTGATGTGATTCAATCTATTTAATAATAGTCAGCTCTTTAAAAAAATATTTTCCGAAGGAAAATATCACATATCTTTTGGGATATCATAACACACTGTTTTAATTAAATGGAAAATGTATCTATTTAATTTACCCACATTTTTTGCATGTAAAGTGGCTTTTTTTCACAACTATTCCTCTACTTCCTTGCTTATAATACCAAATAAACTGAATTTAGACAGTAGAAGATACAGATTGAGTGCTACTAAAGTGGACAGATGAATTCATAATTTTATATTTTATAAATGTATACACTAGTTCAACATTTAAGTACTGTATCATCTAATGATACACGCCTTTACCACTGTCTGGTGTATTTCTTTCTTGTCCTTTATATTCAAAGCAATGATATTTTAAAAAGAGATCTGAATTTCTTTATGTATAAATGTTAACAACTTTGAATTTTATTTTAACATTCTCTTGGATTCATGTGTGCATTCATTTTGAGTTATGCTTGCAGGTTGTGATACCATTATTTCGTTTCATGCTTGGAGACTGTCATGATTTTGTGTCATGCTTGTAGGCTAACATACTTTTGAGTGTTCTGTTTTCCCTGGCATTTTCTGTCATATTTACTGACTTTCTTTACCTGTAGCACATTTTCAGATATATCTCCATCTGCGTCTTCTTCTCTTTTCTTCCTTTCCCTTGGGTTTTCCAGTGACTGCTAAAATCACTAACATTTATCTCTCGTCACATGCACAATAAGCTAGTTTTGGTGTGTTTTCTTATCTTATGTTTTTCAATGTTCTACTTTTATCTGAAAAATTTATTTATGTTTTACAATCATCTAAACGTACAGGTATTTCTGGTAAATTTGTGTACAGAAAACACGCTTTGTTTTGTTTCTTTGTGATGGTGATATTTTGTCCAGGTCCGTAATTTAACCCATGAATTCTGGCCCTACCTCCATTCACAGCCCCGCTATCACCATCATCACAGACAACATATTAACAAGCCGCATCATCTGGTATTACACCCCCCCCCCCCAACCCAACACACATATGCTAGGATCTTGTTTTTATACGGAACAGGAAAAAAAATCTTAACTCAAAATTACCAGTAAAGTTGTCAGTTTCGCCCAGGGATGTTTGTGTGACAAAGAATATATCCCATATTGGCATCATCCTTCAGAAACGTTCACCACACTTGCTCCAGCGTGTTTGCTGCATCTTTCTCTAAAACTGAATCTTGTAAGAGTAGGCTGATAGAAAGTCACGGCAGTAACTGCAGGAGAACCTTGCAAAAGTCGCCAAAGTATCAATGTGTAAGTGTCATAGTTACGAAATAATGAAGAAAGAAAGTGACAAACTTGAAGAAAAATGACACATTGTCACAGTTCTTTATAGGTAAACTACCTGAGATTAATTTCTTGCAATTTTGTGAATATATTGAAAGAATGGTCATTATAGTTAATGACGAAGTAAAAGCGATTACAAATCTTGAATACCAGGACTGCAAGCCTTCATTATGAGTAATTTTGTAATGAAATTCAACAAATATGTACTAATATTCTAGTACATTAATGAGGAAATACGTGGAAAAAACCAGTGTGCAATACCCGTATTAGCAACAAATCTTCACCAGGAACTTAACACCTGCGAGGTATCCCGGCTTTCTATAATTTATGCATCGACCTTGTTTATGAATATTTAGTCAGACCTACCAGTAGACATAGCAAAGAACACTTGAAGTCATCAGGTAAAGGCATAGAAAACTCGAGGATCTGTGCTATTGCCATTGTTTTAAAACTTAAACATAAATCCTTAATATTACCCTTGTAAAATAAATAATTGCTAAAAATGCATCAGTTTTTTTTTATGGTGAATAAAATGGAATTGATTTATTTTACACTAGTGGAAAACAAAAGAAAACAAAACACAACAAAAATGAATGTCAAAATATTCTGGGAGCTTCAAAGTTTAAAAAGGTTGATTAGTGTATTTCTGTCTGAAATAATGAAGTAGCACTTCTCTATCACTTCTAAGAGATTTATCGTATTTTCTTTATTATCATATTCTCACAGCGCTGATGATGATGATGATGATGATGTTGACGATGATGATGATAACGATGATGATGATGATGTGTATGGTCACTGCTAAATGATAACATGTTTGATCCTGTTTATTACTATTAATGAATAGAGAGCTTGCCATTACAGATGGGAATGTTCGTCTGTGGGTGAATGAAAGAATTAAACTAAAAAAAACAGTATGTAAAAAAAACATTATCTTCATATATCGAAATTAGACAAAGCATTACATCTTTATACATGGATCACATCTTTCACTGTAGTATACATGTTTGTGCGTGTGAACAGAGAGAGAGAGAGAGAAAGGTATTTGCTTGTTTCCTTCTGGAAACTGAGTTCAGTTTGACTTAGTAATATCCTCTTCGGCGTTCTAGGAAACGTAATTTCCACAACGTACTCTCTTCTTGCTGATGCATGCCCTGGTACTCTCATCATTGAAGTAGGGTCTTGGCCTGCTTACCCTGTTCAATGCACAGCTGAATAAACTAGAGCGTGTACAGAGCGAGGCAACGAGAGTGGTCTTGGGTTACACCAGGGATACTCCGGTGGCGGTCATGCGCTTTCTACTTGATATGTTGAGTGTGAGGTCTAAACATAAATATGTCCAAGTAAAGGCATATATCAGGGTTGCTTGCATGAAGGATCATCCTCTCCATTAGGAGCTGGGGTTGATAACGGGAGAACGCATCAAACAAGGCAGATCCTAGATGGTTGAGTCGGAGGATACAATAAAGTGAATGTGTATTCTAGATGAGGTGCCTGAAGGTGATGACTGGTTACGGGTACAGGACCGACCTCAGCTAACAAAGGTTGTTATACAGAAGGGCCGTGAATGTAGAGACTGGGCACAAGGAGCAGCTGAACTTTAGGTTCAAGATCTCATCCAGCATCACTGTGGGTCTTTTGACAAGGTAATATATACAGATATCTCAGTAACTCGGAATAGCAGAAAAGGCTGGGGTTTTGTTGCCTACAGAAATGGAAGAGTCGTGGAACAGGGTTCGCGAGACTTTGAAGTCAGCACTTCAACAATGAGACTGGAAATTGAGGCTGTGTCGACGGCAATGAAATGGTTAGTTGCTGATGCTGTGGTTAATGGCGTCATTGTGACGGATTCACAGAGTATGCTCCGTAAGATTGAGAAGAATTTGCTTCGAAAAGAATGGGTTCATCTGTTTCGTCAGTCAACTGTGACAAGCCTAATATGGCTTTACTGTCCAGAATATACGGGGTACATGGCAAATGATGTGGCAGACAGACTTGCTGGATAGGCAAAAATGTTTGAGCAGACTAACAATGGACAAGGTGGACATTGCTAAGGATGTATTAGACAGAATGCCGAAGAATGAAGTACGAAAAGAACAATGTAGCTGTGAAAAGACTTCAGGAGCTAGAACAAATTAAAGGTTCTGGCAGGAAATCCAAACTGTGTTGCAGAAAAAGCATCGTAAGCAACCAATATTTAATAGGAACTATTCGCAAACATACTCTTGGAGGTATATACTATCTCCAGACCATTTTGTATCTCTATACTGGGAGAATATACTACAACGACCATTGGAGAACCGTGTATAAAATTAGAAGTAACAACTTTCTTTATACTGACGACACAGTACTGATAGCTGAGAACCAACAAGACCTGCACAATCTCTTGGATAAAGTCGCCAAAGAAAGATAACAGAAAGGCCTTATTTTGAACATTAAAAAGACAATGGCCATGGTTATATTTTAGAAACATAAACCACCAAAACGCAGAAAAAAAAATTCTAAAGCAGGTGCAGAAATTCAAATACCTTGAAGCAGTAGTAACTTCAGATGAGAAATACAAAACAGAAGTTATTAACAGAATAGGCCAAGCAAAGACTGCATTTCAGAGAATGAAAAACATGTTATGTAACACATCCTTATCAATGAATGTTAGAAAACGAGTCCTAAAATATTATATGGAACCTATCTTATTATATGGAAGTGAATCATAGACAATAGGCAGGTGTGCACAAAAGTTACTGGAAGCAACAGAAATGTGGTTTACTAAAAGAATGTTGCGAATTCCCTGGACAGCACAAATAACTAATGAAGAATGTATGAGAAGAGGTGGAGATAGAAACAATATTTCAAAAAAAAAATAAGAGAGAGAGAATTACTTTCATAGGACATACAAAAAGAAGCGGGGGTATATACAATATTGTAACAACAGAAAAATAGAAGGAAGAAGATCAAGAGGACGACCAAGAGAAATGATGCTGGACAGTCTGACAGGATGGTGTGAGAGGAGATTACCAACTGAGCTAACAGCCTGCATGAATGATCGTGTACTCTTGAGTTGCATAATAGCCAACGCCAGTCGGCACAGCACCTGATGATGATGATGATAAAGATGATGATGATGATGATGATGATGATGACTCTTGGATGGATGCTGACAGAAGTGCAGATGAAGCCACTGACAGTGATTATAGAGGAAAGACGTTGGCGATGGGTGGGACATGTGCTCCAGGTGACTGACGACTCACTACCAAAAATAGCACTAAGATGGACACCAGATGGAAGAGAATAAGGGTACACCAAGGAGACAGAGAAGAACTACACAGAGGATGTTCACAACAGAAGCTTCGCTTGGGCAAGAAGGGAAAAAAGCCGAATTACAAGCGTGTGTATAAAACCCTCGAGGAGAAAGAGAAAAACAATTTTGAACGCTGGAATGATATTTCGAAAAGGGCTAATGTTCCATTCTCAGTTCAAGAAATTTGAAATGATGTAAATAAAAATATGTGTGGAAGAAGGAGGAGGAAAAAAAGGAGGAAAAAAAAACACTCACGCTGACTACAGACAAAAGATTAACGATCATAACGAATCATAACGAAGGAGCGGAGAACAAGTGGGAGAAAGGGGTGGGGAAAAGCAATAGAAACATGATAGCCGCTAGAGGTATCGGGGGGGGGGGGAGGGGAGAGAAAAGGAGAAGCGGAGAGATAATGAATGAAGAACTTAAACACCTACCGGGAGGAAATGGGAAACTGGTGGATAGGACAACACCAATATGTTGGCAGAGAAGGAAATAGGATGGTGGTAGGGAGGGGTAGCATAGAGAAAGAAAGTAGAGTATAAAAGGCCAGTGGAAAAATGAAGAAATTACAGAAAGCTGAAGACATTGTTAATTCCAGCTTGGTGGAGACAACCAGTCTGGAAAATAAGGCGCTGTTCTAGGACCCTCCGAGATCGTACATCTGCGGAACAAGAGCGGATCGCACTAACCGAAATGTCCTGTTTGCCCCTGTGGTTACCAAGGCAAAAATGTTTAGCCACAGGTGTCCAGGCCCTCTTGGAAATATCATTGAGATGCTGGCGAAATCGATCTCCTAACCGTAAGCCAGTTTCCCCTATGTACTTCAAACCGCAACGTTTTCACATGATAACATTAATGACATTTCGTGAAGTACAGGTGTACTTGTTCCTGCCCTACGGAACAAATCTCTGATTTTCTTGACAGCATCTTTCAACCTCTGGTCACTAGTCTACCCACTTATCTTAAGGACACCAATCATGCTCTCATTACTTTTGAGACCCTTACACTCCTGCCTGGTCACACCTACCGTATCTTCACTCTTGATGTAGTATTCTTATACACATCCATCCCGCATGATCAGGGACTTCAGGCCGTCAAGTTCTTTCTGAACAAAAGACGCAATCCCTCTATTCCTACGTCTACCATTCTGCGCCTTACACAACTTATCCTCCAACTCAATTCTTTTGAATTCAATGGCCTTTACTTTGACCAGATTAGTGGTGTAGCCATGGGTACGAAGATGGGCCCTAGCTAAGCGTGTCTGTTCATGGGCCACTTCGAACACAAGGTTCTGAGAGCCTTTAGAGGCCCTTTTCCCGCCTTCTATAGATGCTACATAGACGATGGAATTGGGATCACATCAATGCCAGAGGAAGACCTTAACAACTTTATCAGTTTTGTCAAAGAATACAATCCTGTCATTTCTTTCACCTCCCATATCTCTGCTACTTCCGCTAACTTTCTTGACATTGCCGTCACTATCGGCCCTTCCGGGCTTACTACTTCTGTCCACTATAAACCTACAGACTCTCACAGCTACCTCCTGTACTCTTCCTCCCATCCCAGATCGTGTAAGGACTCTATTCCTTTTTCCCAGCTTCTTAGGTTGCGACGTTTGTGTAAGGAGGATTTGGATTTCCAGGATCAAAGCCACAAATTGCTAGATTTCTTCCCTCACCGCAGCTATCCAGACCACGTTCTCTCGTCATCTTGGAACCGCATTAGCCATATATCGCGGCAACAAGCCCTCACCCCTAAACCGCACTGTAGCTCGGACAGAGTTAACTAGTACTCACGTACCACCCTCATAGCTTGGCAGTTAAAAACATACTGTTTCGCCATCTCCACCTCCTCCAGACGGAGCCTGAGACACGTGAACTTTTTGGGTAACCCCCATTGGTGGCCTGCAGACGGAACAAAAATCTCAGGGACCTTTTAATTCGTAGTCATCTTAAGACATATGACACTTTTTATGGTACCATACGTTGTGGACGCCGTAGATGCAACACTTGTCCGTTTGTTGTCGAGGCCAGCCAGATCTCCTTCCCTAAATCCACGTTATCAGTACAGGATGGTTTCACCTGTACTTCACGAAATGTCATTTATGTTATCATGTGAAAACGTTGCGGTTTGAAGTACATAGGGGAAACTGGCTTACGGTTAGGAGATCGATTTCGCCAGCATCTCAGTGATATTTCCAAGAGGGCTTGGACACCTGTGGTTACGGGTACAGGACCGACCTCAGCTAACAAAGGTTGTTATACAGAAGGGCCGTGAATGTAGAGACTGGGCACAAGGAGCAGCTGAACTTTAGGTTCAAGATCTCATCCAGCATCACTGTGGGTCTTTTGACAAGGTAATATATACAGATATCTCAGTAACTCGGAATAGCAGAAAAGGCTGGGGTTTTGTTGCCTACAGAAATGGAAGAGTCGTGGAACAGGGTTCGCGAGACTTTGAAGTCAGCACTTCAACAATGAGACTGGAAATTGAGGCTGTGTCGACGGCAATGAAATGGTTAGTTGCTGATGCTGTGGTTAATGGCGTCATTGTGACGGATTCACAGAGTATGCTCCGTAAGATTGAGAAGAATTTGCTTCGAAAAGAATGGGTTCATCTGTTTCGTCAGTCAACTGTGACAAGCCTAATATGGCTTTACTGTCCAGAATATACGGGGTACATGGCAAATGATGTGGCAGACATTGCTGGATAGGCAAAAATGTTTGAGCAGACTAACAATGGACAAGGTGGACATTGCTAAGGATGTATTAGACAGAATGCCGAAGAATGAAGTACGAAAAGAACAATGTAGCTGTGAAAAGACTTCAGGAGCTAGAACAAATTAAAGGTTCTGGCAGGAAATCCAAACTGTGTTGCAGAAAAAGCATCGTAAGCAACCAATATTTAATAGGAACTATTCGCAAACATACTCTTGGAGGTATATACTATCTCCAGACCATTTTGTATCTCTATACTGGGAGATATACTACAACGACCATTGGAGAACCGTGTATAAAATTAGAAGTAACAACTTTCTTTATACTGACGACACAGTACTGATAGCTGAGAACCAACAAGACCTGCACAATCTCTTGGATAAAGTCGCCAAAGAAAGATAACAGAAAGGCCTTATTTTGAACATTAAAAAGACAATGGCCATGGTTATATTTTAGAAACATAAACCACCAAAACGCAGAAAAAAAAATTCTAAAGCAGGTGCAGAAATTCAAATACCTTGAAGCAGTAGTAACTTCAGATGAGAAATACAAAACAGAAGTTATTAACAGAATAGGCCAAGCAAAGACTGCATTTCAGAGAATGAAAAACATGTTATGTAACACATCCTTATCAATGAATGTTAGAAAACGAGTCCTAAAATATTATATGGAACCTATCTTATTATTGGAAGTGAATCATAGACAATAGGCAGGTGTGCACAAAAGTTACTGGAAGCAACAGAAATGTGGTTTACTAAAAGAATGTTGCGAATTCCCGGACAGCACAAATAACTAATGAAGAATGTATGAGAAGAGGTGGAGATAGAAACAATATTTCAAAAAAAAAATAAGAGAGAGAGAATTACTTTCATAGGACATACAAAAAGAAGCGGGGGATATACAATATTGTAACAACAGAAAAATAGAAGGAAGAGATCAAGAGGACGACCAAGAGAAATGATGCTGGACAGTCTGACAGGATGGTGTGAGAGGAGATTACCAACTGAGCTAACAGCCTGCATGAATGATCGTGTACTCTTGAGTTGCATAATAGCCAACGCCAGTCGGCACAGCACCTGATGATGATGATGATAAGAGATGATGATGATGATGATGATGACTCTTGGATGGATGCTGACAGAAGTGCAGATGAAGCCACTGACAGTGATTATAGAGGAAAGACGTTGGCGATGGGTGGGACATGTGCTCCAGGTGACTGACGACTCACTACCAAAAATAGCACTAAGATGGACACCAGATGGAAGAGAATAAGGGTACACCAAGGAGACAGAGAAGAACTACACAGAGGATGTTCACAACAGAAGCTTCGCTTGGGCAAGAAGGGAAAAAAGCCGAATTACAAGCGTGTGTATAAAACCCTCGAGGAGAAAGAGAAAAACAATTTTGAACGCTGGAATGATATTTCGAAAAGGGCTAATGTTCCATTCTCAGTTCAAGAAATTTGAAATGATGTAAATAAAAATATGTGTGGAAGAAGGAGGAGGAAAAAAAGGAGGAAAAAAAAACACTCACGCTGACTACAGACAAAAGATTAACGATCATAACGAATCATAACGAAGGAGCGGAGAACAAGTGGGAGAAAGGGGTGGGGAAAAGCAATAGAAACATGATAGCCGCTAGAGGTATCGGGGGGGGGGGGAGGGGAGAGAAAAGGAGAAGCGGAGAGATAATGAATGAAGAACTTAAACACCTACCGGGAGGAAATGGGAAACTGGTGGATAGGACAACACCAATATGTTGGCAGAGAAGGAAATAGGATGGTGGTAGGGAGGGGTAGCATAGAGAAAGAAAGTAGAGTATAAAAGGCCAGTGGAAAAATGAAGAAATTACAGAAAGCTGAAGACATTGTTAATTCCAGCTTGGTGGAGACAACCAGTCTGGAAAATAAGACGCTGTTCTAGGACCCTCCGAGATCGTACATCTGCGGAACAAGAGCGGATCGCACTAACCGAAATGTCCTGTTTGCCCCTGTGGTTACCAAGGCAAAAATGTTTAGCCACAGGTGTCCAGGCCCTCTTGGAAATATCATTGAGATGCTGGCGAAATCGATCTCCTAACCGTAAGCCAGTTTCCCCTATGTACTTCAAACCGCAACGTTTTCACATGATAACATTAATGACATTTCGTGAAGTACAGGTGTACTTGTTCCTGCCCTACGGAACAAATCTCTGATTTTCTTGACAGCATCTTTCAACCTCTGGTCACTAGTCTACCCACTTATCTTAAGGACACCAATCATGCTCTCATTACTTTTGAGACCCTTACACTCCTGCCTGGTCACACCTACCGTATCTTCACTCTTGATGTAGTATTCTTATACACATCCATCCCGCATGATCAGGGACTTCAGGCCGTCAAGTTCTTTCTGAACAAAAGACGCAATCCCTCTATTCCTACGTCTACCATTCTGCGCCTTACACAACTTATCCTCCAACTCAATTCTTTTGAATTCAATGGCCTTTACTTTGACCAGATTAGTGGTGTAGCCATGGGTACGAAGATGGGCCCTAGCTAAGCGTGTCTGTTCATGGGCCACTTCGAACACAAGGTTCTGAGAGCCTTTAGAGGCCCTTTTCCCGCCTTCTATAGATGCTACATAGACGATGGAATTGGGATCACATCAATGCCAGAGGAAGACCTTAACAACTTTATCAGTTTTGTCAAAGAATACAATCCTGTCATTTCTTTCACCTCCCATATCTCTGCTACTTCCGCTAACTTTCTTGACATTGCCGTCACTATCGGCCCTTCCGGGCTTACTACTTCTGTCCACTATAAACCTACAGACTCTCACAGCTACCTCCTGTACTCTTCCTCCCATCCCAGATCGTGTAAGGACTCTATTCCTTTTTCCCAGCTTCTTAGGTTGCGACGTTTGTGTAAGGAGGATTTGGATTTCCAGGATCAAAGCCACAAATTGCTAGATTTCTTCCCTCACCGCAGCTATCCAGACCACGTTCTCTCGTCATCTTGGAACCGCATTAGCCATATATCGCGGCAACAAGCCCTCACCCCTAAACCGCACTGTAGCTCGGACAGAGTTAGACTAGTACTCACGTACCACCCTCATAGCTTGGCAGTTAAAAACATACTGTTTCGCCATCTCCACCTCCTCCAGACGGAGCCTGAGACACGTGAACTTTTTGGGTAACCCCCATTGGTGGCCTGCAGACGGAACAAAAATCTCAGGGACCTTTTAATTCGTAGTCATCTTAAGACATATGACACTTTTTATGGTACCATACGTTGTGGACGCCGTAGATGCAACACTTGTCCGTTTGTTGTCGAGGCCAGCCAGATCTCCTTCCCTAAATCCACGTTATCAGTACAGGATGGTTTCACCTGTACTTCACGAAATGTCATTTATGTTATCATGTGAAAACGTTGCGGTTTGAAGTACATAGGGGAAACTGGCTTACGGTTAGGAGATCGATTTCGCCAGCATCTCAGTGATATTTCCAAGAGGGCTTGGACACCTGTGGCTAAACATTTTTGCCTTGGTAACCACAGGGGCAAACAGGACATTTCGGTTAGTACGATCCGCTCTTGTTCCGCAGATGTACGATCTCGGAGGGTCCTAGAACAGCGCCTTATTTTCCAGACTGGCTGTCTCCACCAAGCTGGAATTAACAATGTCCTCAGTTTTCTGTAACTTCTTTATTTTTCCACTGGCCTTTTTTATACTCTACTTTCTTTCTCTATGCTACCCCTCCCTACCACCATCCTATTTCTTTCTCTGCCAACATATTGGTGTTGTCCTATCCACCAGTTTCCCATTTCCTCCCGGTAGGTGTTTAAGTTCTTCATTCTTTATCTCTCCGCGTCCCCTTTTCCCTCCCCTCCCCTTCTCCCCCCCCCCCCCGACACCTCTAGCGGCTATCATGTTTCTATTGCCTTCCCCCCACCCCTTTCTCCCACTTGTTCTCCTCCTCTCTCTCCGCTTCTTCGTTATGATTGGCCCTATCGTGAATCTTTTGTCTGTAGTCAGCGTGTGTGTTTTTTTTCCTCCTTTTTTTCCTCCTCCTTCTTCCACACAAATTTCTGCTTCTCACCCGGAGCAAGACGCTTCAGATAAGTTCTATGTGTTTGTATTTCGTTCTGCATGTATCCTCGAATAAGGCTCACGCCGAAATATCGGATGTTGTATGTTTTTCATTTATACATTTCATACTTTCTATTCGTTTTTTTTCTCACCTTGCTCACTTCCTCCCTCATTTTGTAAAACTGCACCATACACCTCTATCTACCTTATTTATTTAAACCAGTTTTACTGCAGTCGCCATCCCTTTTAAATAAAAATATGAAATGTTATCTAAACTTCTGGTTCCACGGTTACATTTAACTGTGCAAAGGACATTTCCACAAAGGACATGCAAATGAGTGCATCAAGCCGAGAAATTTATTTAACTTGTTTAGGTAACAGGTCTTATGAAAATATTTACTAGTCAGGTTGGGTTTGGGAGCCGATATGTAAGTCAGGATTTGTGCAGTTTCTGGACATTTGCAAGTTTAATTGTATTGGTTTTCTTGCGTTAATTATGTCGTATGTATGATGTTGTAAGTGATGGCCTATAAAGCACCCAGGAATTCTTAAGTTTGTTTATGTGTGAAACACACACGCACACACACACATATATATATATATATATAAATATTCATTCATTCATTAATTCATTTGCAACTCCCTTGTGGAACTTTGCTTTTCAACAGCACTGCTGTAGGCCTCTCGGGTGTGAGCAAGATGGCCTGCTGCTGATGCATACATTTGAAGATCATCAACGATGTCTTGCAACCATCTTCTCCTTGGTCTTCCTCTCTTTCTTTTTCCCATTATGTACCCTTCCAACGGTCCTCTCTAGATTATCATGACGTTTAATGTGTCCAGAATATTTAAGTTTTCCCTGTTTAATCCTCTTTACTAGCCAGCCTTCTTCAATTTTAAGTTCTTGTAGTATGGATACATTGTTCTTTTTGTGTCCAATATTTTGAGGAACTCTTCTGTAGCATTTATATTCAAAGGCATTTAGTGTTTCTCAGCTGTTTTGTTAAGTGTCCAGGTCTCACGGACATATGTTGCGATTGGAAAAATGCATGCCCTTAAAAATCATATTTTGTTGTTCTGTGTGTTCCTCTCCACAGATTCTTTAGTAGTTTTACTTTCTGAAGAGCGATAGATATCCTCCTTTTAATTTCCCTCATTGTATCTTCATTAATAGTTAGCAGTGATCCAAGATATTCAAAACTCTCCACTTCTTCCAGTTTTTTCCTCATTGATACATATTTCAGCTGCCTTGTTTTGTTTGGTTTTTTTTTGTCAGTTGTCATCAATTTAGTTTTCTTTGCATTTAGATAGCGGTTTTGTTTTTCACTATTCTTACGGACTGACATAATTAGTTTTTCTATTCTATTATTGTGTTGTGAACAATAATTTGTGCCATCAGCATATCTAATCTCTCATATTTCATAACTTCCAATTGTTATGGCATCATAATATTCTGGTCTACATTTTCTCTAACATTCCTCACTATATTTTCAGTATACAAGTTAAATAGTAAGGTGACAATATGCACCCCTGACAGACAGCTTGTTTTATTTCAAGCCAAGTTGAAAAAAAAGAAACTCAACACTACTATAGTCGTAACCGACACCAAAATTCAAACTGGTATCAAAATTTTCTTTTATGGAATTAATGTTTCAATCTTGGCATGAAGAAACTTTAAGACGTTAACAGAGAAATGATACTCATTAAGTTTGGTTTGAACTTTTATTCTTTGCGAACGAGGCCTCTTTTTCAGTAAGGTATATGTCCTCCTCTGCCAATATCAGAGAAATGCTTGACATGATCCGCTTAGCCGTTGGATCTGTTGTTGTGGATTGGTTGCCCACTCTTCCCGCAGCGCAGGAGACAACTGTCGGAGATTGGTTGGCGCCACGTCTCGCTGGCGGACTTGTCTGTTGAGTTCATCCCATAAATATGTAATTGGGTTCATGTCTGATGACATGGATGGCCATGGAATGGTCTGGACGTTGCTGTCAGCGAGGAACTAGTTGGTGAGTTGTGCCACAAGAGGTCGAGCATTATGCTGCTGAAAAATCGACCCTAGTGCAGCCAGAAGTGGAAGGACGTGAGGAGCAAGAATTTCAGAGACGCATCATTGGGCACACAGGCGTCCTTCAATTTGCACCAGGTCACTTCTTCCCATAAAGTTGATGGTCCTCGACGCCAGTACAAATTCACCACCATATGAAGGAGAATCATTCACGCATTTCTGGGCGTAGCGCTCATGGAATCCGCGGTAAACTCTTCTCCGTCTGTCGTGTCTCTGGAGCAGAAAGAATGATTCATCACTAAACCAAACCCTTCTCCAATAGCATTCACAAAGTTCCATTGACGGTGCTGGTTCGGCCACTGAAGTCGGTTCTGGCGATGCCGGTCTGTAAGAACAGGACCTCTGTAGGGTCTTCTAGCCCAAAGACCAGCGTCGTGCAGCCGGTTCCTGACCGTTTGATCTGAAATTCGTCGAGCTGTTGTCAGTGACTGAACTGTTGAGGACGCAGATGCAGATCGATTCCTGAGATGACGCAATTGTATGAAGTAGTCTTCGGCAGGTGTGAATAAATATTGATGTTAATGATTTCTGACAAAGACACGTTGATGTAACTGATAAGTATTGAATTATATATATATATAACTTTGACTTTTCCTACCCCCAGGTTTACGAATTTTCAGTCTTTTTCCATTGTGTCAGATAATAAAACGTAAAGGCCCTCCAGCTGTTCTACATCTCCATACAGAACGTCGGTGATTGAGGAGTTTGGTGGTATCCGAAAGTCCTTCAATGCACTGTAGTCCACCAGGTGGTGCTTAACAATTTCTTCTTCTTGTCTGTTGCAGAACATGCCATATGGTGTGTGGTCAGCAGTCACTCTGTGTAAGTGCTTATTGAGGGTGATGTGTCCTGTCCTCAACCTGAACACTGTGCATTGGTCCTCTACGAATAAGCTGTTGATGTGTTCTCATGGGTTAGCTTGGCAGGTGTGTATATAGGGATCTTCCAGTTGGATTACTGGCCCAGCTGTCCATCCACTGGTGTTGCAGTTGTTATGTATAATGTTTAGCTGTTCTCATGTTGGTGTAGATATGGGGCTGTGACATGGTGTTTCCACTCTTTGCAGTCTGTCAGGAACATTCATTTCCTCCGATCTTTTGCTGGCGAGATTTTCAGCTGCCGTGCGTGGAGCGGCTCCTCCCGGTCAAGGAAGAAAATGCGGAAATGAAATAAAGGTTGCTGTGCGGCGAAGATGTGAAAAAGTGAAGGAAAGGATAATGTAAAGTTTAATCGGTATATCCAGTAGTATCGCTGCGAGAGATATACATACCACGGCACCTCTGCTCAAGAGGCCGCCACGTTCGAAATACACCTACACTGGTGAACTTTGCCTAAACCGGCATACACCATGGGTGAAGCTTGATGGCTAGGCATGTCACAGTAACTCCGCTCTAGAGGTCGATCACGCCCGATATACACTCATACTTTTGAATTATGCCTAAAGCGGCTCACACCAGGGGTGAAACTTGAAGGCTACGTATGTCACAGTACCTCTGTTCTAGAGGTCGTTCACGTCCCAAACACGCCCACACTGGGATAATATGCCTAAACCGGCTCAACCAGGGGTGGAAGTCACTAGTGGCGAGGATTCGTCATCCTGGACAAAAGCTCCATCCTGGTCACAACTAGGAAGGGTAGCGACCACGACCACAAAATGCTGAAGTCAGTGACACTGGACCAGGGCAGTCTAGATAGGCAACAACCTCTCACCCGGCGAGGATGTATGCGTATCCTAATCACGCTGAGGTTTTCCGGTGAGAAAGTCCAACACTGGACTGGATGGGCAACCACCTCTCACCCGGCGGTGATACACTGTTATCTTAAAACACGTCGAGGTTTTCCGGTGAGAAAATCCAACTTTGGCCTTTGTGGGCTACCATCTCTCACCCAGCAGGGATATACTGATATCCAACACACGTCGAGGTCTTCCAGTGAGAAAGTCCACCTCTAGACTAAACTGGTGCAACGAAAACCACGGTGCCTCGCAATCCGCTTCTGAGACCCACCAAGAATACAGGCTCAAGTCCTGAGATACTCTGAACCTCTTGTGGTCCTCCAGGGCATCTCGTGTGTTCCTTTCGGGGACCACGGGACTTAACGAGGACCACAGGCGTAAATTCAGCAGGATCAAACGGCGGTCTTGGTGATAGAAGCGAACGAAGAAGAAGAAGAAGATTTCTGCTTCTCACCCGGAGCAAGACGCTTCAGATAAGTTCTATGTGTTTGTATTTCGTTCTGCATGTATCCTCGAATAAGGCTCACGCCGAAATATCGGATGTTGTATGTTTTTCATTTATACATTTCATACTTTCTATTCGTTTTTTTTCTCACCTTGCTCACTTCCTCCCTCATTTTGTAAAACTGCACCATACACCTCTATCTACCTTATTTATTTAAACCAGTTTTACTGCAGTCGCCATCCCTTTTAAATAAAAATATGAAATGTTATCTAAACTTCTGGTTCCACGGTTACATTTAACTGTGCAAAGGACATTTCCACAAAGGACATGCAAATGAGTGCATCAAGCCGAGAAATTTATTTAACTTGTTTAGGTAACAGGTCTTATGAAAATATTTACTAGTCAGGTTGGGTTTGGGAGCCGATATGTAAGTCAGGATTTGTGCAGTTTCTGGACATTTGCAAGTTTAATTGTATTGGTTTCTTGCGTTAATTATGTCGTATGTATGATGTTGTAAGTGATGGCCTATAAAGCACCCAGGAATTCTTAAGTTTGTTTATGTGTGAAACACACACGCACACACACACATATATATATATATATATAAATATTCATTCATTCATTAATTCATTTGCAACTCCCTTGTGGAACTTTGCTTTTCAACAGCACTGCTGTAGGCCTCTCGGGTGTGAGCAAGATGGCCTGCTGCTGATGCATACATTTGAAGATCATCAACGATGTCTTGCAACCATCTTCTCCTTGGTCTTCCTCTCTTTCTTTTTCCCATTATGTACCCTTCCAAACGGTCCTCTCTAGATTATCATGACGTTTAATGTGTCCAGAATATTTAAGTTTTCCCTGTTTAATCCTCTTTACTAGCCAGCCTTCTTCAATTTTAAGTTCTTGTAGTATGGATACATTTGTTCTTTTTTGTGTCCAATATATTTGAGGAACTCTTCTGTAGCATTTATATTCAAAGGCATTTATGTGTTTCTCAGCTGTTTTGTTAAGTGTCCAGGTCTCACGGACATATGTTGCGATTGGAAAAATGCATGCCCTTAAAAATCATATTTTTGTTGTTCTGTGTGTTCCTCTCCACAGATTCTTTAGTAGTTTTACTTTCTGAAGAGCGATAGATATCCTCCTTTTAATTTCCCTCATTGTATCTTCATTAATAGTTAGCAGTGATCCAAGATATTCAAAACTCTCCACTTCTTCCAGTTTTTTCCTCATTGATACATATTTCAGCTGCCTTGTTTTGTTTGGTTTTTTTTTTTTGTCAGTTGTCATCAATTTAGTTTTCTTTGCATTTAGATAGCGGTTTTGTTTTTCACTATTCTTACGGACTGACATAATTAGTTTTTCTATTCTTATTTGTGTTGTGAACAATAATTTGTGCCATCAGCATATCTAATCTCTCATATTTCATAACTTCCAATTGTTATGGCATCATAATATTCTGTGTCTACATTTTCTCTAACATTCCTCACTATATTTTCAGTATACAAGTTAAATAAGTAAGGTGACAATATGCACCCCTGACAGACAGCTTGTTTTATTTCAAGCCAAGTTGAAAAAAAAGAAACTCAACACTACTATAGTCGTAACCGACACCAAAATTCAAACTGGTATCAAAATTTTCTTTTATGGAATTAATGTTTCAATCTTGGCATGAAGAAACTTTAAGACGTTAACAGAGAAATGATACTCATTAAGTTTGGTTTGAACTTTTATTCTTTGCGAACGAGGCCTCTTTTTCAGTAAGGTATATGTCCTCCTCTGCCAATATCAGAGAAATGCTTGACATGATCCGCTTAGCCGTTGGATCTGTTGTTGTGGATTGGTTGCCCACTCTTCCCGCAGCGCAGGAGACAACTGTCGGAGATTGGTTGGCGCCACGTCTCGCTGGCGGACTTGTAACTGATAAGTATTGAATTATATATATATATAACTTTGACTTTTCCTACCCCCAGGTTTACGAATTTTCAGTCTTTTTCCATTGTGTCAGATAATAAAACGTAAAGGCCCTCTTCAGCTGTTCTACATCTCCATACAGAACGTCGGTGATTGAGGAGTTTGGTGGTATCAGGTTCTTCCGAAAGTCCTTCAATGCACTGTAGTCCACCAGGTGGTGCTTAACAATTTCTTCTTCTTGTCTGTTGCAGAACATGCCATATGGTGTGTGGTCAGCAGTCACTCTGTGTAAGTGCTTATTGAGGGTGATGTGTCCTGTCCTCAACCTGAACACTGTGCATTGGTCTCTACGACATAAGCTGTTGATGTGTTCTCATGGGTTAGGCTTTGGCAGGTGTGTATATAGGGATCTTCCAGTTGGATTACTGGCCCAGCTGTCCATCCACTGGTGTTGCAGTTGTTATGTATAATGTGTTTAGCTGTTCTCATGTTGGTGTAGATATGGGGCTGTGACATGGTGTTTCCACTCTTTGCCAGTCTGTCAGAACATTCATTTCCTCCGATCTTTTGCTGGCGAGATTCTTCAGCTGCCGTGCGTGGAGCGGTTCTCCTACTGGCCAATAAAGAAAGGTGCAAATGGGGTTGCCGTGCGGCACCACTGTGGAAAAGATGGTAGAAAGGATAAGGCGAAAAAACAGTCAAATCATAGCACATCTGGTCTGGAGGTCGGCCACGTCCTGAGTGCAGTCATATCGGGTGAAATACATTAACCGTCTTAACCCAGAGGTTAAGACATTGCTGGCGAGACTCTTCGAAAGCCGCGCGTGGAGTGAAGCTCCTCCCGGTCAAGGAAGAAAATGCGGAAATGAAATAAAGGTTGCTGTGCGGCGAAGATGTGAAAAAGTGAAGGAAAGGATAATGTAAAGTTTAATCGGTATATCCAGTAGTATCGCTGCGAGAGATATACATACCACGGCACCTCTGCTCAAGAGGCCGCCACGTTCGAAATACACCTACACTGGTGAACTTTGCCTAAACCGGCATACACCATGGGTGAAGCTTGATGGCTAGGCATGTCACAGTAACTCCGCTCTAGAGGTCGATCACGCCCGATATACACTCATACTTTTGAATTATGCCTAAAGCGGCTCACACCAGGGGTGAAACTTGAAGGCTACGTATGTCACAGTACCTCTGTTCTAGAGGTCGTTCACGTCCCAAACACGCCCACACTGGGATAATATGCCTAAACCGGCTCAACCCAGGGGTGGAAGTCACTAGTGGCGAGGATTCGTCATCCTGGACAAAAGCTCCATCCTGGTCACAACTAGGAAGGGTAGCGACCACGACCACAAAATGCTGAAGTCAGTGACACTGGACCAGGGCAGTCTAGATAGGCAACAACCTCTCACCCGGCGAGGATGTATGCGTATCCTAATCACGCTGAGGTTTTCCGGTGAGAAAGTCCAACACTGGACTGGATGGGCAACCACCTCTCACCCGGCGGTGATACACTGTTATCTTAAAACACGTCGAGGTTTTCCGGTGAGAAAATCCAACTTTGGCCTTTGTGGGCTACCATCTCTCACCCAGCAGGGATATACTGATATCCAACACACGTCGAGGTCTTCCAGTGAGAAAGTCCACCTCTAGACTAAACTGGTGCAACGAAAACCACGGTGCCTCGCAATCCGCTTCTGAGACCCACCAAGAATACAGGCTCAAGTCCTGAGATACTCTGAACCTCTTGTGGTCCTCCAGGGCATCTCGTGTGTTCCTTTCGGGGACCACGGGACTTAACGAGGACCACAGGCGTAAATTCAGCAGGATCAAACGGCGGTCTTGGTGATAGAAGCGAACGAAGAAGAAGAAGAAGATTTCCTCTGATATATATGTGCCCTGGTATCCACTGTAGGGTGGTCTTGATGTCATAGGATGCGAATTGGTTTATTGCACTGAGTATGTCAGTTGTAATGTGATCAGCTGATGGTATCCAGTTTTCAAGGGCCTGGAGAGCAGACTGGGAGTCTGAGAAAATAACAAGGTTTTTTGAGTGGGAGGCACTGTTTTTGTATTTGGTGGTGGTGGCTACCAGGGCTGCTAATATTGCCTGCATCTCTGCATCATAATTGGAGCAGCGAGATCCACAAGAAGCAGAAATGTGGCTTGTTGTCTTGTCTGGAAACATTATGAGTACCTCATATCCTGCATTGTCTGTTTCCTTGAGTGCTGACCCAATAGCGTATGCTTGTATCCAGTCCATGGGATAGCACACTATGGTCTCCAGTGCACACAGCTTTAGGGTGTTGGGATCTGATGATTTGTTCATTAATTTGTTCTTGAGTCTGGTTTTAGTTTGAGGAAGTGTGTAGTTTGTGGTTAGTAGGATGTCTGGTACTTTTGTAAGTTCTTCTCTGTCTTCAGGGAGTTTGTATCTTGTGTTTAACTGATCTGCTATGTGCACTGGAGTTTTCAGTTTCAGTCTATTATTATACTTCCATTTATCAAACACTATTCTGTTTGGATGGTCTGGTGCAGAGTTTATGTCTTTCTACTGCCTCAATAGTTGACTTTTCGCGTCTTATATCTATTGGGTCTATGTTTTCATGCAACTGTAGGTCTTGATCTCATTGTCCTACAAATAAAATCAACGACTTGGTTCTGGATTCTTTCTACTTGTGTACAAGAGCTCTTTGATGCTGTGAGCTGTAGGGGGAGGTTGTAATCTATTACAGATCTAACATATCCTGTGTACAGTTGTCTGAGTGTTGTTTTGTCAGTTCCCCAGGATGTACTTGCAAGTCGCTTGAGTAAGTTTAGCCTTTTTGATGCTTCTTCTGCTACTCCACCCATGAACTTCTAAAAAGTTCAATTTTCTGTCTAGTTTCACACTAAGATATGTTGGATTTTTTCTTTCATGATCTGAACACCATCAAGAGTTATTTTCAGTTCAGTTTTGCTAGTTTGTTGCTAAGAGTGAAGACTGTATATGTAGTTTTACTAACATTGATCTTCAACTTCCAGAAACTGCAATAGGCTGATATGGTGAGGGCTCTATTAAGTCTCTAAGCAGCCAGCTGCAGGTCTGTTCCACCAGTTCATATGACAAGGTCATAGGCAAACATGGTTTTGTGGGTGTCGAACAGGTCGGGGAGGTCATATATAAAGATTAGGAACAAGGTGCAGTTAAGAGCAGAACCTTGCGGCAGACTTTCCTCCAGGGTGCATTTGTTTGACAGCCTGTTATTGACCCTGAGTTTGTATGGTCTTGTTACTCAGGTAATTTTGAACCCATTGACACATTTTTCCATGTATGCCCACGTTTTACATCTTTAACAGTTAGGCCTTTTTGCCAAACCCTATCATATGCCTGCTGGACGTCTACAGAGACAGCTATAGAGTTTCTGTTGTGTAAAAGATTGTCTTTTACACTTTCAGTGACGAGAAATAGCTGGTCGTCGGTTCTTGATCTTTTGTGGAAGCCTGCCTGGAAGTTATTGACCGACCCCGAGGATTCCAACCACCAGTACAGCCTTTTGTTAAGTATTCGTTCTGCTAGCTTACCAATATTGGAAGTCCGTGAGATTGGTGTAAAGCTTTTTAGGTCATCTTCTGGCTTGCCTTTTTTTTCAGGATAGATCTAACTATGAGTGACTTCCAAGATTTTGGTAGTACTCCACTTTGCCAGGTCTTGTTAATGAAGTTGAGCAATGTGGACTTTCCTACAGGGCCCAGATGAAAGATCATTTCATTTGATATTTTGTCTGGTCCTGGTGCTTTTCTTAGCTGTAGCTTACCCATAGCACTCTGGAGTTCATGGATGGTAAAGTTCTCCTCAAAAAGTAGAATGTTTGCCGAGCTAGATTTCTTTTCACTTCTCAGAATTTTTCCCAGCGCCTTGTCAAGTACTTTCCTGTTGGAGGATTTGTTGGTGGCAGCAAAGAATTTGTTAAAAGTACTGGCTTTGGGTCACTTGAGACGACTCGACCAGAGATTCCTATTGGCTTGAGATGAGTTTGTTTTTTCCTGACATGTTATCTAAGAGTTTCCAAGCCTTCTTTCCTCCAATTCTGAGTTTGAGATTGATGCATGTGCTTAACCACTTCTCTTTCTTTTCTTTTTTTTTTTAATTTTCCAGTCTCACCTTTGCTGTTAGTTTATTGTACTCTCTTCTGTTTTCTGTAGTAGGGTTTCTCTCTGCATTCTTCCTGCCTCTCTTCTTTTTTTTTTGACTAAGTCTCCCAGAGATTTTGTCCAGAAGGGGCTATATTTCTTTCTGCATCCTCAGGGGATTGTTTTGTAAGCTACTCCAAGTATGGCTTGGATTATGTTGGTGTAGAGTGTGTCAGTGTTTGTGTTGTCATTTAATTTTGATAGGTTTTCATCTGTTTGTGTTCTGAATTTTTCCCCCATCTGCTTTTCTATAATTCCAGCAAGGGGGTTTGTGTGGTCTCTGGTTTCGTGTGTGAGAAATTTGTAGAAGGATGGGGCGATGGTCGCTTCCTATGTCATCGTGCAGAGTACAATCGTTGTGGATGTCTGCTGAGACAGTGGTGAGGTCAGGTCTGTATGTGCATCCAGTGGCTCTGTGGAGGAGTGTCGGTTGGGAGGAGGAGTCTTGCAATATTAACATGTTGCTGGTGCTGCATAGCTCTTCAGTGTTGTTTTCCATAGTGATTCGGTCTTTGTATCCTAGTGATCGTAGATGTGCAATAAAATCTCCTGAAATGATAGTTTTCTGCATGTCTGTGCTGTGTATGTTGACTTGACTTTTAGAATTTGGGGGACAATAAATATTATACAGAGTGTACCGCAGTCCATCATGCCATATTTGTATTTCTTGGATATCATTCTCATCTCACTTTCTGTTTTTAACTTCTCCTTGGATGTCATTTCTCAAGAGTGCAGCAATATCCCTGAAATTTATCACATTCACATTTATACATGGCGTGTCCAGGCAATGAGTGATATTTTTCATATAGAAGGGTTTCTTGTATGATCGCAATATGGATGCTGGCTTTTTTTTCAGATGTCTGCTTAATTCTGGGCCTTTGGCCTAAGTCCAGAAATGTTGATGTTATGAATGTTTAGTGTACCCCTCCCTTCCCCCATAGCTAATTGTTCACTCCGGGTAGCTTGGGGCGAACCACCTGGCCCAGACCCTTCACGAGGCGACGTCCGGGCTCATAAGGTTTTCTTTTTGTTTCTGACATTTTCATATTGGGGTTTTTGTCCTTAGTCTTTGTTTCATACCCAGCAGGCCTTTCCAGTGAGAAGCTGAGATCAGGCTCCACGTGCAACATCGGCCCGCCCCACGGCTTTGAAACAATTTCACAGAGACACTCCGACTTTGGGATGAGGGATCTGATGGTGCTTTAAAGATGCCAACTCCACGCCACCTACAGTCTGCTGGCTGCTCTGTTTGCCTCATTCTGATAGCCATTGTTGTAGAGACCCATAGGCTTGTCACGTTCTGGACTTGTCGATTTCCATCAGACTTTCCCCATCCCCGCAGGTGATCTCTGTGTCTCCATCCATCCACATTTCCGAACAGCCCAGCGCTGCCCAAGGCCAAGATCTCAGGTATATCTATGGACGGGTGTGCAATGTCAAAAGCTGGAGGGCCTTCTATTCTAGGAGGGGTATTTGTGTTTGTCAATTTCTCCACAGCCGAGTGGGTTTTCTTAGTGTACATAGAATTTTGTCCGAGTTATCTGACACTCTTATAATAAACAAGAGGCTGTTAGCAGATTTCTACATTCTATGTTCCCTCTTTCATTAACAGAAAGTTCTGTTCCCTAAAAAGTCTGCATTATAAGAGGTTGACATTATATTTTATAACAATAACAAATAATGCTAGTTGCTACAGGTTTCTGGGCTCCAGTAGTATGTCAGAATTTTTAAGCAGTCAGATCTAATGTCCCCTGTTTCACAAAGACTATGTTAAAATAAGTGTGTTCTTAACAAAGTTGTTCCAAGGGGGTCATATATATATATATATATATATATATATATGTATGTGTGTGTTTTTAAAGACTTCATTTGAGAAGCTAAGTTTGTATAAGTATGATCAGAGAGTAGGTCTATGTATGGTGGACTGAACTGTTGACAGAAGAAAAAAACAATATTCCAGGAATCTAGGACTGGTCAAAAGTGGCATAGTACAATTGTAGCATCGGGCAAGAATTAAATATTAAGTCAATTAACACTTTATAAAACCATGGGACAACAATTATATGTTAATAAAATAACATGTAATAAAACAATAGGACAGGAATTATATAGTAATTCAATTAACATTTAATAAAACGAAGGGGCGACAATTATATATTAACTCAGTTAACATTTACTATGTCTCACACACCACACAAACTCAATTTTACATCGCAGCGAAGTCCATCATCGTGAAGGGCCACGTAGTGCTTTACTTGGCCTTACTTGAGGACATCGTGTCATCATAAAGTGGTATATCAACATCCTAACATCAGTAAAAGGGACATCTCGTGACACTTACATCAGCATCGTCACACAGGTAGAAGTGACATCATATGACACTTATATCAGCATCCTCACAACAGTAGATGTGACATCACGTGACATTTATATCAGCATCCTCACACCAGTAGAAGTGACATGACGTGATACTTATATCAGCATCTTAACACCAGTAATGAGTGACATCACGTGCCAATTATATCTATAGCCTCACACCAGTAGTAGTGACATCACGTGACACTTATATCTGTATCCTCACACAAGTAGGTGCGACATTATGTGACACTTATATCAGCATTCTCACACCAGTAGAAGTGACAAAATGTGACACTGATGTAGTTTTTTAAAAGTCCCTTGTCAGTGACCATAACATTTAATAAAATACAAAATCTCAAATAGCACGACAGAAAAACAAATAAATCATTTACTAAAACATTTGGTTTTGTGTCATCAAAACAATTTATTTGTTACAGTTTGTATGATAACCCGGTGATGGTTATATAACCATTTTACAATTACCAGTTTCGTAATTCCTAGCCCCAGGTTCAAAGTACAGTTCTCATTCTTGACACATACTTCCATTTCTTTATAATAAGTCTATCAAAACAGTCATATAGTTACCATAACGTTCTGTCCCCCTTTCATTTATTACATCTTTATTATAGAAGTCAGGATTAGAAACTTAAGTTCTCAAAGCCTTCTTCTCAACAGGCTCCATTACCCTAATAACTTACTTTTACTTTTATATAATTTAGTAATTTAGTCTGAATTCACATTCTAAAGTCTCCGTCTACTAAGTGTTTCATTAGAGGTATGGAAACATCTGTAATCTATGCCTTGTCAAGTCAAAATTTAGGTTATTTGTAATGTAGAAATGTCTGTTTTATTTGATATTATCAGATGTTATAGACTCAGCGAGACTGGTATACTTAATTTATGATGTCAGAAGCTGATATAGCTTCGGGATGTCATGGGAAAACAACATCCTGGTTTTATTACTAACAGATAACGCATTCTCTCAAAGTAAACAGAAAACAATCTTTAACGAAGAACGAGATATATTAACTATTTAGGCTAATAATGATTGCATACATAGGCATACAATAAATTACTTAATAGAGTTTTGTTTAAATTTTAAAAAGGGGGTGGGGGCTGGGTGGGAGAAGAAGCACGCAATAAAAATCGAACTCCTCTAGCAATGACACGTTATCAAAGCAGTTCAGTGTAAAATACAGCTGCCTTTAAAGAACTTCTTTAAAGAAAATATACACATACACTTAAATATACGTATTCTAGTAAACGCTTCTCGGCCTTTTGGCTAAGATCAAAGTGTTCTTGCTATCCTTGCTTTTCAAGCAGTTACAATTTCAATTCAAAATGGAGACTGGAAAGTTCTTCTACAGCGAGGAAGAGGACATGACGGGTGGGCAGTACCACCATCCTGGAACGCTGATTATCACAGCCAGCGGACAAAACGCAACGAAAATATCGTACTCATATATGTACAGCATTCTGGCCGGTCTGGCAGTCGTTGGGATCAACGGCGTGGGGCCGTTGTGTCGCTACGGAAACAAAACCAAGTGGTTTGCTACCCTGAGCCAGGCGGCTCACATAGCACACCTCAACTCCCTACATGAGAAGACATTTCTCTTGGCGGACTCTAACATAACCATCATGATAGAGCATCTGGACAAGGAGCGCGTCAAGGGGACGCTGCACTGGCTGCCACCAGCCACCAAAATACAGATGGTCAAGCGCCTAGTAATACACGTGACCGGAGACGAGGAACACGAAGTCTCACGTGGGGAGAAAGCCCACGATAAATGGACTTTCTTATGCCGCCCAAAAACCGAAGTTCCGCACCTTACCACGCTATACAGCTCCAGCGGAAACAAAGAACTCAAAGTTTCAATAACACTGCAGGGGAGAACAACGCCCTGCCCGACATGCGGGTCTGACTCGCACTGGGCAAACAAATGTCCAAAGAAACAAGCCAGATCACAAGACACCACCAAAAACTACCAGGAACAGCAGCCAAGAGAAGAACCGGTGGGCAAGAAGAACACAAAACCCACTACTGCAGACAAAGTTCCGACCCCGGATAACATAGAGCCACATTCAGACACTGAAGACGACGGCTTTAAAATAGTCGACTACAGCAGAAGAAGAAGACTGCTACAGATATCTCCTACGACTGTGACGGGGAAAACATCATCGTGTACACCGAGAAAACAGCCGACGAAGGGCAGAACAACAGACCCTCGGCCCCAAACAACAGACCCTCAGCATCAAAAAAACAGAAACAAGAAATGCCAACGGGGAAGAACCAAGAAGTGTCTCCCTCAACAATGACAACATGGACTCCACAACCAGACCAACGGACATTCCAGTCTCATGGGCCCAACAGATTGAAGAAGCCCATACAGACGAAGATGATTCCCCTCTGATAATCGATACAAATGAACTCTTGTGAAAAAAAAACACAATCTGTGCGAACAGGACCAAACTTCCACATGGATTTCATTAGTGTGACACGTCAAAAGGCACCAGCTTGGATTACAAGCCAAAAAGTATGTAGAACCTTTTCTTTCATTGTTTAAACAGATCACGGCAGATTTTAATATTTTTTTAAAGAAATGGATAAGGAAATTAGAATCTTAACCATTAACACTAGAGGCATAGGAACAAAACTACATCACACTGCCTCACTGATACAAACACACAAACCAGATTTCATTCTCATACAGGAAACAAACAAACATACAGACGGACAGACACGCATCACAAATCACTACACAGTTAGGCCTTATATTCTCATGTGTTAGCTTGGCCATACAAAATTCGGGGTCGGGAGTAGCAATAATACAGAAGTCAGACAGATGGGAGATTGTTAGAACAAACAGAGATAGTAGAGGGAGAATAGCCATAGTAGAGGCGACGAACGATACACACACATACACCATAGTCAACATACATGCTCCACCTAACCATATTCATCAGCCTATGTTCTATGAGGATTTAGATACTCTACTTACCGAAACGAAGATGGCTGCAAGACATCGTTGATGATCTGGAAATGGATGCAGCAGCAGCAGGCCATCTTGCTCACAACCGAGAGGCCTACAGGAGTGCAGTTTGGGAGGCAAAGTTCCGCAAGGGACATGCAAAGGAATGAATGAATGAATGACTTACCCGTATGTACAGAAGACACAACATTATACTAGGAGGAGATTTTATCTGTGTTCTGTCTGATGTAGACATCATAGGAGGTCAAGCTACCGCCCAGGTTGTTAGAACATGCAGAGACGATAAAAACCAACTAGAGATACTACAAGACGTAATAGATACACACAGTTTAGTGGACACACACACACACCCACAAGGCAGAGACACCTCACACAAAAACAACTCCCACTGTAGACCTACCAGACTAAACAGAATTTATGTACCTTCGACGCATCATATAGCACAAACCAGGTATCTCACTAGAACCTTACAGTTTACAGACCATAAAGCAATAGTCACAACACTAAACGCGACACACACAAATAGACCATTCAAACGATCACCACATTGGAAATTTAACAATACACTTCTCCGAAACAAACATTTCGTAGATAACATAGCACAGTTTATTCACACTTTCATAAACGACATCCCCGCACACAACACTCAGCATCACTGGGACATACTGAAGAAAACAATAAAAGAAAGAGCACAGATACTGTCAACTCAGATACACAGAGATAGACTTAGACAGGAGAAAATAATTGAAGAAGCAATCAGACTAACAAAGCAGATAGACAAAAACTCACCACATCTACTTACACTACAAGAATAACTAGACAAACACAGACAACACAGATTTCAGGGTGCACTACTCAGGACTAGACTCAACACTATCACCCAAGAAACACCCACCAAGCAGTACTTAGGGATAGAACAAAACATTCAACGCAGCAGACAAATAGGCGAGATAACAGGCCTAGATGGCAACAGAAAGACAGAAATACAAAACATAGCACAGGCTTTCAGGAAATATTATAAAACATATACACGGAAGAGAAAATACACACATACATACAAGACAAATACATGCTATACACTAAACAACTGTGTGACACGGACGGACATACACTCGATACACCACTAACACTGGAAAACTTAGCACAAGTAGTACAAGGAATGCAAAAAGACAAGTTACCAGGACCAGATGGCCTTACAGTAGAGTTCTACCAGCACTTCTTTCCTATCTTAGGTCCCCTCCTCTTACATGTCTTCACAGAAACTTTTGACCGCAAAGAACTCCCACCTAGTTGTAACCTGTCATACATTACATTAATACCCAAAGACAACTCAGACAAGACACAGCTCAAAAACTACAGACCTATATCTCTGCTAAACTTAGACTACAAGATCCTCGCAAAAGCACTCACCAACAAACTCAAACCTTTCATGCACAAACTCATACACGAAGACCAACAATGTAGCGTAGAAAACAGAAACATACATCAACACACACATTTCATACGAGACATTATACACTACACACACTAGAAGGACTGCCAGTCGTCAGTTCTCTCTTTAGACCACGAAAACGCCTTTGATAGAGTGTCATACCAATACTTACACAAGACATTACTCCATTGCAACATAGGGAACTACTTTAGAGAATGGATACACATCCTGTATTCCAAGCCTGAGAGCAAAGTCTTAGTAAACCACACGCTTACAGAGACCTTCAGGCTAACTAGACCAGTGAGACAGGGCTGCCCCCTCTCTCCTCTGCTATACGTGCTCACTTTAGAACCACTTCTAGTAAAAATCAGACAAGACAAGACAATCAAGGGAACTTTCATAGCAGGAGAGGGAGACAGAAAGTTGCTTGCCTACGCAGACGACACTGTTTTCTTCCCACCAACAGACATATCAATAACGAACATCTTAGACACTTTCACAGAGTATGGCAAAGCCGGTGGAGCCAAACTAAACATACACAAGTCAGTTATAATGGGATTAGGCAAATGGCAGAATAAAAGGGATTTTCCCGTCCGCCTCACACATACAGACAACATAAAACTTTATGGTATCGCTTTCCCATCACATCCAAACAAAATACACAAACCCACATGGGAGAAACTTGTCGCACAAATCACAGACATGCTAAACAGATACAAATACAAAACTACAACGATATTCGGTAGAAGCATAGTAGTGAACACTTACATCATTCCAAAAATAATATACATAGCTACAGTACTAGACCCTCCACAACAGATAATACACAACAGATAATACACGAAATCAACAAACAGATCAGACATTTCATCTTTACAAACACTATACACAGCATCAAACATACAACTCTCATACAAGACAAACTGCACGGAGGAATCGCCCTCCAAGACATACAAACAAAGATCCAAGCACTCAGGATCAGTCACGTGGGCCGCATCATCAAACATCCAAAACAGCACGCACTAGCTCACTATTATGTGGGACTCAGAATATCAAATCTACTACCACCAAACAACTCACAGCCACACCACTTCGGCACGCTGTCAGCATTCTACAAAACCTGTATTCAGGCCATCCACGGAAACGAAACACTCATACACCATAAAACAAACGGCATCTACAAACAATTAGTCAGAAATCAAGCATCCCCACTACACCTCAGAATCAAGAGAAGTCAGAGATACGCCCTCCTTGACTTCAAAGAAACATTTACAAATCTACACGTGAAGAACATCACGCCGAAAGCAAGAGAATTTACATTTAGGCTTATTTACAACATGACACCCACCACACAGATCCAAACAGACTATACCATGTCAACTGTGTAACAAGAGCATACAAGAAACAGAAAAGCACATATTTTACACATGCAGCACAATCACACCCAGTATAGCAACACTACAGAAAACACTAGAAACACACGTAGCACAAAGGATAGACATATTCAAAGCTATTATGCTAAATATTATTCCTAAAACACAGCCGGACACACACACCAAGTTACCGGCCCTGCTCGCAGAGCTCAGGTACTTGGCTTGGACGTGCAGGGACAAAGCTCGATTTAGTTTCTGCAAGTTTAGTCCTAGATTTTTCTCAGATCTGTTTCCACAAAGGGAGTCAAAAATTATGACGTGATCCTGCAAGAAAAAGAGTATCAGAGAGAGAGAGAGAGATAGTGTGTTAGTGAGAGAAAGAGAGAGAGAGAGATAGTTTTACAGAATGTCCTAGATGAATGACACTACTTAATTATTTTTCAAAAACTTACTCTGTTCAAGTAATCTACGCGAAACCCACCATTTTCGAACAAAAGATTAACAAAGTATACCCCAGCAACCCCCCCCCCCCCCACCACCAAATAGATAAATGAAAGTGAAGAATCATCATAAGATTACGGCACAAACTGCAACAAAACCTTGGCCGGACACGTGTCCTTATCTGCCATGTATGTGTTGGTAAAAAGCTCCTTTGTGCCCATCCCTGGCCAATCCAAAACTTAATCCTTTCAAAGCTGCATGGTTTTCTCCACTCTTCAGTATAAGATAAAAACATTATCTCACTTGTAGGTAATTCATCCTTAAGCCACCCTTATACTAGTCCCCCGTAATCACCCGCCAGACGTTGCCCGCCTCTACAAGGAGTGACGAAGACCGTCAGGCAAATCCAAAATATCATGTGAATATCTAAACAAATATTTCAAACATTAATGTTTTTTTTCTTTTTTTCATCTGCACTCACATCACATTTGCATCTCTTTAGCAAACACCTCTTTTCATCACAAGTTTATATGTTTAGTTTCAACCACTTTTTTAGTACATAACTATGTATGTATATATATATATATGTGTGTGTGTGTGTAAAATTTTGAATGAGATACTTCTTGTAAAGTTGTTATATACACATTTATACATGTTACGACGGATCCTTGAACAAATGTCACCAGACTGGTTAACCTGACCGTCAGACAGGTCTAACCTTCGAAGCGACAAGCAGACCAGGCGACACCTCTACCCTCCAGGGGGTTTTTAAGAAAATACAAAAGCCAGGTTTAGACAAGACGACACAAACAGCGACGCCTGACTGGAGATAACAGTAACCGTTTACGTCTTTGGTTACCTCCACTACACAGCCATGGCAGTATCAAGCATAAACGTATGCGGGTGTGTGTGTGTGTGTTTGTGTTTGTGGGTGAGAGAGAGAGAGAGAGAGAGTCATGAAAATGTATGGAACCCCTCTTGTTGGAAAAAAAGAGGTTTAATTTTAGAAGTACATGTATTACACTTACCATACTCCACACTATCATCTCATGTTCTGTAAAAGCCCACCATTTCATTATTTCATTTCACGGGCAGTCATCCCCACTTCACATCATTTCAACTGACTATGAAATTGTTGTTTGTTGAATGTAAATAAACTTTATTTAAAACAATTCTAGTAAACAAAAAGCAAATTATTGAATACTTCTTACGTTGTGTTATAGAACGCACTCTTTTACTCTGGGAGCTGGGAGCTGTATTTCTGTGTGATGTTAGCTTAGTTGAGCATGCTTAAACTTTCTGTTTTTATTATCTTGTACTTGTTTGTTGTTTTATTCTTCTATCATTCCTTAAACATTCTGTTTTTTTTTTATTATCCTGTACTTGTTTGTTGTTTTATTCTTCTATCATTCCTTAAACCTTCTGTTTTTTATTATCCTGTACTTGTTTGTTGTTTTATGGGAAAGATGCATTCCTTTAAAAATCTTATTGTTATAGTTCTGTCTGTTCCTCTCCACACCTTATTTAGTTGTTTTATTCTTTGAAGAGCAATAATGTCCTCCTTTTAATTTCCCTCATTGTATCCCCATTACTAGTTAGTAATGATCCAAGATATTCAAAACTCTCCACCTTTTCCAATTTTTCCTCTTTGATATATATTTCAGCTGCCTTATTTGTTTTGTCAGTTGCCATCAATTTAGTTTTCACTGCACTAAGATAAATGTTTTGTTCGTCACTATTCTTACGGACTGGCATAATTAGTTTACCATTCCTTTTTGTGTTGTGGACAGTAATATTGTGTCATCAGCATATCTAATCATAACCTCCATAAACTCCATATTTCATAACCTGCATTATTTATACTCAAAACAAAATATTCGTGTGACATTTGAAGTTGATCTGTGTCCAGTTATCACCTGGCAATCAAGATAGTGACGAGTAGTGCTAGAGACTAGATAATACATCTTTTTCATTAAATATATCATCAAAGAACACTCCTTCATGGCTATATAATTAGAACATCTTATACTTGATAATCAGTGGTAGTACCAGCTGAAAGTGGTAAAAAGCAATTGAATCATCAGACCAATTCTATTGTTACATATTCTTTACAAGTTGACCGTATATTCAGCTGAAGTGTTATAAGTGACAATTGAAAATCGAAAGTCTCACCAAGAAAACTTACAGGGCAATAAGTGATAGAGACCACCAGAGAATTATAACACGTTATATAAAAATTAAAAACATGTAAAAGTATCGTTTCCATGCTGTTAAGGTATATTGGGGAATATGGTGTTAGGTCCGTATTTTCCATGACCTTCGGCACATGAAAGTGTGACGTGGTCACTATCACGCCTGGCCGCTTTACCTTCCCAGATTTCTCTGGTACCCATTTTTAGAGGCTGGGTCAACCCCTGGGCCTTTTTTTTAGGTTTGTACCAGAAAAAATACCACTGCTGGGACTGAACCCGTACCACCGGATTAGAAAACCGAGCGCCCTAACCACTCGGCTAACGAGGCCGCCAATACAATGGAACTTTATAAAAAAAGTTTTTAAAATGTATAACAAATTATATAAACAAAATATAATTTTATTAAAATAAGAATGAGGTGCAGGCAGCATCAGAAGCAATTTCCTGGTTGATGGAGTAGGACGGGTTGCATGGGGTCATTGTAACAGACTCCCAAAGCATGTCGCGGAGAATCGAAATACATTTGTTTCGTAGGGAGTGGATCCTTCTTTTAGTGGGCTCTCAGTTAACCAGTTTGACGTGGATCTACTTCCCAGGTCAGGCGGAAGTCAAAGACAGTGAGAAAGCGAGCAGGCTAGTAGACACAGCTTCAGTTCAGGGTACCCTAAGAATGCACTGGACAAGGAGGAGACTGCAAGAGCTACCTTGGACAGTCTGCATATGGAAGACATCATCAGATTGACTGACTAATTGACTGATTGATGCTTATTTCCAAAGGGCTGAGATTTGGACATGCGGGCCCGACTCACATTCTGCCCTTTATCACACAACTTTCTCTCTGTTTCAGAAATTCAACAGTTATATGAATTCAACAATTGAATGACAACAACAACATCAGGAGGATAATCTAGTTGGGAGAGAAGAAGGGAAGTTGATGTTTTTCTGGAACGAAGTGGTTTAGCGTGCATTACCAGAGCCAATGTGTGATATGCACCATCAGCAGCCACACGCTTCTGTGGGTGTTGGAACGGAAGGCGGAACACATATGGGAACGCTCGGAGTGTGGGAATGTCAGTCCCTGCTTTTACTACACATTACAGTCAGATTAGCATCAAACCTCGCTGGTCTTCACTTAAACATTCACAATACGTCACCACACGCGTTCTCAGGCGCAGCTTCATTCAGGTCACAGGTCGTTTTTATTTTCTTATTTTTTCACTCTTATTTGCTATATATGATTGATGTAATTTTATATTTCCCTTATTTCTTTGTACTTTATGTTTTTGTATGATTAAAGTACCAACCAAAACTTTAAAATTCTGTTCATTAATTAATAAAGCTACTCATACTTCGGTTTTAAATAGTCATTTCATTTCTGAGATCACTGTAAGTACAAACTTGAAATGGGAATTTTGTTCTTTTTTTTTTTTCAAAACTGATGAAAAGCGCTGTTTCAACAGGTTTAGCTTTCGTCTGAATGTTTGAACAATGGACACAATAATTAACCAGTTAGTGGACAAGTGGCATTATTTTTGATAAAGTAGTGAAATTTTCAAATTTCATTTACTCGGATTTCGTTCATAAGCCTCCAGTGGTGATATTGTTTTCTTTATAATGCCAGCACCGTTTATCTAGCTGTCATTTCTTCAGTTAAACAGATAGAGTGACAGCAATCACTTCCGCTTCTGAAGCTGTGCGTGCAACAGTACTCTTCTTTAACACAATAGTTAATCTTGTTCTCTAACACACCAGTTAATCTTGTTCTCTTACACACACCAGTTAATCTTGTTCTCTAACACACAAGTTAATCTTGTTCTCTTATATAGAACAGTTAATCTTGTTCTCTAACACATCAGTTAATCGTGTTCTCTAACACACCAGTTAATCTTGTTCTCTTAGATACGACATTTAATCTTGTTCTCTAACACATCAGTTAATATTGTTCTCTTCCACACAACAGTTAATCTTGTTCTCTAACACGTCAGTTAATCTTGTTCTCTTACACACACCAGTTAATCTTGCTCTCTAACACATCAGTTAATATTGTTCTCTTACACACAACAGTTAATCTTGTTCTCTAACACGTCAGTTAATCTTGTTCTCTTACACACACCAGTTAATCTTGCTCTCTAACACACAACAGTTAATCTTGTACTCTTACACACAACAGTTAATCTTTTTTTCTAAACACATCAGTTAATCTTATTCTCTTACACACAACAGTTGATCATGTTCTCTAACACACCAGTTAATCTTGTTCTCTTACACACAACAGTTAATCGTGTTCTCTAACAGACCAGTTAATCTTGTTATCTAACACAACAGTTAATCTTGTTCTCTAACATACAGCAGTTAATCTTGTTCTCTTACACACAACAGTTAATCGTGTTCTCTAACAGACCAGTTAATCTTGTTCTCTAACACAACAGTTAATCTTGTTCTCTAACATACAGCAGTTAATCTTGTTCTCTTACACGCAACAGTTAATCTTGTTCTCTAATACACAACAGTTAATATTTTTCTCTAAAACACAGCCGTTAGTATTTTTTCTCTCAAACGCAACAGTTAGTCTTGTTTTCTATCACACACCAGTCAGTCTTGTTCTCTAAGTCATAACAGTTAGTCCTGTTTTCTATCATACAACATTTAGTCGTGTTCTCTAAAACAGAACAGTTAGTCTTGTTTTTTTTTTGTCACACAGCATTTAGCGTTCTCTCTAAAACACAGTATTTAGTCTTGTTTTCTACCAGACAACATTAAGTCTTTTTCTCTACAACACAACAGGTAGTCTTGTTTTCTATCACACAAATAGTCTTTCTCTCTAAAGCACACCAGTTAGTTTTGTTTTCTATAACACAGCATTTAGTCTTGTTCTCTAAAATACACCAGTTAGATTTGTTTTCTATCACACAACATTTAGTATTATTCTCTAATACAGAGGTTTTAAAATCATATTCACTGGCTATAGAATGACATGTCACATACAAATAAGTCTGAGCTGTCCCAGATATCGTAATATCTGTAGTAATCACCATTTCTTTCAGTTTCATAAGTTCTGCGAAGATTCTTTGTTTAGACTGTTGATAAAACTCAAGGAGGAGTTTTCTTGTTAAATTTGATGAACTGGAAACAGAAAGTTAATATTTAAGATCTTCCACTGGAAACAATTGTGTTAAGAGCACACTTATCTTAACATAGTGTTTGTGAAACAGGGAACATAGATCTGTTTGCTTTAAAACTCTGACCTACTTCTGTAGCCCAGAAACTTGTAGCAATCAACACTAATTGTAATTGTAATTGTTATTTTTGTAAAATGTAATGTCAGGTTGGTGGACGGATGGGGACATGGAGATTTCTGGCGGGGATGAGGGAAGTCTGGTGTGAAACCAATGAATCCAGGACGTGACAAGCCTATGGGTCTTTACAACAGTGTCTATCAGAATGATGTAAACATAACAGAGCCAGTAGACTATAGGTGGCCGGGAATGGATAACATTGAAGCACTCATCAGATTCCCATCTCAAAGTCAGAGTGTCTTTGTGGAACTGTCTCCAAACCATCTGACATGTAGAAGGGACTTACATACAGCCACCAGAGGCTGAAAACAAAGTTTTGGCCAGGCCAGCCACACTGTCTTCATGGCAGTCCGAGCAAGACCACAGTCTGCCCTAGCAAGGAAAGGTACTGAAGTCGGAGTTACCCAGCCAAAAGGCGCATCGCAAAAATCAGGGCAACACGCATTATCGCTAATGAAATGTCTCTATCTGCAGTTTTCAAACATGGTGCTCGCCCTGTGAAGACTAACCAGGCAGGTGCAGTGCCGGGCACCCTGCCTCGAAAGGGTCCACCCAATGCTACTGGAGGTCCTCTCAATTCGTCTTGTGGAGTCATGAGACATGAGAGTAGAGCTACTGGCCCAAAAAACAACGGAAGAACACAGCCAAAAAGCAGGAACTTAAAATAATGCAGTGGAATGCTGAGAGTGTCAACAGTGTTAGAGAAAGCTATAGCAAAAAGGTGGAACTAGAGAACATACTTTTTGCAGAGCAGGTACGTATATGCTGCATACAGGAGACACACCTAACCAAAGATGCCGCCTTTAAAATCAGAGGCTACCAGTGTTTTAGATCAGACCGACAGGACAGAAGAAAAGGAGGAGTACTCACACTTGTTAAGAATAACATAGCGCATATCAGGTGGGAGTGTTCATGGAAGGAGCCGAATACCAGATGATCCATCTAAAAAGTAGTAATATAGATTTACACCTCCTTAACTATGACTGTCCTAATGACTGCCCACTTGCTTTAGGAACAATACCACACAAAGAGAGACTGATGGTCTTTGGCGATTTTAACAGCCATTCCCAAAGCTGGGGCTATGACCACATAGACAAGAGAGGAGAGGTAGTTGAGAGCTGGCAGGATGATAATGGACTTCTCCTGATCAACCAGCCAATGGATCCCCCAACATTTTACTCAAGGACTTGGCATACAACCTCAACACCAGATCTGGCATTCCACTCTCCAGATCTGAAGTGGAATATTACACGTGAAGTTGGAAAACAACTGGAGGTAGCGACCATCGACCAGTCTTCCTGACAATAGAAAATAAACTCCTTAACACCAGTAGCCCTCTCCCCAGATGGAACTATAAAAAGGCAAACTGAATAATGTACAGACATCGTACAGGTATCCTGGTGGGACAGTTGTCCATAGAAGGTAAGGATATTAACAGCATAGTGAAGGAATTCAATGCTTGTATCCTTCAGGCCGCTTGTGAAACCATTCCCAGAGGAGCTCGCAGGGACTATAAACCATACAGGTCTAGAGAGCTGGGAAAACTCCATGATGATGTGGAAGCAGCTGGAAAGCAAGCAGAAAATAGACCATGCCAAGAACACCACAATAATTACCAACATTCTAAGGCCAAATTTCAGAGAGCCAAGCTGCATGCCAGACGGGAAAGTTGGAGAGAGAAAACAGAGTCCCTAAACTTTGAAAAGGATGGAAGGAAACTGTGGAAACTAATCAAACAGTTAAATGATAAGAGTACTGGAAGAAGTACAAGGATTACACTAATAGAGGATGGGAAAACTCTTCCAGGTAAGCAGGTAGCAGATCACTTTGCTCGCATGTTTGCACAATACTGCAACATTGATATCCATCCAGAGAAGAGCGTACAGTGCGCATTGAGCCACAGAAAGAAGGGGAACAAGTCAGAAAAGTGGAGGCCATGGATGCACCAATAACACGCAGTGAGTTAGACCTAGCAGTTAGTAAACTGAAACCAAGGAAATCACCAGGACCAGATGGAGTGTCCAATGAAATGATCAAGAACCTGGGAATGGCAGCAATGGGGAAGCTGTTAGATATTTTCAATATGTGCTGGAGCACAGGTAAGTTACTTCAAATGTGGAAGGAAGCACGCATGGTACCACTGATAAAGCCAGGGAAAAACAGTGATACTGCCTCCAGCTACAGGCCAATCAGTCTCACTAGCTGCCTATGCAAAACGATGAAACGCATCATTGACCTGAGGCTAAAATAGTACCTAGAAAGTGAAAACCTTCTCGTTCCACAACAAGCAGGATTTAGGCAGTACTACAGTACAGAAGATCAAGTGACCTATCTCTTTCAAGAGATTGAGGATGCATTTCAAGAGAAAAACCTTGTACTAGCAGCGTGGATAGACCTGAAGAAATCCTTTGATAAAGTATGGAAAAAAGGTCTGCTGTGGAAACTAAGAAACTGCAATGTGAATGGAAGACTATACAACTGGATAAAGTCGTATTTACACAGTATAAGAGCTAGAGTAGTAATGGATGGACACAAAACCAGAAAGTACTTCTGAGACACGGTGTACCACAAGGATGAGTCCTTTCGCCTACACTATTCCTTGTATTCATTAATGACCTGGTCAAGGAACTTCCCTATGGACTCAAAGGAGCACTGTATGCAGATGATCTGGTCATGTGGTGTACAGATGAATATGCAACAGTTGCTACACAGAGACTCCAAAGAGCAGCAGATATCTTGACATCATGGACAAACAAATGGTGTGTAAGTATAAACACAGAGAAATCAAGTACCACTCTGTTAACTCTCTCATCTAAACAGAAAGCAGGTAAGATCTTTGTAAATGAAGTATCCTTAAGGATGGACAACCAATCCACTTACTTAGGTGTGACTCTTAACTCAAAACTGACCTGGAAGCAACACATCAACAGTGCAGAAGCAAAAGCCAGAAGAAAACTAGCCATATTAAGAAAACTGAGTGGAACCACATGGGGAGCTAGTGAAAGAATCCTCCTCAAGAATGTATATAAGCAAAGTATTCTACCACATTTAAAATATGGCTGAACATCTTGGTGCACAGCATCAAACACTATGCTGCATAATCTGGACAAGGTTCAGAATCAGTCACTACGGATTATCACAGTTGCCATGAGGTCCACACCAATAGTAGAAATGCAGAAAATAGCTGGTGTTCAAGCGCTAAAGGAACGTAGAGACACACATGTCATGACCATGGGAGAGAAATTCCTTAGCTCTGTAAGCCATCCCCTGAAGGAGAGATTCAATAACTTGGCACTAAGACGGCTTAAAAGAAGCAGCTTCATTCATCAGGCTCCATTATCATCTGTACCATAGCATACACCATGGAAAGAAAATAACTATTCAGAGTAAAGTGAAAGGTGTGCAGAATGGTGAGATGCAGAGCAGTCTTGTAAGATAAATAGCCACACTTAGTGTTCTAGATGATAAATGTGACACCTGGATACGTGTGTATACAGATGGATCTGCACATAATGCCATAAAGAATGGAGGGGCAGGAGCACATATTGAATATTCAAACAACACTACTGACAAGATTTCCATACCCACTGGAAAATACTGCAACATCTATGATGCAGAAGTTAGGGCAATTATTGCTGCAGTTGAAAAACTATCAGATTCCAGAACTGTTACATGTCCCGTAGTAATTCTCACGAAGCAAGATCAGAACTAAAAGCTCTTCAGTGCAACAAACTACCAGACCTTAAGGATGCCTTGTCAAAAATTGGCTTACAACATGGAGTCACTTTCAATGCATTCCCTCCCACTGTGGGATACCAGGCAATGAGAAAGCTGACCATCTGGCCAAAGAGGGCACTGAAATGGAGCAACCAGACATACCAATCACCTATAATCAGAAGAAAAGCATGATAAAAACCTACAGAAAGCCACAAACACTACCACATGATGACTATCACATGCTAAACAGAAAGGAACAAGTCACCATCTTCCGTCTCCGAACAGGACACAGCCGACTCCGAAAAATACAAAGTTTAAGGTTGGTACTACTAGTCTATGTACACGTGCCTAGGTATCCCAAACTGTGGAATATATCCTCCAGAACTGCACCAACTACGAGACACTGAGAAATAATTACTGGCCCAGTGAAACCACTAAAGAAGATAAGCTCTACGGTTCCATACATGAATTACAAAAAACTGTGAAATTTTTCCAAGAGACAGGATTGCAGATATAGACAGACAATGTGAAAGAAGAAGAAGATATTTAAGATCAAGGTCATGTAGTAATCTTCTGAACCTGCGACTTATATCATAGAGATTAACTGCACATCTACAATAATCATCAGCAGAATATCCTTGTCTAACAACTGTTTTCTGAACATACTATCTTTTTGTGTTTTCAGTCTATCCTGTGTTGCTGGATTGGTTAGCCGAAAGATGGCTTGTGTAGACGTGTAATGGTGGCTTGTGTAGACGTGTAACGTTGGCTTGTTGGTCTGGACTGTTGATCGTTTTGTATTAGACTTGATATATTTGAATAACTCTTCACATTCATACATGTTTTTAAATGTTACATTATTTTAGAGGTGACCTTGATAAATGTGAGTGATAAGTTGCATAAATTGGAATTTCCCTATGCTTTTCTGTATACCTTCACATATGACTGCTATTACATAATTTAGATCTCAACTCGGGACCGTAAAGATGTTTGAACTATTACTTCCACATATAACTGCTCACATATAACTGCTCACATGTAACTGCTCACATATAACTGCTCACATGTAACTGCTATTGGAACAGTGGGCCCCTTTTTACATACATAGCTCAGTATAAGACTGCTAATAAATCTTGTAGACATTACTTCCACTGACAGGTTCATATAGAGCTGCTATCAAATCTTTGAGCCACTATTTACACATACAGCTCCACACATAACTGCTATTCTATCTTTAAGCCAGTATTTACACAAAATATTCACAGGAAAGCTCACTGAGAATAAGTAAATTATGTAAACCCAGAAACATTCATTCAAGGAGGAAAATGACTGATTTAAAATAAGACACGTTTATGACAGGATAAAAAAATAAGTATATCAATGTTAACGAATAAAATCAGCACATTTAATGGCTACACGTTACACGGAGATGTATGGTCAATGTGGTTAAAATGATTCAAAGTCATCACTGAATGAAACAGAAAGGAAAACTGTTTACTACAAGAGAAGAGGGCAGGGCCGTACATGGCAATCTCCTACTAAAAACTGCAGAGTAACTGCCTGGTAAAAGGTAAAGGTAAATGTTTCCCCGACTTTAAGGCATATTGGGGAATAAAGTGGTAGGCTCGTATTTTCCATGACCTTCGGCACATTAAAGTGTGATGTAGGTCAGTATCACGCCTGGCCGCTTTACTTTAATAGATTTCTTTGATACCCGTTTTTAGAGGATAAGTGAACCTTGGGGCCTTTTTTGGTGTGTACCAGAAAAAAAAAATCCCACTGCTGGGACTGAACTCGTACGACCGATTAGTAAACCGAGCGACTAACCATTATTTTAATCTCTCGACCTCCAAATAAAACCACTAGCTATTAGAAGCCACTCTATACACTTTTGTCCCTTATGAACTGGTTCCACTTTTAATATGAATTTGTGTTTCTATGTCTAAGCTGTTCGATATATGTGCAGCCAGGTACAGTAAACCCTCAATGTAACCCGCCCTGGTATAGCGGACTTTACATTCAACGAACCGGACAAATAATAATAGAATATATTATTTAATAACAACAATCCTTCGTGAGCATGTCGTATCTTTGGTTGTTTTGTATAGCATTGAGAAGACTGTCTTTATTTTGGTATCAGTCTGTCTCTAGATATTGTGTGGTCAGGTTGTACTGGATGCGTTTCTGTGATTTCTGAATTGTGACTTCATTTATTAAATAATCTTGCAAACCTTTCAGTTCAAAAGAGTAACAGATGATGTAGAAGTTAAAAGAAAGAATGCGAACTTAATTGTGGCATAGAAATCAGAGTTAAATATAATATGATATTATAATATGATATTTCATTTCTTTATTATGATTTTATAATGTTTTATTGTACAGCGCCGTAGACTGTATTAAAGCCTTCTTTTACATAACAAAATTACAATGATTAAAAATATCCCTTTTCATCCTTCAGGATTTAATGCACTTTTGACATGATATTCCCCCGTCCATTAAATCGAGGGTTTACTGTATACGTTGTTGATTTGTAGTGCGGAAAGAACATAAACACATTCCTATTTCGACTTCTGCCCAGTTTTTCTCTCTACCAGTGTTTACATTATTCGGGAAAGGATTGGAAAAAGAAAGTGAGATAACTTAAACAGTAGGTATATTTGTAGTTACAGGAACAAACAAGGAAATATAGAATTATTACTCGAACATAATGTTCACTTGACTTGTCCAAATTATTGCCATATTTTGCCAGAACTCTAAGTAAGCGGGATGGAGAATGGATTAATAGACTTCCAGCCTTCATTTTCAGATCATCCAGCTCCACTGTGTTCTTCCACATTCGTCTCATTACGTAAGAATCAAATGTTCTAACAATGTGAAATCCTACGACAATACAGAAAAAAAAAACAAATGAAACTGACTATTCGCACAGACAGTGTACCGATAGTCTCTGTCTGGGATTTACGCTATTGTTATCAAGTCCACTCTGCATGTTTTCATGTTTTGTTTTTTTTCCGTCAGCGAACAGAAGATGTACCAAAAGAGACGTGTTAAATGGGCTTCTCTTATGACACATAAACACGAAAGAATACAGTCATGGTCTTCCTTTCTTTCTTTTTCCCATTATGTACCCTTCCAAGACGGTTTTCTCTAGATTATCATGACCTTTAATGTTTATACAATATTTAAGTTTTCCCTCTTTAATCCTCTTTACTAGCCAGCGTTCTTCAATATTAAGTTCTTGTAATATATATATATATATATATATATATATGTTCTTTTGTGTGTCCATGATATTTGAAGACCTCTTCTGTACCATTTCCATTTAAAGTCATTTATGTGTTTCTCAGCTGTTTTTTTTAGTGTCCAGGTCTCACTTGGGAAAGATGCATGCGCTTAAAAATGTTATTTTTGTAGTTCTGTCTATTCCTCTTCACAGATTCTTTAGTTGTTTTACTTTCTGAAGTGAGATAAATGCCCTCCTTTTAATTTCGATCATTGTATCTTCATTATTAGTTAACAGTGATCCAAGATATACTATATACTATATGACATATACTGCATATTACATGTTCTTCTGATATAACGTGCTTATTACATTTAATATATAATGTAACATATTTCGCTGACAATCTTCTGGTTAGGTAAGCGAGTTCATCATGTTATTTCACATTTAATATGGCGTAATTATTGAGATACATTTATCTTGTAGAAAATACATGTACAAAAACATTTATTGTGCAGAAAATATTTAGTATAAAACATTTGTTCTTAGAAGATATTTAGTATAAAACATTTATCCTGCAGAAAATATTTAGTATAAACTATTTATCCTGTAGAAAATATTTAGTAAGGAACATATATCCTGTAGAACATATTTAGTATAAAACATGTATCCTGTACAAAATATTTGGTATAAAAATTTATCATGTAGAAAATATTTAGTATAAGACAGTTATGCTATATAAAATATTTAGTACAACATGTTTATCATGTAGAATATGTTTAGTTTAATACGATTGTGATGTAGAACATGTTTAGTATAATACGTTTATCATAAGAAAATATTTAGTGTGTTGCATAGTTAGTGTGTTACATATTTAGTATGATACCTTTATCATGTAGAGCATGTGTAGTATAATACTTTGTTTTGATACTGATGTAATGGCAGAATATTTAGAACGATATTCTAAACATGATACAACATGTTTACTACAGGATGTTTTATACAAGTCGTGGAAATGTGTGCAGCGAAGGATAGCACATGTTATTCACAGATCAAAATCACATTTTGTGTAGGTCCAATGAAGAAACACATTCGTTTTAGTTCTGAAATGTTTAGGTTTTCCCTGTACGTAATATAACGTTTCCAATAGCAGAAAGTAATAAGCAGTTAATTTTTAGTATAATAATAACCGCCCGATTAAATAACGAGTTTAATTTGCTGAAAAGACAAAAGACAAGACTGAGAATGGACAAGGGTGACATTGCTAAAGCTGTACTGAACAGACTGCGGGAAACGAAGAGCAAGAATAGATCAATGTAGCTGTGAAGAGATTGCTGAAGCTAGGACAAACTAAGGGTGCTAGCAGTAAACAGACTAGCAACACTTGACGGGAGCTATTAGCAAACAACCTCTAGGGTGGATGCTGCCGAGTGTGGTGGAACTTATAATGGGGCTGTCCCAAAAACAATGACAGCGGAGACTGAATTTTGGAACTTGAAGCAGTTTGAAATAACCTTGTTGATATTATTACAAAGACTTCACATTTATGTCACAAGAAGACGTATGTAGGTTGAAAAAAATCCCTTTTAATTTTATATATATATATATATATATATATATATATATATTATATATATATCTTATATCCTTCCCATGCCGTTAAACATAGGGCTCACAAGGTAGTTCGCCAACTGTTCCTGTTTTCAGCGAGCTTTTCAAACTCATAAAGTGATTTTATGCCTATTAGTTTAGCCTCTCTTAACAATGTCCTCTTCAGAGTTTCACGCGGTCTGCCTCTTTTCCTTTGGCCTGTTGTGCTCCACTTGATATCTTGTTTTGGTATTCTCTGATCGTTTCTTCTGATCACGTGACCAACATATGTCCATCTCATTTTCCTGATGACCCATGAGACTAGTTGTTGTTCAGTCATCTGTCTTATCTCTGCATTGTTCTTGAATTCGTCCCACTTGATGCGGAGTATTGTGTTTAGTCATTTGTTTTCGAAAGAGTCTAATTTCTTGTCTATTTATTTAGTTATTTTCCAGCTTTCGCATGCATAGATGAGGGTGGATATTACATTAGAATTGAATAGTCTTAACTTGGTTCTTGTGCTTATAACTTTTGAATGCCATATGTTCTCAGGATTCTTGAAGATTGATGTTGCTTTTGCAATTCTAATTCTAACTTCCTTTCTAGTGTCACCATCCTGGTCTTTGCAGGTTCCAAGGTATGCACATTGAGTGACTTCTTCAACATCTGTGATTTCTACATGTATTTTTACATTTTGATTAATGGGAATTTTCATTATTTTTGTTATGTCCTTGTTAATTTCAAGTCCTATTATAACAGTATATTGGAAAATGTATTGTTACGAAGGTTGGATTTTGCATAAAATGGATATAATACGGGGTATTTTTATATTTGAACCATTTCTTTTAAAACCTTGGTACTTTTGTTGTATAAGAGTCCAGTTGAAAGGTCAGGGATGAGACTTTAAATTCCACGGGATTTTTATGAACTTAGCATTTACATGTTAGTAATATGAATGTTATTTACGGAATGTCCAGTGAGTGTTGGTGGGAAGGTCATAAACAGGTAGAATCACGGGCTGAGTGATTCTCGGGGTAGAAACTTCGGGAAGATTTAGGGGAATAGTTAGGACATATTTAAGGAGTGAGAGGACGAGATTTAGGGGAATAGTTAGGACATATTTAAGGAGTGAGAGGAGGAGATTTAGGGGAATAGTTAGGGCATATTTAAGGAGTGAGAGGAGGAGATTTGGGGAGATGATTTTATGATTATTATTATAGAATGAGAGAGATAGAGTTAGGATGAATTATGAGGATTGATTAGTAGCTTGAGATTCATTATGATTGAAAATTCATTGTAGAGGTTGACTGAGTAGGATGTTCCAGATAGGATGCTAGGATCTGAAGTTGTATGTAAGGATCCATGGAATTTTCATTGTGTTAATAACTTGGCTCTTATTCCGTCATGTTGAATGCCTGTTTTTCCTAGCTGAGAGTAGTAGTCTGTTGCACACTCCCTCCTTACATGGCGAGCTAGTTCTCGTCTGGAGAGAAGTTTGATTGTTCATCTTTTTACTCAGTTTATTTGCTACATCCTCATTTATTCACAACTCATTTTTTCCAAAATAAATATGTGTAATTGCTATATCAATGTGAGTCTTGGTAGTTCTCAAACGGTTGTGATGTATTCGTTCTTAGAAATTCCTCAAATGTAATGAGTAGATAGAGTACGAAGAAGTAATACAGTTTATCACTTGGGTGGCGGCTTTTACACAATTGTGAAGTACTTAAATTATTGCCTTGTCTGTAACTAGCAGACCGATGCACGCTACATCTAAATGTTTGGTGCAGTACGGCTAGACTATTTTGCTAGCCAGTGAAGACAGGATATCTGTTTTTTCTCCCACATACTTCACATTGTTACTGATAAGAGTTATGTCATCTGCAAAATCAAGATATTCTAGTTGGGTCCCATTTACCAATCAATACTTGTGTTACCTGTGCAGCATTTCTTCATTATGAAGTTTATTGCAATTCCAAAAAGCAAATTAGATAGTATACACACTTGTTTCACGCCTATTTCAATCTCGAACCATTCACTCATCCCTTCTTATCTTTTGATTGCACAAGCATTGTAGAGGTCCTTAATGATGTTGACAATTTTATGTGATATTCCATATAGACTTAAAATTCTCCATAATGAATCTCTGTGTATGCTATCAAATGCATTTTTAAAGTCTATGAAGTTCAATATTAATGGTTTCTGCTTTTCAATATGTTCTTCAAGTATTATTCTTATAGTAAAGATCTAGTTGACACAGCTTCTCCCTTTTCGAAATCCTGCTTGTTCATCTCTCATTGCTGTATCCACTATATCTTCAAGTCTATTCAAAATGACCTTACAATATACTTTTGACACAATTGATATTAAGTTACTCCTCTTCAATTGTTACAGCCACTAAGGTTGCCTTTTTGGTATTTTAACAATGATTTCTTTTTTTCACTTTGGAAGGGACCTTTTCTTCTTTCTAAATCTTGTTAAACATTCTCTGTAGTTGTCTCATGTTGTCACTACTGATAGCTTTTAACATTTCGGGTGTTATTTCATCTTCACCTGCAGCTTTTTTATTAGCCATTAAACTCACTCATAGGCAAGAAAGTAAAAAGTTCAGCTAGAAGGGATAAAAGAGAATACATAGACAATATGGCGAAAGAGGCAGAAAAAGCGGCAAAAACAGGAGACAGCAAAACTTTATATAACATACGAAAGAGGCTAACAGGTACTATTACATCTAAAGAAAGACCAATCCTTAGCAAAAATAGAACACTATTAACATCAAATAAAGACCAAAAGCAAAGATGGGCTGAACACTTCTAAGAAATACTCAATCGACCACACCCAAAAGAATTGTTAAACCTTGAAACTGACTTACCAGCCCCACAACTAAATGTGAACCTAGATGAAATTAAATTGCATGAAATTGAAATAGCAGTGAATTTAATGGCTAACAACAAAGCTGCAGGTGAAGATGAAATAACAGCCGAGATGCTAAAAGCTATCAATAGTGACAACATGAGACAACTACAGAGAATGTTTAACAAGATTTGGAAAGAAGAAAAGGTCCCTTCTAATTGGAAGAAAGGAATCATTGTTAAAATACCAAAAAAGGACAACCTTAGTGACTGTAACACCTGGAGAGGAGTAACCTTAATATCAGTTGTGTCAAAAGTATTTTGCAAAGTCATTTTGAATAGACTCAAAGATATAGTGGATACTGCAATGAGAGAAGAACAAGCAGGATTTAGAAAAGGGAAAAGCTGTCTCGACCAGATCTTTACTCTCAGAATAATACTTGAAGAACATATTGAAAAGTAGAAACCACTAATACTGAACTTCATAGATTTTAAAAAGGCATTTGATAGCATACACAGAGATTCATTATGGAGAATATTATGTCTATATGGAATACCATCTAAAATTGTCAACATCATTAAGGACTTATACAATGGGTATGGTTGTGCAGTCAAGATAGAAGAAGGGATGAGTGAATGGTTCCAGATTGAAACAGGCGTGAAACAAGGATGTATACTGTCTCCTTTACTTTTTGGGATTACAATAGACTTCATAATGAAAAAATGCTGCACAGGTAACACAGGTATTGACTGGGTACATCGGGACCCAACTAGAAGATCTTGATTTTGCTGATGACATAACTCTTATCAGTAATAATGTGAATTCCATGCAAGAAAAAACAGATAGCCTGTCTTCACTGGCTAGCAAAATAGGACTTGAAATTAACAAGGACAAAACAAAAATAATGAAAATTCCCATCAATCAAAATGGAAAAATACACATAGAAGGGACAGATAATGAAGAAGTCAATCAATTTGCATACCTTGGCAGCTACATAGACCAGGATGGTGACACTAGAAAGGAAGTTAGGATCAGAATTGCAAAAGCAGCATCAATCTTCAAGAATCTTGAGAACATATGGAATTCAAAAGGTATAAGCAGAAAAACCAAGTTAAGACTATTCAATTCAAATGTAGTACCCACCCTCGTTTATGCATGCGAAAGCTGGATAACAACTAAAGAAATAGAAAAGAAATTAGGCTCTTTTGAAAACAAATGCCTAAGAAAAATACTCGGCATCAAGTGGAATGAATTCAAGAACAATGCAGAGATAAGACAGATGACTGAACAACAACCAGTCTCATGGGTGATGAAGAAAATGAGATGGACATATGTTGGTCACATGATGAGAAGAAATGGTCAGAGAATCCCAAAACAAGCTATCAAGTGGAACACAACAGGCCGAAAAAAAAACGGCAGACCGCGTGAAACTCTGAAGAGGACATTATTAAGAGAGGCCAAGTTAACAGGCATAAAATCCTTTGATGAGGTTGAACGACTCGCCGAAGACAGGAAAAATTGGCGAACTACTTTGCGAGCCATATGTGACGTTTAACGACACGGGAAGGATATAAGATATAAGATAAGAAACTCACTGCTGTTTCCATTTCATGCAATATAATTTCCTCCATGTTGTGGATTTGGTAGGTCGGTTTCAAAGT